>JAYXIM010053804.1:0-386490 GCA_037575425.1 Anastrepha fraterculus
AGAGTCGCAAGCGCTTTTCGCACTGTATCCCATGAAGCTATTGGGGTAATCTCTGGCATAATGCCCCCAGATATAATGGCTCTGGAAAGTAAGAGAATATATGACAAGAGCCGAAGCCTTGGCAGGCCGTTAATAGCTGAGGAGCGCAAGGAAATCAGATACGAGAGTCTATCTAAATGGCAAAGGCGCTGGGATATAACAACCAAAGGGAGATGGACACACCGACTCATTAGTGATGTGCAGGCATGGGTTGATAGAAAACACGGTAATGTCGACTTTTATATGACGCAATTCCTGACAGGACATGGTTGTTTTAGAGAGTACCTCCATAAATATGGTCATGATGATGGAGTTATATGCTCATTTTGTGCCGAGGCTAATGAAAATGCGGAGCATATTTTCTTTCACTGCCAGAGATATAGTAAAGAACGAGAGTTGCTGGAAAACCAAGTAGCACAAAGAATAACACCGGACAATGTTGTTCCACATATGCTACAATCTAAAGAAGTATGGGATGGTATCAAAAATTTGTCAGCGTTCGTACTCAATGATTTGAGACAAATAGAGAGAAGGCGAAAAAACGAAAGCATAGCAATAGCTGGAATTCCATAGTAGTAGACGTAGTACCTTTTCCTGTAGTAGTAGATGTAGTAACTTTTCCTGTAGTAGTAGATTTAGTAACTTATGGTTGTGCTGTAGGACCACTTGCTAGATAAATTATTTGGATGCAGGTAAACTGACGATACCAGACATAGAAACTTACGTTTCTGTGGTATGGACAGAGACATGGTGGGTGGGGGAGTACTGCTATGACAGGGGTGGCTCTCTCATCAGATGACCTAAACAGTGGGTGGTAACAAGCAGATGCTACTTTCGACGTATTGCATCAGGACAATAACGGACATTGAGCTTAGTGCTCAAACCGCCTCCCGACGAATACTTAACGGTTGTACCGGGGGGATCGGTACTTTGACGGTAGGAGGTTTAGTTCGGGTTAAAGTCCCACACTGACGGGGTTAGGCTTTCGATGCTTCCTCCTCGTAAAAAAAAAAAAAAAAAAAAAAAAAAAAATACATATATATGCTCACTCAAGTAGGACAGAGCCAGATGTCGAACGTTGCCGTTCGTTTGCTTTATTCGTTCCGCGCTTTCGCTTGCAGTTCATTCAAGGTAACGGCAATGAGCAAGGTAACTACAAATAAGCAAGGTAACGATAAATGAGCAAGGTAACACTAATGAGCAAGGTAACGACACATTTTTTCGTGCGTGCAGCCGGCTAAATCGAAGACGTTATCACGTCAAAAGTGAATCTTCGGCCAACTTTCCAAGAGCCCATTCACCAAAAATTCTGCGTTGCGGTAAGTCGTTTGGCTTCAACTCTTGCACCAGCTGTATTTTGAAAGGCTTCACACCTAAATCCTTTCGCAAAATTTTCCGTATTGTTGAGTAATAGAGGCCCAATTGCTGCGAACGGCGACGAATCGATAATTGATGGTCATCATTAACATTGGCCGATACAGCTGGGATAATTTCTTCAATTCGCACTCTACGTAAGCGTGTTGGTGGTTTGATGTCCAATAATGTAAATTTGGTTCTAAATTTAGTCACAATAGCTCGAATAGCCGCTTCAGTGGGTCGATTAAGCTGACCATAAAATGGAAGAAGCGCGCGATAAACTTTCTTAACAGAACACGCATTTTTATAATAAAATTCAATGATTTGCAAGCGTTGTTCGTTTGTAAGACGATTCATGGTTAAATTATAGACCAAACTGAAGATGCTTGACAGTGAAACAAAACACGAAACGTGCATCAGCTGTTTAAGCCAACTGTTTAAAAAGATAATAGCTAAAAAATCACCCGTTATATATATATACCTAGAATGTAATTCTAGGTTACAAAGGTACATGCAAATTATAACATGTAAATAATTTCATTGGTATACCAAAATCACCCTCAAGGGGTCGATTAGCTCTAATAAATGAGTACTAATAGTACTTTTTTTGAAACAAAATAAATGAATGTTGGTACATCGACTCCCGTGAGAAACGAAAACCGGAATATTTTAATATAGAACTAATTGTATTTCTTTACTAGTTTTGTTTTTGTTTTTATTTGTTCAAACATCCCATTATTTGGGAGGCACTTAGTACACAACTTGACGGCAGCTTAGCTGCGAGTCAGATGTTAACACCCTTTTAATAAGTTTTTAACTATCGTACTCTAAATTAAAATAGAACTAATAGGTACAGTTGTGAATATTGTAACAAAAAATATGTATTACTAATTTAGTGAAGGAAATTTCTTATGAAGTGGCAAGAATTCAGTAGAGCCGCTTTTTGAAGGTCATAATAAGGTGCTTCCCCAATTTGAGCTTCGTGAGCTTTTCCATCAGATTTACGTGAACGAGTCCGTGGGCTGATATGATCAGTGGCAATATAAAGGCCTTTCTGAGTTTCCACTGCCGCTTGATGTCAATCCCCAAATCGAAGTATTTGCTGATTTTCTCTGTGCACGTTTTATGAATATTTCTGCTCAATGTGACACCAATGTCCATGACAAACGCAGTGTTGTCATTTTTATTCACCACAAATATGTCAGGTCTATTATGAGTTCTTGTGCTCTTCGTAAGGATTGTTCTGTCATAATAGAGAAGCATGTCCTTATCTTCATGCACTGGTTCTGCAACATATCTGTAATAGGGTGTTTTCTCATGGTGAAAATCGTACATTTAAGCAAGTCGTAGGTGCATAATTCAGGCAACTCCGTTGTGCCGTTTAAGAGTACCTACACCCAGCTAGAACATGGTTTTGAGCTTCACCGTGGCCGCCACATCTACGACATATGTCTTCCGCAGCATTGGGCTCCCTGATGACGTATTTTACATAATTTCGCGTGGGTACTACTTCATCTTGCATAGCAAATATAGCTCTTTCTGTTTCCGCGAAAATTCCTTTATTGACTAGCCATAAGTGCTACAGTTTCGTGTCGACATGCGGGCTTTTCAATTCGTTGTTCTATACGCCATGTATGGGCATTCGTGATCATTGTCCAACTTTGCCCATTTTTGTTGTAGTATTCCTGCTGTTAAACTCATGCATCATTCTGAGAGGTGTAAATTTGTCATCAACTGCACTGACGGCATAGTGAAGTGCAGAGTTTCCGGTCTTTCCATAGAAGTAATTTCTAAGTTTTAGGATCAGCTTGTCGTGCAATGCTCCAGCGTCAATTGCACCTCTACCTCCTTCTTTCCTAGGAAATGCAAATCTCAACACAGAGTTTTTAGGATGATGACATTTATGTTTAGGCATTATTTTGTCCGCATCATGAGTTCCAAGTTGTTCAGTTCAGTTGCTGACTATTTTACTGCATTGCGTCGCTTTTCCTAGCATTTATAAGGCGTACAAATGCAAATCTCAACACAGAGTTTTTATGATGATGACATTTATGTTTAGGCATTATTGTCCGCATTATGCGTTCCAAGTTGTTCAGTTCAGTTGCTGACTATTTTACTGCATTGCGTCGCTTTTCCTAGTATTTATAAGGCGTACATCTGCGCCCACATCGTCAGCCCATCTTCTTGGTGCTCTTCCATGCTTTTGACTGTCCCTTAGTGTAGTGTACTCGTAGTGTGTAGTACTAATGAAAGTGTTGAAAGTCTTTTTCGTAATTCTGCTGTAGTCCATCCTGAGTAGGTGTCCACACTAGCTCAGAAGCTGAGCTTATTGGAAAGAAGGGCAATTATTATAAGTCATCATTCGGCACCTAACGACTTTTGCACAAGTTTGGGGAATTTATTTGGTTTTTATGTGATTTTAATAATTTTTTTATGAAAATTTAGTTCATGCTCATATAAAATCCACAAAAATTTAAGTTTCAAACTTTTTACAGGTTTAAAAGAGTTCAACTAAAAAAAAATTTCATAAAAGTTCCACGCTAATATCATTTCGAATATGCCATTTTAAAGCCCATTAAATTTTAGTACATGAAATATATATATGATTAATATATATGGCAAATATAACACATGGATTAAAAAGTCCTGGGCCTAATAAAGAAAACACATTTTTTTTGTTCTAATAATCAACATAATTTCCTTCAATTCCAGCCGCACTCTAATGTTTCAATACCACTTTTGTTCAACAAATTATCTTTAACCTCAAGTTTTTCCCTAGTTTCAGCCTTAAGGGGGGAGCCCGGTTTATGAGGTATAAAAATTGCATCCCTTGGTGATTTTTTTTTTTAAGAAAAAATTAATTTAGCACTGCAAAGTTTTTTCTATCTTTTAATGTAAATGTATAGTGTAAATGTAAAAGTATAAAAAATTTTTGGTTGGAATAAGTTGAAAAAAATGTTTAACATAGAAATTAGTAGAGCGCTGCAACGCTGGAGTTTCCAACTGGCGTACAAGATACAGCCCGTAATTATTATCTAAAGCAAAAAATCCAAATGGATTTCTAATTATCATGATTTTTTATTCTCGATGAACTAAGAAAACTGAGAGAAATTCCAAAATTTCAACTTTTTGGAGGTTTTAAAGAAAAAAATGCCTTTCAATAAAAAAAAAAAATTCACTTCAACTTGGTAAAAAAAAACTTGAAAAATTTTTGTTATCTATTTTGTTAGTTCAAATAGAAGAGAATTCAATACTGAAGGGAACAAGCTATGATTCATTTCAAAAGGTTCACTAGTTTTTTTTTTCATTCATGTACGCCAATTCAAAGAAATCATAAAAATGAAAAGTCGAGAAAAGAAGATAAAGTTTGTACTATAGCTGTCCGGTCACAGCGTAACTACCTAACACTCGCCTACCTTTGGCTTTGTATCTACGGAAATATTGAGAATTAGGCTCTGTAACTTTGTGTGAATATTCTGAAATATATTAGGAATCGCTTAAAACGAAAAAAAAAAATTAATTTTTTTGACCTTATAAACCAGGCTCCCCCCTTAACCTCTTCATTCGAGCGAAATTTCTTAGCGGGGAGCATTTTTAGGTCAGCGAACAGTCAGTAGTCGCTGGGAGCCAAATCTGACAGATGCGATGGATGTGAGTGCAATTCAAAGTTCAGTTCAAGCAGTTTTGCCATTGCTCAGAATCATCAAAGCGTTCTTGTTCTTGGTCAACAGTAAGCAAACGCGGCACCCACTTTGAACAGAGCTTTCTCATAGTCAAATGCTCAAGCAATGGAAAGCCCGCACATTCTTTTGATAGCTTTACGTTGAGAGTTAACTCACACAACTTCACTATTCGATGATTCAACATGATTTTGTGGATTTTTTTGTTGTTTTCTGGTGTTAGCACCTCATTTGGATGTCCTCTACTTTGTGCATCAACGGCGTCTCTTCGACCACCTTTGAAGTCAGCAAACCATCGTTTTATTGTTCTTTCTGAGGGAGCGGACTCGCTATAACACTTTTCAAGCCATTGCTTCGCTTGAACGGTATTCTTTCCCATAGACAATCAGTGTAAAAATTAGAACACGAAATTCTTTTTGGTCCATTGTTTTGAAAATGACAAAAGTAGTGTCACTCTTTGCACAATACCTCGCGAACTAATGAATAGAATATCATGCAATTTTAACAACTGTCTTTCTAAGATTAGTACTAACTGAAGAAGAGGTGAATGCAATAAAACTAGTGTCATCTATATGTTAGGCCTGCGACTTTTCAGCCCTTGAGTTATATGAATTTTCGAACCACACCAAACACCTTTAAGGTATGTAGTTATTAACCCTGTTAAGATTATGACTCCTGTCAACAGTATTCACTTCGCACATTACACTTCGCTCTAATGTGTTTCTGCTGAGCTTCATCGTCGATTTGCGATTATCCTACATATGGAGATTCTAGTGTATGCAAATAGTTTTTTGGATCAAATTTTTTTATGGCAGAAATGCCCTCCAAAGGGCGGTGGCTATTAGTAAAAACTGTTTCTGTTGCTTTCTGATGATTTGCAATTAAAACTGATTTTTATGCTTTTACTGATGCAATGCATGGCATGACATGACACAAGCGCAATTTGGAGTTGTTGTGAAAAAGAAGCGCTCAAAATTGCCTGTTATGCCTTATCTGGTCACTAGTACTTAGCAGAAATAATAGCACTTACATACGTAAGCATATTCAATGGATTTTACTTGGTTTCGTAATATAAAATTTTAAGCGAAAAATTACTTTTAATTCAGTAAAAATTGGCTTGACCACAAATTGCTTTTTAATATGCAGTTTTAAACCTTTGTTTTTTTTTTTTAAAAAAAATAAAAATGTCACATCTAATTGCTTTGTGAGAAAAACTTTATGTCCCTAGCCCAGTTAGTGGCAAGAAAACAGAAAAAAATATATATATAAAAAAAAATTTCCTCGTTAACCAGCCGACAATTTAGCACGCATCTCGCCACAACCACTGCTAGTTAATTAATCTTCATTTTATATAAGGCAAGACTATAATACATAAGTAAAATTCGGTAAATTACATATACATAAACATGCATAACAAAACATACTGTACTGTACACACACATATTTTAAAATTGTAACTGGAAAACTTTAAACCAAAAAAGAGACATAAGTAAGATAATAAAACTGAAAATATGAAAATTTGTAGCCATTGGCCAGCTTACATGGACAGAGCGCAAACAAAAAATTTGTTACGCAGAGAATTACATACAATTTTGGGGAAAGCAAAACAATAGCAGAAACCACATCGTAATGACATAATTGTTCAAACTCCTATTAACTTACTTTCATGGCAAACTAAGCAAAATGAACAAAATGTTGCGTGAAAATTGTGAGTGGTGAGTGAGTGGCAACAGGGCCGAGTTGAAAATCGGTATTTATACAAGAAGCACATATGCGTGTCTGTGTGCGCTTACAATGGTAAATTTTCCGTATATTTTTCTGATATATATCTATTTTTCAAATATAAATACCTATGTATTGAGGCGTGCGTGTGCTTATGTTAAGCTTGTTATGCCATGCATGTTAGGTTATGCTTGTTATGATAAGCATGTAATGTTATGCTTGTTATGCCATGTTATGTTATGTTTTGTTATGTTACATTATGTTTGATATGTTATGCTTGTTATGTTATGTTTGCTACTTTATGCTTGTTGCAGCACTTATGTATGAATATTTATAACCACACTTTGGTATAAAATTGGCAATTTCGATGTAACGAAAAGAGGCGAGATGTCCAAAGCTTACTTGAAATGGGTTCAAAAATGTATGCAGTTGGCAAAAAAGCTACAGCACCGCAATCTTTTGATCAGTTTTGACTAGTTTTTGTTCGCTCTTTGCATTTGTATTTAATTTGTTACAAAAACTTGCTTTATTCTACAATAAAAATTATTATGTTGGGAAAGTTCTGTCATATTTTAAATAGGCAGGTTATTTTTCTTGTAAATAAAAAAGCATCTGGCCACATAATATAAAATGAGTCCTTTTTTACCGTTCAACATTCACTTGTGACATTTGAAGTGAAAAACATGTTAATAGATAAATGAGGCCACGCAACGATTTCCAGTAAAAATTTATGAGCGATATGTGGAAAATATCTATATTGTAAATATTCGTACTTGTCAAATTTCGTTCCGGGGATCGAAACTGCCAAGAAAGTGATCGATCTGAACGTCCATCCAAGATCGATAGTAATATTTTGCGATTCATGTTGAAAAATCACCCACTTTAAACAGAAACAGTCGAGAAATTGCAGAAGAGTTTGGCATTCATCATACAACTGTTGGAGATCACATTAAATCTCTTGGGTTCGTGTTAAAGCAAAGAGTTTGTGTGCCATATGAATTCACGGAAGAGAATTTGTCTGATGGTGCAAGAATGTGTTCATCACATCTTATTACATAGATGCAATGTGGAGCCGTTTTTGGACGAGCTGATTACTGGAGATGGAAATTAGATTCCTTACAAGAATATTGAGAGAAAAAAGTCTTACTGCAAACCAGGAACATCATCAGCAACAGTTCCAAAACCAAGTATCCATCAATGAAAAGTACTGAGACAGGAAAGGTCCAGGTCAACGCGGATCTGTACTACACTCAGCTGAATGAATTGAATGCAGCTATCAAAGAGAGAAGGCCAGCCTTACTGTTCAGAAAAGGATTAGTGTTCCACCACGATAACACTCAACCACATACTGCAATGGGTACACAACCATAACTGAATGCGTTAGGATGGGAAGTCCTTAGTCACCCATCGTAATCACCTGACATTGCACTGATTAGTACCTATTCAGATCTCAGCAAAATTATCTATCGGAAGAGAAATCCAAGTATTTTTGATAGTGTTTCTAAGGCAGTTGCTGACTATTTTAACACCAACGAACGAGAAGTTCCACATAACAGGAATTTACAGGTTAAATAAAAATAAAAATTAAAGTTTTACAATTTTGGAGAACACTTTCCTAGATTTTTAATTTTTTTATATAAAGTTTCAAAGTTAGATGTATATAGTTTCTGTTGCTCTATGAGTTATACTTTTATAAAAAACTTAGGAAAATTCAAAAATGAGAGCAAAAATAATCAAAATTCATAAAATAGTGCCGGTGCAATATTTTTTTTTTGCGGGCTGTATGAGAAATTTTGAAAAATTGCCATTGAAACTTATAAATAATTACAAAAATGTTGTCGCAAGCGAAATGTAAAACATTTTCATCATAGCCAAAAAGATGTTAAAGATATCGGGCTCGCTCTTCCATGGCCCAAAACCATAGGAATATAAAAGAAACTGATAATTGATTGGACATTTTTTTTTTTCATTTCAACAAGCTATTAAAATCAAACTGTTAACCAAGATTACTATATTCACGTTGTTGCTTCACTCCGTCGAAATATGCGAAAAGAGGTCTTCTGCAAAATTAATCAACGAATTCTTGAATAACTTTTTTACTAAATAAAAGCAATGATTTTAAGTGATGGAAATCGAGATTTTGACCTTTGGACTCTCCATTGCTTATCTGTTTGTAAATTGCAGCTGTCTAACTCACAAGTGGCGCTTACGATTGACATACGATGCCTTTTGCGGGAATTATAAATCTTCGGATGGGGTGATTAATTTTGCGCCATCTTGTAACACCCAGGCTTATTTCGTATTATTTTCAAAGAGGTTTTTATCAAGTTTTCGAATATTTCCCTTTTTGTAGAAACCTCTGCCTAGCGAATTCTATGTTTTCTAAAAGGAAATCTGCTCCAAAGCAAAAACATTAATTGTTAGCTCTAAAAAAGCGTATAGGATCCTTTCAAAAGACGCGCCCAAAATGTTGTTTTAAAATAAAACATATAAAAATTTAGATTCTTTCAGGCTTAACTTGCAGGTATTCACTATCAAAATATGGCTCTTAACAGTTATATGTGAAAAATTGCATCTTGGTGGGCGAGCAGGTCAGCAAGTAAATTCTTCTAAACAGTTGATTCATGAATACCTAATTGTTGAGACCGTCGAGATATCGGATGTTGATGTTGAAAGTTGTTCAGCAACACTTTGGGCTACAGCAGCAATATTTTCAATAGAACGTCCAGTTTTTGGTCAACCAGCCCTTTCTTTATTTATTATCGACAGAACAAGCTTCTTGAAATTTTTCGCCAACCTTTGAATTGTCCAGTGTGAAACTTTCGAATCATTAAGTCGATTATTTCCACAAAAAACAAAATCACGAACATTGCGATATTTTACAAACATTCGATTATTTTCATGTTAAGTTTGAATAATTTTAGCGCGTTGCTTTATTGTGTAAATTTTTTTTTTATTTTATTTTATTTTATTACCATTATATAACAAAACTAATTTTATTACATAAATATCAAAATGCAGCACTGGCTACGAGGCCTTCAGCCGCCACTTTAATTAAAGTTACATATGAGTAAAAACTATTTGCTTAGTGTTAGTGCAAGTGTTAGTATCTTAAATATATTTTAAGAAGTCATTGTTTTTCAAGAAGTTGTATATTGTCATAATATTTTCATCCGAGGGTGTTTTAAGCAGTTTTATGATATCAACGTTGTCATAGCTGACTGATGAATTGTGCAGAATCGGACAGAGAGTAAGCAAATGTTTGATAGTGACGGTGTGGTTACAAAGAGGACATTTGGAAGGACTATCACTTGACAGTAAGTGGGCATGTGTTATGATAGTGTGTCCAATTCTTAATCTGGTAAATGCCCTCATGGCACTTGTGGGTAAAGATGATGTATAAGTAATTCGCTTTTTGTCTTCATTAATTTCTGTGTAATGGTGTTTGTATGTCTTCCAATCGCTTGCATCTTCTTGGTACCTTATAAAGGGTGTTTTTTTAGAGGTTAGGTTTTCAAGATGAAATAAAACGTATATAATTTAATGTTATGGCCAAGAATTTAGCTTTATTATAATGATAAGGGTTTGCCATTATGTTTTAAAAATGATACCCATTCAACCAAAAGTGAGCTTCATCGCTGAACAAAATTTTCTTCGATGCGTCCCGCGAACCGAACCATTATTTTCGTAATAAATTTGCACGATTTGCAAACGTTCTTCAGGTGTAAGTCTATTCATTATGAAATGGCAAACCAAACTGAGCATAAATCAAGTGACAGCTGTCAAAAATACCATCTACGAAAAAAGTAGTGCCAACTTGAAAACCTAACCTCTAAAAAAAACACCCATTATGTTTGACTAGGTTGAGAATGTCGGATTTGGTTAGAATGTTGTAGACTAAAGTAGGTGTCCTTATAACATTTTTTGCAGCAGCGTCTGCATAGTAGTTTCCTTTTATTCCAGCGTGACCCCGTTTCCAAATAAGTTTAATTTTTCGAGGAGCACCGATGACCATGTCTCTAGTTGGTTCAATTATTGGATTGTGGTTGGACGGAGACGTTATTGCTGACATACATGATTTACTATCCGTGCATATTAGCAACTTTCCTTTAGTTTTCCAGCGTAGTGGACTGCATTTAGAATTGCAGACGCTTCAGCGGTAAAGATAGAACACATGGTAGGAAGAAGCCAGTTACAGATTAGTTCGCCAGTGTCAGTAACAACTGCAAACGAGGTAGATTCTGCAGACTTCGAGCCATCCGATTGTGTAAATTAGTGCATCTGTCTACTTGGAAAATGTCAAAGATGTCAGATTCTTATGTCATTTAGGAATTACTCGCTACTGACATCTAGGGCTTACTTTTGAAAGACCCTTGGCACCTATGGACTAGTATCATAGGTCTCATTATCATAAAAGAACGGCGCTCTAGTACTACCTGGGGAAGGCCAGAATGGGTACTTTAACCATTTCTCCTACCTACCTATCATAGCATTGGGGTGAAAAAAAATTCACTTTGAATTGCTGCGTGAAATGTTCTGGACATTTTTGTTGTAAATAGCACTGAGTCCTACAACTTCAACTGGCTTATAACCGCATATCAGTTCCCATAATCAGAAAATTTTAAAACTGATATTCGCTATCACTTAAGCTCCTATAAAATCCAGCATAATTAATATAAATAAAATAATTAATAGAGGAGAAAACTGCTTTGTGCGAAGTTTGTGAGTCTGTGTGTTTGATATTTTTGACAGCGGACAAAATCATAAAAAAAAAATTAAAATTAAAAAAAAAAAAAATAATTTTTATTTATGCTATTCTTTTTCAGAAGGCGGCCGCCGTAGCTGAATGGGTTGGTGCGTGATTACCATTCGGGATTCACAGATAGAACGTTGGTTCGAATCTCGGTGAAACACCAAATTAAGAAAAACATTTTTCTAAGAGGCGACCGCTCTCTCGGCAGTCAATGGCAAACCTCCGAGTGTATTTCTGCCATGAAAAAGCTCCTCATAAAAATATCTCCCGTTCGGAGTCACCTTGAAGCTGTAGGTCCCTCCATTTGTGGAACAACATCAAGACGCACACCACAAATAAGAGAAGGAGCTCGGCCAAACACCCGAAAAGGGTGTACGCGCCAATTATATATATTATATATATATTATTTTTCAGAAAAACTGATTTGCTCACTTATTTTAATTGTGTTACAAATAAGGAAATTTAAAATTATCAGCTCGTAGTTGACCCCACTGCCATGCGCTTTATCAACGCCTTTGATTACTTATCATATTTTGCATAAGACGCAAGCAAGTTTATGAAATATTAATGTTTGCATTTATTATTTTTAGAGGTCAATAGTGATTTGATATATTTGCAATAAGAAATACGTATGCAATGTTAAGGCTGCATTGCAATAATATTTATATAATTTTTGATAAGAAAATTACAACAAGGAAAAACGCAATATTTTACAAAAAGTACAACACAAGAATTCTCATAAAGCTTTAAGGAGCGTTTATGTAGTTATAATATACTTTTTTTTTGTTTTTTTTTTTTTTTTTTTGTTTTGCATTTCCGCATCATTATTTATTAAGTAAGTGCTACGTATCTCAAGATTATTGTGTAAGTTTTATTGTAAATTTCAAGTCGATTGGAGCACAATGAGATACAGACATCTGAGCGTCCGTTGCTCTTGGCCGGGTTTTCATACCTGCTCAGCTTTACAGTATTCATTTTCAACTTATCCATAAACATGCATGCATAGACACTCCGCAAGGTGGGGTACTATCGCCGCTATTATGTTTACTTGTATTAAACGAAATGCTCAAGAAACTTAACGGAGGGGCACCAAACCTAGTGGCATATGCAGATGACATAGCTATAGTAGTTACGGGAAAGTACCTGGACACCATTAGTAATGTGATGAATAACACACTTAATATGGTACACCAATGGATATCTCGCGGAGGACTAGGGATAAACGCCGAAAAAACGGGCATGGCACTTTTTACCAGGAAGTACAAGGTCCCGACGTGGGACCTCCCGAAGCTAGGCAAAAACGAACTACTTGTCAAAGATCATGCAAGTTACCTCGGAGTAATACTAGACAGTAAATTGCTGTGGAAGCACAATATTGAGGAAAGGGTGAAAAAGGCCAGTAATACGTTCTACGCATGTAAAAGAATACTGGGCGTTACTTGGGGTCTATCACCCGCTCTGATGCATTGGTGCTACACGGCAGTAGTAAGACCGATATTGTTGTATGGGGCCTTAGTATGGTAGACTGTGGCAAGAAAACTCATACACTTAATCCCACTGGCAAGGATTCAACGACTCGCTGCTCTATGCATAACAGGAGCGATGAAAACCACACCAACGGCGGCGCTGGAATTTATACTCAGCATGCCACCTAATCCGCGAGGAGGTTGGTGGCTGCTGGAGTATTCACCTACAGAACCTTCGGTCACAGCTCAATAGGAAAGTGGAGCTCAGGTTGCACAGACTACATGACTCCGTATTTTAGTTGGGAGAGAAGGTTTCGCACTACAATTGAAGAGGAGGGATGGCACAAAGGCATGAAGCCTAGCCATAGAACTTTTCTCATCTAAACAGACGGCTCTAAAACTTCTGATGGAGTGGGAGCGGGTATTTACTGCTCAAAACTAGGGATAAGGCAGCCTATCAAGCTGCCAGACCACAGCAGTATTTTCCAAGCGGAAGTTTTTGCAGTGGGGAAAGTCGCAGAGCTGCTAGCCTACACTAGAACAAGAAAGAACACAACATAATATATACGTGGAGAGTCAAGCAGCAATAAAAGCAATAAGCTCATATTGTATTAAGTCCAAAAATGTTCGACGGAGCAGGAAGGCCATAGAAAGACTAGCCGGAAACAGTAGACTGCATATCTATTGGGTACCTGGTCACAAAGGCATTATAGGGAACGAAATAGTAGATGAGATAGCAAAAAGTGCTGTTAGACTATCATTTGAACAAGAGAGGGGCATACCAAAACCGCTAAATACAATATACAATGAAATCGACGACTACGTGAAAAGGCGAGTGGAAGCTAGGTGAACTAATCTGACCACATGCAAAACAGCAAAAGACATGTGTAGAACTAACGACAAAAAACTGACTCAATTCGTACTTACGCTCTCGCGAAAGGACTGCAGAACTATCATAGGTATGCTAACAGGACACAATCTATTGGCTGCACATGCGTACAAGATGGGGATTGCTAACACGGACAAATGCAGGAAATGCAGAGAGGATGTTGAGGAAACTTTAGAACACCTTCTGTGCGTTTGTCCGGCATTATTAAAAACGCGTCTAAAATGCCTGGGAGCCCAATTGTTTGAGGGTCTGGAGGACGTCTCATAAGCGGATCTCCCAGCTCTGCTTAGATTCGCCAAAAGCGCTGACATCCTACACGATGTCTACTTTCGGTATTCATAGAGGTCGGTCTCCATCTGGTATCGCTAGGGACCAAAAGGTCTATGCGTGGCTTATTGCCAACCAGGCTAACCTTACCTAACCTATCCATAAACATATGAAATCTGCGTAAATCTTCTTCTTCCTCTTATTCTTTTATTATAGGTTTTCACCTGTGTTTCTTCACCTACTTTTCTTCTGCGTAAATCAATAACCAAAATTTGCTGAAAAAGTTTTGAAATTTTTCACAGTACATTTTTCTCATAGTCTATCAAATATTGCTATTTATTTTTAATAATTATTAATCTTCAAATAAGCAGCTACCGTAGCTAAATGCATTGGCGCGTGACTACCATTCGGTTTGAAGCTCCGGGTATGATACAAAAAGTTTTCTTAAATAGTGGTCGCCCCTCGGCGGCCATTGCCTGGCAAACCTCCGAGTGTATTTCTGCCATGAAAAAGCTCCTCATAAAAATATCTGCAGTTCGGAGTCGGCTTGAAACTTTAGGTCCCTCCAATTGAGGAACAACATCAAGACGCTCAACTCAAAGCGGAGGAGAAGCTGGTGCAAACACCCAACAAAAACTGAAATAAAGCGCCATGTACGTAAGGCTGTAGTGTTCAATATCTCGTCAAGTATCGATCAAACAATTTAAAGTTTATGCGCGTTGTCAAGGTGATATTTCACACTAAAAAAAATAGTTTGCTGTTTTTTGTTTGTTCCATTCCGTTGTGCGTTACAGGGTGTTAACCATGGAAGTCAACAAAGAGAAAATTCGGTACATTTTAGAGTTTTTCTTTGATAAAGGCGAAAATACAAGCCAGACCGCTGAAATTGTGAATGGCTTTATGGTGCCGCTACTGTAACAGCTAATTACGTGCAATTTTGATTTCTTCGATTCAGTTCAGGCATTTTTAATGCACGAGGTTAGGGATAGTGAAAGGCACGAAAAATTTAAGATTTTCAATAACTCTTTTTTTTGCTAGTCAACTGCTTTATTTTACAAAAATAAAAACAGGACATTAGTATATCATATTGCGACTTGCCTGTGGCAAAATTTCAAAAAAAAAAAATTAATAATTGTTCCCGTTTCTGCAGAAGTCTCTTGCGGTGCTCATCACAAGTCCTTCAAGACTCATCTAATATAAATCGAACAAGAGAAATAAGTTTTATTAATGATAATCTTGTGCCTGATCGAAGTTTTTTTCTTTTCAAAATTACTAATATGGCGGCTTCAGAAAATATTTCTCAGATATTCGAGAAAAAAACTGACAAAATTTATTGTGTAAAAAAATTCGAAAATTTTGGAAAAGAAGTCCTTGGACCTGACACGAGTTTTTTTATGTTTTTCTAAAGCAATATAAATGTTATTGAAATATGCTAAGCGGTTACAGTGATCACCAGTTCAATCAACATAGTTTTGAGTGAAACGAATTGTGCCTGTAAGTTTTGCTATCTGCTTCGGAGCGCCCGAGCGCTCTTTGTTAAATGTTGAATAACTCAAATACTATTTGACGAATTCACTTCAAATTTTCACACAATATTTTTAATATATTATAGGTACTTTAAGAAAATCCTTTTTTTTTTTTTTGAAAATTCTGACTACCCCTAACCCCATACAGAAAATGTCGATAAAATCACAGAAATAACCGAAGTTGAGCAGGTTAGTAGTCGTACCATCGACCAGGTAGTAGGTAAAGACCATCCATAAAATAGTTGTAAGCTATTTCCGCAAAAATTGTACTCTAAAGTAATCGATTTCTTTTTCCCCAAATTAATATATTATATATTGTTTTTGGCACTAACACCCCTCAACCTAACTTTTATTCTCTTTTAGATATTTTTATTGCAAACATCTTGCGACATTGTTAAAAATATATATTTCAAAATCAAGTGAAAAAATCAATCGATTTTTTTTTTAATTTCAGGGTGGCCTTAACCATCAAACCGTCGTAGTACAAACAAGCCTTGAAGGGGGTATTCTAGTCTAGAAATGAGAATAAATCGAAACTTTTTTTTCAAAATTCGATAGTTTAAGTATTCAAAAATATCTCCCTAAAAAGATTTTTCAAAATTCGATTTATTTTCGAAGTTACAACTATTTTAGTGACGCGACAGCTAGACTGGTTTGAGCGGACGAAGAACTTTAAACGTATTTTTCTCGAAACTACTTCTTTCGATATGGTCGGCACGATATCTCAAGTTCTAATTAACCGATTTGCTTGAAGTTTATCACGAATATTCTTTAAATATATCTCTATCGGATGAAGCACGAAAAAGTGGAAATTTCAATTTTTATGTATGTGTAAACAAGTCGAGAAAGCTTAAAAATTAGGGAAAAATCGAGCTCAATTTTTGAGTAGCCGCGATTTAATGAAAGAATTTTTTTTCCCTTTCTTTCTGCGTCATACGATAATGGCATTCATATTAATTAAGAATTTGTCATCGTTTTTTTTTTTCAGATGACCACAAGGGTAGAAATCGTGACGACGAGGACACTGCCTTTTGTTTTCCCCTTTCACTTCAAGGACGCCTAATTCCATGAATTTTTTTTGTTTTTAATTCATTTTGTGTGCTCTTATTATTTTTTATAATTGGCGCGTACACGCTTTTTTGGGTGTTTGGCCGAGCTCCTCCTCCTATTTGTGGCGTGGGTCTTGATGTTGTTCCACAAATGGAGGGACCTACAGTTTCAACCCGACTTCGAACGGCAGATATTTTTATGAGGAGCTTTTTCATGGCAGAAATACACTCGGAGGTTTGACATTGCCTGCCGAGGGGCGATCGCTATTAGAAAAAACTTTTTTATTAATTTTTTGATCTTTCGCCGAGATTCGAACCGACGTTCACTCTCTGAATTCCGAATGGAAGTCACGATAACAATGTCAGCCTTGAAATCCAACGTAGAATCTCTCTTGCCAACAAGTGCTACTTTGGACTAAGTAGGCAACTGAGCAGTAAAGTCCTCTCTCGACGAACAAAACTAACACTCTACAAGACTCTCATCATGCCCGTCCTAACGTATGGCGCAGAAGCGTGGACGATGACAACATCCGATGAAGCGACGCTTAGAGTGTTCGAGAGAAAGATTCTGCGTAAGATTTTTGGACCTTTGCACGTTGGCAACGGCGAATATCGCAGGCGATGGAACGATGAGCTGTATGAGCTTTACGGCGACATAGACATAGCGCAGCGAATAAAGATCCAGCGGCTTCGTTGGCTGGGTCATGTCGTCCGAATGGATACAAACGCTCCGGCTTTGAAAGTATTCGATGCGGTACCAGCTGGTGGTAGCAGAGGAAGAGGAAGCCCTCCTCTGCGTTGGAAAGATCAGGTGGAGAAGGACTTGGCTTCACTTGGTATGTCCAATAGGCGCCGGTTAGCACGAGAAAGAAACGACTGGTGCGCTTTGTTAAGATCGGCCAAAATCGCGTAAGCGGTTATCGCGCCAATTAAGAAGAAGAAGTCACGCACCAACCAATTCGGCCACGGCGGCCGATTTTTTTTTTTTGTTTTTCTTTTCGTGTGCTCTTAATATATGCATAAATAAATAAATGATAAAAAAAGTAAAAATATCAAAAGCTTCTTTTTATTCACCATCAAAAATGCTCGCAGTTCGGGCCTTTAGACTACGAGTAGAATACCCCCCCTTAATGCGTAAATCTTCAATATCATTGCACACTACAGCCTTTCTTTACATATTTTCATATTATCCTTAGCACAATTCAAAGTTATAGTGTTAAAGTGATGAAATTTATAATCATTTTCCGAATTATATGAAAATACACTCAAACATACAAATTAATTAACGTCAAACCACCAAGAAAAAAGCAACACCACACAAACAGCTGCTAATCCATTGAAGTTGCTTCACATTATTTCAACTTGCCACAGTCATTTATTCACTTATTCATTCATTTGTTCTAATAATGGCCGTCGTAAGTACATATTTAGTTTGGGCAACAACAAAAGTGCGAACAAATAAGAATTCATCGATTCGTGAGCACTCAAATGCACAGGCGTATCAAATACATTGAAATGTAGCTGAGTAAGAAAATACATATACATATGTACGTGTGTTGGAATGTACACCAATAGTTTGCGAAAATTGTGTACCGCAAAAGATTAACGGCACCACTAACGTAACGAATACTACACACAAAAACGTAAGAACAAAGTCGAAAGTCCACAAAAACACACCAATACAAATGACAATAACTACTTAAAAATCCATAAATCTTCCGCAAATGCGAGTAAATGTGTGAGTGTATGTATGTGTGTGTGTGTGTGTATGTATGTATGTTAGTAATCCTTTACGAAAACCTATTACAAATGAAACTAAAACTAAAATCGGCAAAACACAATCATTTATCATTATTAAGAATTTTGTAGGATTCGAACGGGGAATTACCAATAAAGAAATTTGTGCATGTGCGCTTGTGTAGCTGTGTAGGTATAAGTACATACAAACTTACATACATACTGCAAGACATTAGAAATACTTATAAAAGCAGCAGTAAAGTTGAAGAAGGAAGATGTGAGCAGGCCTGAACTGCGCTGGCGGGAATGTATTGGCCAGGAAAAGTGGCAATTTCGAATGTCATCTAAATACGTGAGTATGTATGTGTGTGTGTGCATGAATGTAAGTATGTATGTAAGTAAGTTCGTATGTTGGTATGCATGTATGTATGTATGTATGCATGTATGCATGTATGTATGTATGTATGTAAATATGTATGCCGGCATGTCAGCCAGCAGCCCCAATCGAGTTTTCTATGAACTCACGCAAATATTCTATACGCCTTCATCTACATTTTCATACAAACAAAAGCAAAAAATAGGCGTAAAAAAGTTAAAGAAAAGTGTGACCAATCCCGCATTCCTATTCAGTACGAGGCTTCTGCCAGCACAGAACAATAAAACAGCACAAATAGAAAGTAAAGAAATAAATTGCAGCAGTTTCTATTCACTGGCGCACAATATCGTTTTGCTGTTTATATTTTTTCTTATTTTGTATTTCTATGTTTTGTAGAATTAGTGGCGGTGAAAGATTGGCAGCTTTGCTCTTTTTATTGTTTACTATCATAGTTTCTACTCGCTTGCAGCTTTGTTCTAGTGACTCTTATTTGGAGCAAGAAAATTGATTACTTTTGTATTTTATTATTGTGCAGTTTTTGCATTAACTTTGGTTCGATTATTGGCTACTCGTTGTTGTTGTTGTTGTTGTTGATTACCCTCACTAACTGTTACATTCTATGATACTTCTTCATACGAATTTGTGAATATTACTTGCTTGCATTTGATTGTAATAAAGTGAAGTATACAGCTTTTAAAGTTGTTTACGCCAAGCTGCCTCAGCGAATGGTTAGTGGTTTTTGTGGGAATCTGCTCATCAGAAAAATATATAAGTGGGTTGGTTGTCACTCTCTGTCAAGCGGCGACTACTGCTAGCAAAACCTAATTGATGTGATAAAGAAATGTTCGTAATGCAACTCCTGATTGTATGCCACACACACACACACACACACGAGAAAACGGCAACCGTTATTACTGCTTTATTACTTTTATTTAACGTTAGATTACGTTTAGATTGCGGTTTCGGTTTTGTCAAGAAAGTCACAGCTTGCAGTAAATCAGTGCTGATGTATTGGCAGAATGCGCAATAGGAGTCTATACAAAATGTAAAGGGGTTTACAATAGATGAACTTCAAAGTAGTCTTTTTTTGTTTGTATGTGAAGACAAAACTGTTTGATACATCGCACTCGAAGGAGTAGTTGCGGCAATTTCTAAAAGTAAGAACTCTATAAGGCCTCTGCAGTTAACGGAAATACTCTCAATAATTTGAATAAGCTGGTGTTATGGGTTAAATGGCCCTGCCATGCCTCATCTATAAAAAAAATTTGGTGGGGATACTTATTTAACATTTACATATTTAAAATAAAAATTTTGAAACAAAAATTTTGAAAAAAAGAAAATTGGGGGAAAAAAATTTGGAAAAAAAATGTTGAAAAGAAAATTAAAAAAAAAATTAAAAACAAGAGTTTTAAATTTTAAATTTTTTTTTCAAACTGACTGATTGGATTAAAACAATTTTCTTTTCAAATTTAATTTTTTTCAAAATTTTGTTTGTTTGTTTTTTTCAAGAACAGAGCATATTAGCCAAATCAGTCTTGAAAAAAACTTTTAAAAAATATTAAACAAAAAAAAAATTTTTAACAAAAATTAAAAAAAAAGAATTTGAAATTTTGCATTAGTTTTTCAAACTGACTGATTGGATAAACATTTTTTTTTTTTTCAAATTTAATTTTTTTCAAAACATTTTTTTTCCTCAAGAACAGAGCAAATCATCCAAATCAGTCTTGAAACAAACTTAAAAAAAAATTCGGAAAAAAATATTTTGAAAAAAAAGTTTGAAACAAAAATTATAAAAAAGAATTTGAAATTTTGCATTTTTTTTTTTCAAAAAAAATTTTTTTTCAAGAACAGAGCAAATCATCCAAATCAGTCTTGAACAAAACTTAAAAAAAAAATTTTGGAACAAAAAAATTTGAAACAAAAATTAAAAAAAAAGAATTTGAAAAATTTTGCATTTTTTTTTTCAAACTGACTGATTGGATAAAATTTTTTTTTTTTTCAAATTTAATTTTTTTCCAAATTTTTTTTCAAGAACAGAGCAAATCATCCAAATCAGTCTTGAAAAAAACTTAAAAAAAATATTTTGAAAAAAAAAATTTTTTTTAAACAAATCAGTGCTCTGTTCGACAAAGTGTCCATGTCGTGCGCTGATTTCGGCACGCAAATCAATTTCTGTGATGAACTTCATCACAGCACCCTAAGTGCTTCCTAACTCAGCAAAATTTTCAGTTTTGGAGCGATGATTTGTAACCCTTAAGGTACGTTCACATTTCCAGTGATTAGCAATAAATCAAAAAAAAATTAATTTACCCTTTCAGATGTGACAGATTAGCTGCAAAATTGACAATCAACTGTCAAAACTGTTTTGAAACGTTTTTCTTCATTGGAATTGGTTTAGCGAAATATTTTAGTGTTTTTGGTTTGCTTAATTATTATTAGCGGTATGAAAAATAAGCAATAGTTGAATATATTATAAATGTCTCCGGAGGCCGACAACAAAATTGGTGGATGCGAGCGTATCCTTAACTAATCTGTGCTCCAACTAGTCTAGACTTTCGTGTGGCACAGCATAAAATTTAAACTTTCAAATTCTGCAACGTTTTCAGTCCAACACTCTACGCACTCTGGTGAACGCTTCGAGGTATGTGCCGAAAGCCCAAGCTCATCGGGACTTAAAAATGTCTTTAGTAAAAGAGAGAAAATACCAAATTTAGCCAGGAAATACTGAGATCGTCTTCAATCAGACCCAAATGCACTGACATCTACTCTCATGTCACCATTGAGTGACTTCTTAAGGTTGATAAGGAAAACACCGATCCTGCTCGTTTAAGAGCTACTTATAAAATAAATTTGTTTACTCGAAAGGATATTTTACAGGAAATATATCTTTAAGGGGGGCCTCTACTCAGTCGGCTTCAAAAGATCGATTTTTTGTTTTTACTGAAATCGATAGATATATTATAGGAGAATATGCCTTCAAAATTTTATAGCGGAATTCAAAGTGATTTCGCAGTTACGGGCCTGTGTACCGTCGCTCGTCAGGCGAGCTCGTGTACCTTCTGAAAACTTTGAAACACGTTTTCTCAAAACCATGTTTTTGAAAATGGCGTGACAAAAGTTATCGTTTCAAACCGATAATCTATATGAAGATAATTAAAATGCGCAACTATTTAACTAACAAAATACAAAAAAAAAACTCATTTTTTAATGTTATTTAAAACCTTTTTTGAAAAAACAGCGAAGAAAAGCACTTTTTTCAATAATTAATTTTTTCATATTTTTATACAGGTGTAGCCTATTATATGCGGGAAAGCCTTCTGAATAAGACAATATTTTTCTTTTGTGTTTCAGGTGAAAACTACGACCGCAATCTTACACGCCGTTTTACTAGCGCGCAACGAGAAGCTGTGCGAGATCCCTCATATGTCCGCCATTTTGTTTTTTTATTTATGTTAAAAAATTGTTTATTACTCATCAATCATGTCTTCAAATAAATGCGAAAGATTATTCCTGTGTGTCACTTTTTTCGCCTCGAAAAAAAAATAAAAAAAAACACCTCTTTTTGAAGCCACTGATAAGAGGCCCGGCCCCTTATTATTTCAACCACTGTCACTTTTAAATGAATTCAAATACTTGTAAAAGATACTCTGTGAATTACAAGACAGAATACAAATTAAAGTTTAATTTAAAAAAAAGGCACTTAAAAAGTGGAGAAATTTGTGATGTTCGATCAGCAAAAACTTAAGATCGCACTTGGCCTCTTTGTACCAACAACCGGTAAGCGCAATTTTGCTAATACATGACTTCATTTAAATAAGCGAAATTTCTTACTAAAAACAATTTCAAAAATATTTTAGTTCACTCTCTAATTACTCTGTAATTTCTAACCGAAAGGTCTAATCTAGGGTGAAAAAATACAAGTAATTAAAAATATTTTCAAACTCATTTTGCGGAATCAACCTCAATTCCCTTGCAGATTATTTTGTATGTCATCTATAGGCTAAAAGCGGATACCTTGCAGGAATAATTTGAGTTTTGGGTTGAGAAAAAATCAGCCCGAGCCATAGCACATGAAAAAAGTGGCTGTTCGATGGTACTTACTGTGGCTTTCATGAGAAATTGGTTCACACTGAAAGCCTTGTAGGATAGAGCGTTTTAATTTTATTTTTTTTAAGTCTCTTCTTTTTCGACAAATTCGGTTTCTCAAAAGTCACGTAAGTTGTAAAGAATATTCGAGTTTTCATGAAAATAAGACTCAAAAAACAGATTATAAAGTAAAGGGTTGTTAAATTTCAAGGGCCGATGTTGAATATAAACTGCACTTATATGTCACGTTTTTTCGGCATTTCATTTGACATTTTTCAATTTCAGACTGACTCAATTTGAACCATAGAAAAACACACAATCGAGCAATGCGTTAAAGTAATTTAGGTTTATTATGAAAACGGGCGTTCAAATCAAAATGCATATCGCGCACTTAGTGATTATTTCGGTCACTTTAATCGTCCAAATGTGCGTACAATAGGAAAAATTGTGCAAAATTTTGAGGCAGTCGGGTCTGTAGGAGATGTGAAAACACCAGTGCATGCTCGTACAGCTCGTACTGCAGAAAATATTGCTGCTGTTCGCGATAGTGTGGTTGAAGGCCATCCACCTCAATTCGTCGTAGTGCCCAACAATTGCACCTCTCACGCTCGTCGTTGATGAACATTATGCATAAAGACTTGCATTTACACGCTTACAAGGTGCAAATGACTCAAGAACTAAAGCCTCTTGACCATTTCAAGCGTCGTCAATGGTCAGAATGGTGGCAGGAAATGGCAACAGTGAATGACCAATTTTCGAAGAAAATCTTCTTCAGTGATGAGGCACATTTTCACCTCAGTGGATTCGTCAATAAGCAGAACGGCCGCATTTGGGCGCATGATAATCAAAGAGTGATTGCCGAACCAAAACCAATGCACCCACAAAGAGTGACTGTTTGGTGCGGTTTATGGACCGGCGGCATCATTGCGGCGGCTGTATTTTTTCCAAAATGAGGCCGGTCAGGCAGTTATTGTGAATAGTGTGCGCTATCGTGAGATGATAACGAACTTTTTATGGCCCGAATTGAAAGATATGGATATGGACGATATGTGGTTTCTACATGACGGTGTCACTTGCCACAGAGCTAACGAAACAATGGCTCTTTTGCGCGAAATATTTAATGACCGAATAATCTCACGTCGCGGCGATGTCAATTGGCCGCCAAGATCATGTGATTTGACACCGTGGGACTTCTTTCTTTGGGGTTATTTGAAAGAAAAGGTGTACGTCGATAAGCCAGCAACAATTCAAATGCTAAAGGATGAGATAATTTCGCACATTAACGGGATAGAACCTGAATTATGCCTTAGTAGTATCGAAAATTTGGACTATTGGATGGAGGTGTGCCGCCGAGGCCGATATTTTGTTTCATACGTAATTGAGCCATACCAATATTATCATAATAAAGATAAACGAAAATAATTTCTTAAAAGAATTGTATTTTATTCAAAATCAACACCGGCCCTTTAAACTTAACCACCCTTTACTATAAAATATTACGTTACGGCCCATCTACCCGAGATACCTGAAGACTCACGACAGTGACAACTGGCTGCTAATCCATGAGAGAGCAAACAGCTAAAACGGACATCCCTCACAGCACACACTACCATAGTTGTAATCAACCATTGAAAAAGAAACTGTCTTCCACTTGTGAGTAATATTAGGTTTTTTTTGTTTTTTGTTGGTTTTTTTGTTTGAAGTTTCTGAATTTTCGCAATCCGTCTAAGCCAAATTTCTGCACCAAAACTTCCCCACCCTTTTTTCACATAAATTATTTGCAGAAATAAATAAAAGCATTCCAACGAATTTCTTATTATCCAATAAAAATCTTATTTCAAACTTACCTTTTTTGCGCATTCATTATCCAACTTGACGAACCAATCAATGACTGAGTTACTTTGTGGCGAAAACTGGTGGCAGCAAAAACGATGATATGACACGCGCAGCAACAAATGCAAAAAATTCAATAAATCTCAACAAGAAAATTTACGGTTTTTTTTGCTACTTCTTATCAAAAACAAATTTGCATAAAATACAAAATTTGATACTTTTTCCGCACTCTCCTCTACACCCACACTCGACAATTTGTATTGGGCGTACACAGAGCTTCACCAGCGGGCGTGTGGCAGTATTTATTTTATTTTCTTTTCGCTTTGTATTTGTAATTACTGTATGGGTACTTAAAAGTACGACAAGTATGAATTACACATTTGCAGGATAATCACTTAATACTTTGAAACTCTCCGTCCACCTTTTTGTTTTGGGTAGCTGCGAAACACTTTTGTGCATCAATCCATTGAAGGACAACAAATGTTGCTGATGTTGCTATTTTAGCTGCTTTTCTTTCTACATTCACTTCACTTTGATTACGTTTTTATTTTCTTACGCGTCTTAAAGTTGATTAAGTTGCTTCTTTTTTGTTTTTGTTACCGCTGTTTGATTTTCTTTTTAATTTTTTTTTTTTGTTTGTTGTTGCACGGCTTGTTTGGTTGGTTTTACACCTGTGCTGTTCTTAGCGGCTGCTTGTCGTTGGTGTGGGCAGACACATGCACACACAATTTGACATAAGCTGCACTCTCACATACACACATATGTATTTAAATACATATACATGCAACTGTAGAGCTGTCAAATTGAATTGATGTTGTTGTTATTTGGAAAATTTGTGACTAAAATGAGGAGATACAAAAAAGGCTTTGAAAAATTAGTAAACTTGAGTTAGTAAACGTATGCAGACAGGCACTCAGTTATTTGTGCTTGGGTATTAAATGTTTTTTCTGTTTTGCTTTTTTTTATTATGGAAAAAGAAATTTCGTGGAACAAGATTTTTGAATGTCTGCAGATTGTGTGGGCGCTAATCTGTTGTGTACCGCCGTAGTAGGGTTGACTCTACTTCCATGTGCCAGATCTCGAAGTAAATCTGATATATTTCTGTCCTGGCTAGCGTTTAGCCGTTGAGCTTTAAAGTGCAGTATGCCACAAATCAAGCCGCCTACACGAATTTCGATTTCTTTGTTATCCCTGCACAACTTTGTTTTTCCTTTTTTCCCCCTTTTTTTATTTATTTTTTAATTGTTTGAAAGAATGTTGAGCTTAATTTCATGGAGAGTTGCGCCAATGATCTTGAAAATATACTACAGTTCACTTTTTAAGTATAAAAAAAAGTTCTGATTATTTCAAATAATAATTTTAAAATTCGTTGAGTGTGTTAGTTTACAGTTATTTTAGGCTATATGTCGTTTTTTTTTTTTGGTTTTTTTTTTTTAGTATTTTTGCTTTTTTTTCGAAAGAATATTGAGTTTAATTTCGTGAAAAAGTATGACAACGATTTTGTTGCGCGGCAGCTCAGTTTCCAAGTAGATTTCAGATTATTTCAGATAATTTTAAAATTCGTTAAGTGTTTTGGTGTACAGTTATTTTCTTCAATATGCCCTTCCTTTTTTGTTTGTTTTTCATGTGCAGACAGTCGAATTGTAACTCCTGCTTGTTGAATTAGACTACTATGTATTAAAAAATCTATAAATAATTGGCGCGTACACTTCTGTTGGGTAACTAACCGAGCCCGTCCTGCTATTTGTGATATTTGCTATAAAAATTATCAACTTTTCTGATAACTTCAGGTCTGATTTCTTAGCAACAATAACAAAAATGAATGAACCCGAAAGTGGCGCTGACGTCCATATTTTTCGGAAAACGGTATTTCAAGTCTGATTTGGGTTCTATTCAAAATATATTTGTTTACAGACATCCAATTTTGGCATTGCAATTACGGAATTAAAATTTACTATGCATGGCGCTGGGTTGACATAACTGGAAAAATCGTATTTATAGTCAGATGCTGCAAAACTTTAGGAGTTAAAGTCTCATAAAAAAATTAATAAAAATATAATATAACAAAACCACTTCAAAAGGCTTTCTGTGTAGCAAAATGTGTTGGAGAAGACCGTAAGAAAAAACGACATGATTTTAAAAACTCCCTAAAAGAAAATTCTACTAGAATAAGATTCAAGAAATAGATTATAAGTACCGTAGAATCTTGCATTACGGCCCACCTACAACTACAAACAAACGCCAACCTTCAGATATATGAAACACAGGGAGCCTGCAGACTCACTTCGGTGATAACTGGCTGCTGGTGCATAGGCGAGCGGTCAACCAAAATGGCTATCCCTTACAATTTATGCTGTCACAGTTGTAATCAACCAGAGAAAAATAAAACACTTCTCCGTGAATGTCCTGCCCTATTGAAGGCGAGGATATTAACCATTGGCGAACTGATTATTGAGCTCCTCGAAGAGCTGGCTGGTATAGGCATAAATCCTTATAAGGTTTATCAATTACACAGAGTGGTAACGAGGATGCGGCAAAAAATGGTGCGGAAGCGCTAAGTGGATTCTTGGAGAATCACCACTTCAACGACTATACATAAAAATTTAGCTTTAGCTCAAACTCAATTTTTTGAACATACATTTCTAGTTCTACCATTGAGATCCAACAGAGCTCGAGTTTGGTTTTTCAGAAGCAATTAAGAAGTTGAAATAAACTTTTTTCGATTTTTGACTTATTTTATGCATATCAGGCGAAAAATTTCTTTCAAAAAAACTTTCATTTTCAATCTTTTGAAATTGTTAGCGGTTTAATTATATTTTAAGAATTTTTACTGCTCAAAAACTATACTTCAGCCAATTTCGAATTGAAGTGAAGAATAAATGCACAATTTTTACGCACAAAATTTGCACGTTTTCCACATTTACATGGACGTGAATGTAATTGCGCTCAAATCTCCAAACAGTTTTATACTAATTTAAGTGGATTAAACAGGATAAAAGCCAGTGTCTGGCTTTTAAAAATAAAAATAAATAATTGGCGCAAACCCACTTTTCGGGCGTTGGGCCGAGCGCCTCCTCCTATTTGTGGTGTGCGTCTTTACGTTGTTTCACAACACAGCCAACAATTTTAAGTTGACTCGGAACGGTAAATGTTTTTTAATGAGAAGCTTTTTCATGGCAGAAAACCACTCGGATGTTTGCCATTGCCAGCCAAGGAGCGACAGTTATTAGCAAAAACTTTTTCTATAATTTTAGCCTGGTTAACAGGCATCCGAACATTTGCATTTAGCACTTTGTTGGTGAGTCACCAAAGATCCCTAATACCTTAAAATACGCTAATATTTATTGCTAAATTAAAAGCCGTGAAAAGCTTTTGAAAACGTTGGAATATCTGAAAAGCGTTTGTGAGTGTGGAATCCGTGCATTTTTTGGTCAGAGGAAAGAAGGAATGAATGGATTTAATGGCACACAATTAAAAATAATCCCAAAATATAGAATTCAAGCTGTTAACACATATAGAAGCAATACTGTATTTGTTATTTAAACGAGTTTTCTTCAAAGTAGGTAATTTTTCCATAACTTCGGAGACGCACTTACCGAAATGCAGAAATAATGCAGTATTTATTGAAGCAGCAACACTGATGGCTAACTAAGTGGTATCATAATTGGCCTCTGGCCTAAGTGAGCTACCTCAACGCTTTTACGGAGAGTGGCAACCACCTTTACCTAACCTAACCTAACTTTGCATTCAACTTGAAGATTTTTGGTATCACTAAATGCAAATTTAAATTAATTTATTTTATCTTCAGTTTTTGTAAATATTATACAAAGCAATACTAGCTAAGCAGCATAATTTTTCGCATTACTCAAATTATCCATTTATTATAGAATATTCAGGAGTTTTCGGTGTCCGTTGTTAAAGGGAAACTACAAAAATTATTTCTAAAAAAAGCGCAAGACAGATGGAGGTCTTTCTCATCGTGTGCTATTTCGAAAACACTATGGCCCCAAAACGATAGAAACAGAACGCTTAAGTTGATGGGAATCCCATGCCATTTAATTTCCACACTCATTGCGGTGCTCACTGGTCACAGAATGATCGGTACTCATGCGAAGATGCTTGGAACTCCGTACAATCCCTATTGCCGAAGCTGTGGGGGTCCTGCAGAGAAAGAGACTGTTGAGAAAGAGACAGTTCCGGCTCTGGCGGCTAGGTGCTTGAGATTCCTTAGCGTGCCCTTTGGAATTTTGGGGATGGCTTACAGCAATTCTCCAGCGATGCCAAGATGCCTTTTCTCTCCTCCACTACATCAACAGCACTGGATGGCTGTAGAAGGTTTTCTCTTCCCAAAAATTTTTCTTTGCACAGGTAGTGGTCCACATTATGGTATCAAAACGGCACGTAAGTGCTACTTGAAATGTGCCTGTGATACTCTTGCCATCTTACCTTCCTACCATATAGGTATTTAGTGTATCTTTCGTTATATTTTGTGTGATTACACATCTAATTTTTGTAATTTTTTATGAAAATAATGTATTTGAACTAAAGGTGAATAAGGTTGCGCAAAATTAATCATCCTATTTGAAGGTTTATAATTTTTGCAAAAGGCGTCGTACTCCAATAATATTTGACACTTCTGAACCAGACAGCTGCAGTGAAAAACTAGACAAGCAGTGGAGCGCGTAAAGGTCTAAATAGAGACATCCATCACTCAAAATCATATATTTATTTACTAAAAAGGTTATTCAAGAACAAAATTGGATGATTAAGTAGTAAAACCGTATGCTCGGAATGTGTGAATATTGACTTTTTTTTATCAAAAAATTATTGTGAATTATGTTGGGAGCGGTGCAGAATATAGTAAGACCATTTTTTGTTTTAATTTTCTCTGTCGCTTTGAATTGGAGGCTCTGTATGAAATTTCAGTCTTTTAAAAGAGAAAGAAAAGGACCGAAAACTATAGAGATATCAGCCTGCTGGGATCAGTGTCGAAGCTATTCACTAAAAGTTTAGCCAACGAAATATCTAAAAAAAGGCCTAAACGAGGAACAACAGGGTTTTCGCCGAAATCGCTCTACAATCGATGCCATTCTTATTGTAGGATAAATTGTTGAGAAAGCAATTGAATTTTACAAACTAGTATATATGTTTCGTGGATTAGAGTTAAGCTATGTGCGGTAATCAAGTTATTACGGATGAGCGTAGTAGCGCTAATACACGACTTGAATACTGACAACAAAACAATTATTCGAGAAAATGGCATACAATCAGATACAATACCTACTACAGTGGGTATTCAACAAGGCGGCATCCTAACCCCAATACTGTATAATGTTATTATGGATGCGATTATCGAAAAAGTACGAGATTGGGCAGCAAAAATATTAAAAAATATGCTGACGATGTGGTGATTTTGTCAGAAACCTACGGTAGCCTTCAGCGACTTGTGTTGAAGTTTGAAAAAGCGGTTAGTAAATTAAATATGGAAATCTCAGCTAAAAAAATCAAATGCATGGCGATATGCGGAGAATCGCAAGAACAAACGAATGCCAAGATCCGTGAGGTTTTGGGAAATCGAGGATATCAACAAATCCTCCAGAAAAAGAAGAAATGAATGGCGAAATCATGGTGAAAGGATGCACTCTGACAGAATAGCCAAAGTATGATAGTTATGAAAGCTAAACGCAATGTTATAAGGCCACAAGGACGACCACTCAGAAGCTGGAATGAATGCTGAATATCGATCGAGATCGCAAGATGATTTAACTTAAGAGAAAGCACAGTAGGAAAAACCATTTTTACTAACATCTTTTTACTAGCAACAACAATATTACAGTATAAATATTCATACATTTTGTATTTTTGTAAGGACAACAGGAAAAAATTCCTAATAGAAGAAGAAGAAGAATAAGCAACTTTAAATACGCTTATCTCTGGAGCAAATCAATTGAAGTTGACAAAACTTTCATTGACACCTGTAGATAGAATAATCCTTTGGCTTGATTTGGAACTACTTTTTATACTAAAAATGTTGCTTTCACACTGGCGTTGGCGCCGAAATATTTCTAAAAATTCTACTAATAATCCGCCGTAGCTCATATTCAAAAAAATAAGAAATAAATAACTCGGAGAAAACGAATACTTAAAAGGAAATTAGATGGCGCTTGGGCTGAGATATTCCGGTGAATCGTTTTTGTGCTCTGTTTCACTTCAAACTCCGACTATTTTATATTGAGACATAAAATAACACATATACACTTGTGCTCATATAATTAAGTCACTTTACCTATTTTTTAGGAAATGTGGAACTTACAGACTTTTGTATTTAAATGGAATGGGATGTACAACTGCTTTCACAGAAGCTTTCTAAAAACTCTTATTAAAAAATTTTTTTTTTCATTTAAAATATTGATGAAATTTAAAAAAAAAAAATTTCATATAAAATTTTGAGGAGATCCAAAAAAAAAAAATTTCGTTTAAAATTTTGATCAAATTAAAAAAAAATGTTTCATATAAAATTTTGCTGAAATTCAAAAAAAAAACATATTCACTTGAAATATTGATGTAATTTTGATCAAATTAAAAAAAAATGTTTCATTTAAAATTTTGCTGAAATTCAAAAACAAAAACAAATTCACTTGAAATTTTGATGTAATTTAAAAAAAAAAACTTTAATTTAAAATTTTCATAAAATTTTTTTTAACGTGCTATTTTTTAGAAAATGTGGAACTTACAGACATTTATATTTAAATTGAATGGGTTATATAATTGCTTTCACGGAAGCTTTCTAAAAACTCTTATTAAAAACATTTTTTTTTTATATAAAATTTTGATGCAATTAAAAAAAAAAATTTTTCATTTAAAATTTTGATGCTAATTTTTTTAAAGGTCTCAATTTTTGTGAATTTTACTTATTTATTTATTCATTTATGTCTAAAAAAATTCGGCACAGACAAATTAAGATATTAATTTAAAACTAAAATACTAGTATTTAACAATATTTAAGCTTAAAAAAGTCGGAAGTTTAATTATGAAACTAAAATAACAAATAAAGGGTTTTCCAATAACAGGTGTTATTGGTGAATGGATTGCGCTATCAAGCGATGATTAACAATTCTTTATGGACGGACAACGCTTATTTTCAACAAGATGGCGCTACGTGCCACACACCAGCAACGAAGCCATTAATCTTTTACGGGAAAAGTTTCCGGACTGTGTTATCTCTCGAAGAGGTGATCACAATTAGCCACTGAGATCTTGTGATTTAACACCTTGTGACTTTTTTCTTTGGGGCCACGTGAAAGTGAAGATCTACGTCAACAGCCCAGGGTCGATTCAAGACCTCAAAGATGGAATTCGTGAGGCTATCGACGACATGGGACAGCCACTTTGCGATGCGGTTAAGGAAAATTTCATTGTCCTGTAAGCTCGGTCGTGGTGGTCATTTTACTGATGTTATTTTCCCCTATTAATGGCATACCTTCCTCCTTACAATGAAATAAACATCCGATAATTTGTATTAAAAAATAACTTTTTTCTTTGAATTTCAAAATAACATCCCAGTTTGGAAAACGCTATATTTAAGAAGTATTAATTTCACTTGAATTTTATACAAAGTGTGGAAGGTTTATTTGTAAGATTTTTATAATACAATAAAATATATATTTTTTGAAAAAAAAAATTGGCGAAAAAAATGTGGCACGAAAAATATTGGCAGTTTTGTGAAAAGTTGAAGTGAGTTATTTGGTGGCCACAAGTGCATGTTAAAAAGTGAACTGGTGCAAGGCACTCGGGTCAAGGCACTCGGGTCAAGGCATGAGTAAATATCCACTATGTACAATCTGCGAGACCCGCGATAAAGTTAGAATTCTAAGCATCGGCAACTTAATAATATGGGACAACTTCACAACTTTCAATCCAAAAACATTAGAGGGATAGTCAGAGCTGAGCAAAGGAATATTCAGAGCTGCGCAAAAAAATTATTAAGCCATGCATTTGCGTGCTATTTAAAAAATTTTACCCTAGTACTCGTAAATAACAAATTTATTTTACTAACCAATTCTATAGCACTCATCTATAGCGCTAACATTCACTTGATTTTGGCTTACAAAACTCTCCTGTATTGTCATGCAAAGCCACTAATAAAAATTAATAAATAACTAATTGGCACGTACACTTCAGTTAGGTGTTTGGCCGAGCATCTCCTCCTAGTTGAGGCGTGCGTTTTGATGTTGCTCCAGAAATGGAGAAAACTTACAGTTTTGAGCCGACTCCGCACGGCAGATATTTTTTATTATAAGCTTTTTTATGTCACAAATACACTTGGAGGTTTGCCATTGCCTGCCCAGGAGCGAGAGCTATAATATTTGAAAAAAAAAAATGTTCTATCATTTTGCTGTTCCATGCATGGAGATTCATAGTCTTATATACATCGCGTGTTTATTTATTTTTTATTAAATGAGGCTGCATGAAACTCAGAAACATGAATTATGAAATTCGGCCTATTAATCGCTGTAAGTGCATCTACGGTTAAGTTTCAGTTAGAAGAAATAATTTAAAAAATATAAAAGGTTGCTTTTTCAGCCTTCCATAGCTCACTGCAATTTTTACTGTCCCTGAGCGCGTTAAAGTTTATGAACATTTTTCAACTTCTTAAAAAAAAATTATTATTTTTTGAATCACATTTGCAAGTTTTTCAAAGTTTTTTTTAGCTGTATGTATGCATTTATGTTTGTATTTTGCTAGCGGAAGTTAAATTTAATTTTGTTTATAATTTTTACAAATAATTACCACAACGCCCTTACTTTTCTATGCTTGTAAAAACCTACTTTTTTTCACACAACACTGCCTTTGCAGCACTATTCACAAAAAATATCATATTTTCATGAATTAAGTTCATTTTTGATGTAACTTAATGCGCATAAATATTTTAGTTATTTTTTGGGCCTTTTGAATTTTTTCAATTTTAAATTTTTTTTTATTTGTTGTCTGTTCACTTTTCATTATTTTGTATTTCATATTTCACATTGCATGGCACACAAATTGTTTGTCAAATTTCTATAAATTTTTTCTTTTAACTGCGCGCCGCAGTTTTCAGTTTGCTAAAGGGATTAGTGTCACGTTAAGCGGCTTCCAAATGGATTTCGTCGAATTTCTTCACTACTTGGAATGCGAAATTTCTTTGCACAGTGAACAACCAGCTACTGTAATAATTTAATGGAATATTAAATTGTTGATGAGGAGGTTGCAGTTAGGGATTGAAATATATATAAATATATGCACATACACAAACATACATATATACATTTATATATATATACATATCTAAATTTTTAATAGTTAATTAATTAGTAAAAGCAATCGCTCATGAGCTCAAAAATTTAATTTTTTTGTAGTCTGCAAATTTTTACTACAAATTCAGTTTTTCCCCTTTTGCGCCATTTTAGTGACTTTGCTTCACACCCAAATCTTTTGCTTTATTAATTTTCACAACTAAATTTTCACAACTCAATTTTCACAATTTTATTTTCCATTTATATTCACAAGTTCACTTCCGCCTTTAGGTTTTTTGGCATTATCACATTTCTGACCTCTCATCCACGCCCTTTTGCTATAATATTTTCTTCAAAATTCTCGCAATTTTTCGTTTCCGAATACACTTTGCACGTGACTCACTCACTCGACGGTATCGTCGCATGTGGCTGTTGTGCCATTACTAGCAATGCGGCAGTCGCCTGGTTGTCTGTCTGTTTTTCAGTTTAGTTTTTCCAACAATTCGCCTACCAACTATTAGCCTGCTTGGCTGCCTGCCTGCCCGCCTGTCCGCCTGCTTGTCTGTATTACGGAGGTGAGCACTTTTGCACTTTTCTTGTCTCCAGATTAGGTCACAAGACATTGCACACGTGCTTACGCCATGTCAGGGTGGCAAGGACGACGATGGCGTTCTGTGGCGTGCAGGGGTAGACAAGCGCGCTCGTACATTTTTTATGCACTTTTCAACAACGTCACTTTACTGCACTTCACAGAAATGTTTGGATTTATTTTGGCACACAACAAACACTACTCAGGCGAAAAACAAAATTCACTTCAACAACAGCCTTTAAATAATTGAATGCAAACCAGTTTTTGTGCTTGTTACAAAACTCACTGCTTTAAATTTTAACTATTAGCGCGCTTGTGTTATTTTTAATAATTTTAAATTGTAAATTTTTTTAATGATTCAATTCAATTCAAGCGCGCGCTCGTCTGTCCTACTCGGATGTGTCTGTTAGCTGCGTCTGTGTCCGTCTCCGTCTGTTTTGTGTGCTCCAGCGTGTTTGGCCACAATCCACAAAATTCGTTTCACAGCCACGGCTCAGACAGGCGATAGCAGGATACGACAGCAGCAGCAGCTCCGAAATTGTGCGCTCAAAATATACCAGGAGCGTAATGACAGTGGCAGAGCAGTAGGACTTCGGTGAGGCGAGCACAAATCAGTTGGTGGAGCAGCAACTTGGCAGCTCTTCTAACGACTTTTTGTCGCTGGAATTTTGCAGAAATGTATCAAAATCCAACAACCGACTGCTATTCGTCTTTCGCATTTCGCGTTTCGCCTTTCGATGTTCGACGTACGACGTGACTCTCTTCGGGTTTTTCTATTGGATTAGTGGAATGTTTACAACGCTCCTGATTTGCGGGTGGCCACAAAGGCTGCCACTTTATTTTCAAGTCAATTTAGCAAATTAAGTGACATTATTGAAATAAATAAAAAAATTAATATTCGCAGTTTCTTCTGGATTTGCAATAAATGGCCTGCTTTGCATGTACTATAAAAATGTAAACAAAAAAAAAAAATTAAAAATTTCTATATGGCATCTATATATGATCCAGAAAAAAAATCGCTTTACTTCACAAAGAATACTTAAAATACATATAAATGGTGGTTCTTTTTCTAAGTCAATACGAATTGCTAGTAAATACATAAACAATTCGTATTGGCTTAAAAAAAATAACCACCATTTGTAAGTGGCTTGCGTCCTGATTTGACCCTTTGGTCCCAAATGAGGGTCTCTACAGTTTCAAGGTTGGGTCCCTGTCTTCGAACGCCAGATGGTTTTTTATGAGCAGCTCTTTCGTGGCAGTAATACATTCGGAGGTTTGCCATTGTCTACCGTACAGTTATTTGCTATTAGAAAAAAACATCCTGCATTATTTAATGTTGACAGTTCCCAGTTGGCATCGAACATGGCACCAAACTCATGGCATACACGTTTTTTTACCGCTATTTTTCCTGACAGAAATATTGGAGAAAATTTAGGTAAAATTTTCCATAACTTCATGAAAAAAAAATAAAATAAAAAAATAAAAAAACAGCTATTAATGGATAAAAAAATATGAAAACTGTGCAGAAAAAAGGAAAAAAAATTTAAAGTATAAAAAGAATTTATATTTTCAAAAAAACATATATATAAAAAAATTAACGAAAAAGTAATAGACAAAAAATATTCAAAATGTATTGAAAAACTGTGGACAAAATGTAAAAATATAAAAAAGGTTGTGTTTTCAAAAAATTGTTATATAAAACAAAAACAAAATCAACAATAAAAGAATAGTCAAAAAAAAAATTACATAAAGCCAAAAAAAAAATATAGCAATTTTTATTATTTTTTTATTAGTACTAGCTCCTTATTTTGTACGATGACTTCAAATGAGAAAAAAAACAATAATTATAAATTTTAAAGTACATAAAAAACGTTTAAAAAAAGCTACAAACAAAAAAAAAAGGAGGAAATTTGTATTATTATTTTTAATTATTCGTAACTTCTTTTAATTTTTATGATTCTTGAATTGAAGAAAAAATTAATTATAAATGTTAAAGTACATAAAAAAATTAAAAAAAAATGTAACTAAAAAATAAAATTATAAAAAACTATTAAACAAAAAATAAGCAAAATGTGTTGAGAAAAGTTCGAAAATATAAAAAAATTTATGTTGTCAAAAATTTGCTGTATAAAAAAATTAACAAAAAAACCATAAACAAATTCTAATAAAATTTTTTTAATTATTACTACCTTTTTTTTAGTTTTTACGATTACTTCAATTGAAAAAAAAACAATAATTATACATTTTAAAGTACATAAAAAAAATTATTTAATTTTTTTTTTTTGATATAAAAAAGTATAAAAATTTGTATTATAATTTTTAATTTTTTCCTACTTGTTTTATTTTTTATGATTACTTGAATTGGAAAAAAATTCATTATACATTTTAAAGTACATAAAAAAATTAAAAACAAAAACATAACAAAAAAATAAAATTACAAAAACATAATATACAAAAAGTGATCAAAATGTGTTGAGAAAAGTTTGAAAATATAAAAAAAATATGTTTTCAAAAAAATGCTGCATAAAAAAATTAACAAAAAACCAAAAACAAAAACTGATATAATTTTTTTTAATAATTACCATTTTTTTATTTTTTACGATTACTTCAATTGACAAAAAAATTATAAATTTGAAAGTACACAACAATATTAAAAAAAAAACGCAAAAAGATAAATGTTAAAAAAACTAAGAAAATTTGTATAATTTCTTCTAATTATTACTATCTCTTTTTATTATTTATGTATGATTACTTCAATTAAAAAATACTTTTGTTAGCTCAAGGTCAATTCAACAATAAAAAAAAATTTATTATTGCTATTATTTGCTTATCGATATTTCGACGCCACTCGAAGCCAGCATGCAACTAGGCGATACATCCCCAGTAACTCAAAAAGCGTCGAAAAATCTGGGCATTCAACCTGATTGCAGGCTTACGTTCTGGGCCCTCACCAGAGATCACGGGTACCCCAAGCAGATTAATGGCCAACATCGGTGGACCAACCGAGAGTAAAAGAAGGTTGAACATGGCGACAACAAACGCAACACTCCTGTACGGCGGCGAAACATGGGGAGATGCGCTAAACTGCAAAACCAGGCTTGTAGCAGCGTGGAGGCACTGAAACGAATAGCGGCACTCAGAGTTACATCAGCCGACCGCGTTGTCTCAGGTGCAGCAGTTTTTGTGATCAGCGGGGATGGATGGACACTGAATCGAGCGGCAGATGGACGACGAAGCAGATTTCTACAATGGGTAAATGGGTTCAAAGGAACTTCGGGGAAATGACCTATTTCATAACTCAGTTCCTCTCGGGGCGAGAATTCTTCCGGAAATACCTACACCACATGGGTAAGGTAAGTGAGCGAAGGTGTATATACTGCAAAGCGAAGGTGTATATACTGCAAAGCACAGTGTATATAACTGCAACACATGGCTCGTGGAAAGAGTCAGAGCATCTCAGGGAGCAGATTGGCTAATGTCGTCGGTAAGAAAGAAAATGTCGAGGCCAATTATTCAGTTTCAATTTATTCAGTTGACTCATATAAATTTAGTCTAAAAGAATGCAAGTTTCTTACAGCCTATAGACAAATAAAAAGTTTATTACTAAAAGCGCTAAAAATTGATTTCGAAAATATAGGAAAGAGGAGAAATAAAATTAAAAGCCATCACCTACAGACGAAAATCCCGCAAAGGGGCTGCTTCAACGTGGTCGAATACAAATGAAAGAAGTGATATGAATTGATTTTAGTGAAATCAACTTGGTTGTTGATGTTCTTTTTCGGGATATATGAGGATTTAATAGTTCGTTGCTAAAATTGAAGTCTATGCTTCTATTATCTCTTCGATGCAAATAACTTTAAGAAACTAAAAATAAACTAAACGACTTTAAAAGTTCCAAATTACTAGAGTTTCAAGTTGAGGCATGGAGCCATAAAGATTTTTTCCATTCAGGTATGTTTTGCCTCAGTCCCTTAACTTCATTCCAGCCAAGGCATATGAAACGGGTTTCTGACTTCTTCAGTCGTCTCTAGGTATGCGCGGGTCTTTCTCGCCTGCGGTTTCCTTGGGGGTTCAAATCAATTGCAGCTGTTTTTATAAATTGTTTTACTGAGAGAGACCCAAAGGTAGACTAGAACGCTCGGAATTTAATAGAAGAAAACGGATAATTTAATTAACTGCGGAGAGCATAAAATTTACGGGGAGTAAAAGGTATGAAAGTTTGTATGAAGTTTCATATTGAATACGAGAACTATTTGTATTTCTTAGGTGACCTTCTGAAATCAGGCCGAGCCTGTTTAGTTCCATCACCTCGCACCGCGGAACTACCCTCTAGTATTACTTTGGGCGAGGGATGGCTATTAGACGCCGCTGCTGTGTCGCAGTCTATCCAGACGCCTCATCTTTTTCATAATCTCAGCCTCTGAAACGGGGGTAGCTAAGATCTCAGTATCGCGGTTAAGCCAGAGAGGTTCTTCATATATAAATCCAAATAGTTGAAGAAAAAATACCGCCAATAGGAAGACGGCAGCTCATCTTCTAAACTGAACAAATTTAATTTCCTAGTTATTGTTGAGAATTTGTTCGAAGTCAAAATTATAAATAATTTATGCGGTAATAGGTCAACTCTACTACATCAACCTCTATGTGACAGTTCGTTAACAGCTGATACGATTCACGACAAAAGGAAACGATGCCCAGTAAAAGCATAAACGTCAGATGTCAAACGAAAAAAAGAGAAAATTCACGTACCGATATTCGTTAATGAAAAAATACACGGAGCGCCAACAAAAATGCGTGCAGAAATGGAGCACGAAAACACACTTTCAAGCGAGGCACAGTCAAAATAGGAGTAAACAAGGAAAAACTGAGCGAAAATTGAGCAGCAGCCTCAGGCAAAAGACATGAGCAGTCAAAGCTGTCGATGGCATCAGCAGCAGTCAGGAGCGAACGAGTTTTTGACAAAAGAGCAGCGCCCCAAATTTTGATTTTTGTTTCTTTTTCTTTCGCTTTGAATGGACTTTTTTTCGCCGTTTTTGTGCACAGTTTCTGCACAAAACAACACCCAGCTGAGTGCAGAATTGCCGCTGCAAATCGATGTGTGCAAGGTAGCTGTTTAGCCGGAGTTTAGTGGCGAGGTGGGTGAGGTTGGGTACGAGTAGCATTACGAGCAGTGGTTGGTTGGGCGAAAGGGCGACTTTGTGGGCCAAAAGAACGGGCGTTTGTGCAAGTTGACACTTAAAGTGGCTGTTACAAGCGGCAAAGAAGGGCACACACACGCACGCACATATGTATAAAGAAACATGCGATTGCATGCATTTGGCAATGTACACGCACACATACACATATTTATATATCAAATATATGCATATGCGCGGTATATGGGTGTATGTGTGCACTGTTATTCCTTCTGTTCACAGCACTGAGCGCTACCCAACTGCCTAGGCTGCATCAGCTACATAACCACCACAAAATGTTTCCTTCTAGTCGCTGCATGGAATACGATTTTGCACTCTGCTGCCACTACCACTGCGCACTGATTCTGTTGCTGTGCTGCTGTTAATACTGCTGTTGCTGCGGCGGCTGCTGCTGTGCCCACTGTTAGTGCTTATTCTTGCTGAAATTCCTTTCTACTTTTTGCGATTTCCAGCACCAACTGAAGGCTGCCACTCTGGCTGGCTGGCTGTCTAACTGGCGGCTTGCCTGACTGCTTGCCTATTGGATTCGATAGCCTGCTGTTGTGTCGGTTGCCAAACTGGAAAATTTTCCGAAATTTTCAAACCTGTGCACGCGCGCGGGTGTGGTCCTCAGCGTGCCTTATATACACACACATATACACACATGCTTGCAATTACATATCTACCACTTGGCTCGCTGTAGCTTTTGCAGTTTTTCGCCAGTGTTCGTTAGTTTTTTGTTTTGCTCACTGTGGCTCGCTATAGCGCGCCTAACTTCTCTCCTGCCTCTTTGGCATGGAATACCAGAGTCGCAACGTTGAGCGTATGGCATCGTGCGGTGAGCGGTATTGCGTGCAAAAAGTATTTGCAGTCTTCGCTGTGTAGCATTTTTCTTCACTGTTTTCCTGCCACATATTAACGTTTGTGCGAGTTGTTGCTGTTTTTTCCAATAATCATACCTATACGTATTTGATGTATATGTGTGTGTGTAGAATAAGAAGGCGGCACATGTGCATAATTTAGGCACGCCATCGCCAAGTCGTCGAGTAAATCAAGCCAAGTTCTCGCCATTAGCCTGAGAATTCTTAAATTTTATCCTTCCTTAATTGCGCTACCCGCTCGATAATGATTTATGACATTTTTTCGTGTTGGAAATTTTTTCACGCTACAGCGATACACAACATTTTCCCACCCTTAAGCGCCCCTACACACACATACACACACAAACGAAGCACACGCACTCCGTTAGCCTCGATTGTTGACGTTTTTAATTGCTTTAACTTATTTATTTCATTGCTTTCACCTTTTGATTCACTTCACTTGTTTGTATGTATTTGGTTTTTTATGAAATTTTCACAGCAATCGAAACTTTTCACCACTTAATCGCAAGATTCTATCGCCTTTGATGCCTTCGAATTGAAAACTTCACTTTGCTTTGCGAAAAACATATAGGCGCACTCACACACACACACGCACATTGGGTTAATGATTTCTAGTGGTTGTGTGGTGATGTTGGTAAATGGCTGTGTTGTTAATGGTGGTTGATGCAAACTTAGAATTTTCCGACGGCTTGTGTATCTATTACAGTACAGCGCACACGCTTTGATAAACCGAACACGTTCGTTTGACGGGCACAACAACTGAGTACTAAATTGCAGAGCGCCAGGCATTCGCACAACAACCGACGCTGGAAAGTCAAAAGCTAAAAACGAGGCATACAACTGGCGCAACCAGCATAATCGACCTGAGCAACGTGCAGCCTGTCTCTGCGCTGTTGCTCAGCAGCGCACTTGCAGCCCGACAACAGAGCGGAGGCGAGAGCACCAGCAACGGCGCTCAATCGGGGATGCTCTGAGCAAACTAACGACGTCGAGCAGCATCAACAAGCAGCCGTGGGAATATTGGAAGCAATGGTCCAAGTAAGTTGGCAGAGCGCGCGAGCGCCGGCAGTGCTGCTGCTCCGGCTGCTGCTGCTGCAGCTATTTGAGCTGTTGTGCTGCTGGAAAGGAACGGCGCTCACAATGAACGACCTTTTGGTTTTGGTATGAATTCCCATCGCACTTTAAGTGGTTGCGCATGCGCACAATTGCAGGTTTTCATTCAGCCTCCGTCAATGGTCAACAGCAGGAGGCAGCTTCGTTATCTTGTTGCCTTCAACAATGCTGTCGTATAAGTCGTGCCTGCCACTCAGGTGCTACGGCTTCTTATTTTTTCTTTCCCTATCCCTATCCCTCTCTCTCTCTCTTTCGCTCTCGCGCCTTATCTTCGCTGCCGTCTGAGTAGCGTTGGCTAACCTGTTGTTGTGTTTCGTTACACCGAATTGTTTGGTGTTTTGGTTTTGAAGCAACCCAGCTTCTCGAAACCGGCCTGAACCCTTTAACAATTGAATCGACCGTTGGTGCCTGCATTATTTATAAACACACATCACAAGCCAAGCGCATATGCCAGCAATGCACATAAATACTTAAACAAATACCTTGGGTAGAACGCATTCACGGAGAGAAATTTTAAAATGTTTGAGCATCAAAAAATATTGATTCTCATTGGAGTGATATCACCTGGATTCAGGGTATGCCAGTTAGTAAAATTTAATTTAGAAAACGAACTGACGAAAACATCCTTAGAGTTTAATAAATGGAGAAGAAAACGTAGTTACCAAGAGCCAGCGGCTATGGCAGGAATGTGTTGTTTATCTTATAAAGGGTGGTTAAGTTTCAAGAGCCGGTGTTGATTTTGAATAAAATACAATTTTTTTAGGAAATTATTGTCATTTCTCTTTAATATGATAATATTGGTATGGCTCAATTACGTATACTATAGAACAAAATATCGGCCAAATGGCCGCCGCGATGCTTCAAATTTTCGATGACGCTAAGGCATAATTGAGATTCTATGCCGTTAATGTGCCTATTATCTCATCCTTTAGCTCTTGAATTGTTGCTGGCTTATCGACGTACACCTTTTCTTTCAAATTACCCCAAAGAAAGAAGTCCAACGATGTCGTTGACGTTTAGGTGTAGTTCACATTCAACATCGGCCCTTGAAATTTAACCACCCTTTATAAAAAAGAAATATCAAGCATTCGTTATATGTATGGGAAAACGCGCAAGACTGCCAACAAAAAAAACAATGATTTTTGAGCTACTTGAACTTACACTTTTAAATATCAAAATTTAATTGACTATCAAACTGCGTACTCAAAATTTTTCTCCAAATTCTAAGTAAAAAATTAAAAATTTTGTTGAAATTTATTGATTTTTGGTTTATGGCTTTTATTGTTTTCGTAGAAGAATCAGCCACATTTTAATAAGAAAATTAAACAAAAATTTTATGGAGAATAAAAATAAAATTTTTCTCGAAATTCTGAGTAAAAAGTTAAAAACCGATAAAATTTTTCTTTTTTTAATATGCACAAAGTCTGGAACTTAAATTTATTTGATTTTTGTAGGAGAATGAGCCATATTTTAAAAAAAAATTTCAAAATTTTTTCGCAAAATTCTATATAAAAAGTTTAAAAATTTGATGAAAATTTGTAGAACGGTTTTTAAATTTGCTCTAAACCTGGAACTTTGATTTAAGTGGTTTTTGGTAGGGGAAGCAGCTACAGCATTTTGTTAGTTAAGCATTTTGATGAAAATTTATTGTTTTTTTTTTTTTAATCTGCATAAAGTCTGGAACTTTGACTTATATGGTTTTTGAAAGATAATCAGCTAATTTTCAAACAAAAAATTACTTAAATTGAATAAGAAGCAAATAAATTGTCAAAATTTGCTAATAAATCAACGTTTATAGTTATTTAACACTGAGTGTTAGATGGCACAAAGTAAAGAAAATAAGAAAAAGAAAATAAAAAGAAGAACTAATTACATTTTCTTGTAGAGTGGCTTTATTACGCAATCTTTTTGTTCAATAATTTCAAACAAATTTTTTCTTAAATAATTCCATTCGAATTACTCTTCCAAAGAAATTTAACAGTAACCTTACATGCATAATTTTCTATTAAAATTTAAAATTAAATTATTTCTACAAAGAAAATAAAAGCATCTTTGTTATTCTAGGATCATTTTGGATTAAAAAATGCTTTCTACTCTTCTCACCTTTGGGCGGCATTGGCAACTGAAGGCTGAAGGTATAGCATGATGGTGATAATTGCTTTCGAAATCGGCTCAAATAAGAAATGTGTTTACTGTTGAAGTTGCCATGAAAATACGTTATTGAGCATCGTGTGATATTTTCATCATATGACATTTTCATCACGTGATCTTTTCATCATATGATATTTACATCAAATGATATTTACATCAAATGATACTTTCATCATAAGATATTTTCATGTTATCTATGATATTTTTATCATATCATATGATATAATCACATGTCATCACACATCATATGACCTCATACTCATATTTCCTGATTTGATAGCGATGAAAGTCCGCAATCACATACACTTAGTTTTGCCATAAATTCTGTGACAAATTTATACATGTGGCGAGAATAAATTCCCAGAAAAAACTTCCATTATTCTTGCTTTTGTTCGTATGCATTGTTTACTCATAAATTATACTCAGTTTCGTGGCAAATTTCGCTTGTTAACAATAGAGTGGAGAGCTAAGGAAAATCGCATCGAAGTGATTGCATTAAAAAAGTGGGATAAAAGTGCAAGTGACATTTAGGAATTGCTGAGAAAACTTAATGTTTCTCTACCGCATGATCATCGTTTTTTCCATGATCTGAATCAGTGCAGCCATGAAAGCCGACGAGAAACAATTCGCAGAAATCCCCTTAGAAAGACAGTTACAAGCAGCTTCTTTGGGAGCACGCAGTCCATGGCAATGAAAATAATCTTTTCATAGAGGAGAATATTTCATCATCAAATCACTGTTTAAGAAGTTTTTAATAAGCAAAACGACAAAATCTATGCTAAAATTTTTAAACACGCAAAAAAATGTTGCTTCAAGGTTTCAGTGTAGCCACTATCCAGCCTCCGTAAGGATTTGGTGGGGAGTGTCTCGTAAAGGCAACTGCGAAAATAAGGTTAAGACCGGAGCAAAATTGTACCAGAAGGATGTCTTAGGAGGAGTTAAGCAGTACTCTCTGCAATGGAGAGCATTGGATCTTCCAGCAAGATTCCACTCCAGTCAATAAGGCAAAAAGCAGCTTCGGCAGTGGCTAAAATATTCCTGGGTTCATAGCCGCAGCAGATTGGCCGTCTGGAAGTCCAGATCTGCATCGAATCGACTATAGTTGGAGCACATAGCTTGTCAAAGAACTGGAATCTTAAGAGTCTCAAGCAATCTTTGGTTCCGACAGCGACGTCAATATCCATGGACACCGTGCGTGCTGCAATAGCTGAATGCCCTAATCGTTTGAAGGGTTGTGTAAAAGTTTAATTTTTTTTCGATTTTTGCGTGATTATGGCAGAACTGGTGTCTCAGGAAGGCTGTCTGGAAGGGTGTCTCCCCAGAAGGAGAGGAGGAAGCGTTTTAGTGGCCACACCACAAGGCGCAGTAGACGACGGTCGCTGTAAGTGCGAAGGCATTTTGAGCCCTACCTCATCCACAAAAAACAAAAAAATGTATGTCCTAGCCTCCACTAGCGTCGGCAATGATCCCAAGGTAGCAAAACTTCTGCAAGCACTCGAATTGCTTCGCGTCAACTCCCAATGAACCCGAGGTGGTACTATTGAAATGCAGGATTTTACTATTTGCGAAATTCGTCTTTAGTTCAGTTGAACGGAAATGCTGGTGCAGGCTCGTTGTCATAGCCCTAAGATCAGAAAACTTGATAAGTGATCATATGTTTGTGCTCTTAAAGATATTCTAAATCTGCTTACTGAATGAAAAATGTCTTTTAATATAATATTTCATTTCTTTTAATTTTTCAATTTCTAAAGCCCAATTTCTTTGCATTCAATTTCTATGATAAAACAATTTATTTGACTTCAACATTTTATGCTTTTGGGATCAATAAAGTCTCAAAACTCACACAAAGATTTTAGGTTTTAATTCAACTCCTTGAAAAAGTTACACAAGTTACAGGTGTGAGAGAGGATGTTGAGGAGACTTTAGAACACATTCGGTGCGCTTATCCGGCATTACTAAAAACGCGACTAAAATGCCTGGGAGCCCCACTGTTTGAGCGTCTGGAAGACGTCTCTAAAGCGGAGCTCCCAGCCCTACTTAGATTCGCTAAAAGCGCTGACATCCTACATGATGTCTACTTCAGGTATTCATAGAGGTCGGTCTCCATCTGGTATCGCTAGGGACCAAAAGGTCTATGCGCGGCTTATTGCCAACCAGGCTAACCTAACCTAACCTACAGGTGTGAAAGATTAATAGTTGAAATATTTCATTGCGATCCAGCCATTTCATGCTTGCCAGGTAGAAAGTGCTAAGTCGATTTAAGTTGTTTTGTCAAAAGCGCACACAAACATATGTACATGCGTACATGTGATATGTATGTATAAGTATAAGTATATGTAAGCTTTTTACAATGCTTTATTGATCTGATCTTCTGAAGCCCTCTTTTACTTGCTTGCTTGCTTGCAATGCTTCTTAAGCGTCTTCTTCCGCTGTATTGGCTTTCGTTGATATTTTATGCTGGATTGCTTATTGGTGTATTGTTGTTGTAGCCTTTTCATTTTTCACTGATTCTACGAGCCGTTGAAATGCTTCTCTTCAATGCGCCGCATGACTTCCTGCTTTTTGTTGATAGTTCGCTTTTAAACCACTTTACAGGTTCTTTTGCTCTTCATTCATCACAGGCTGCATGCATAAGAAACTCCATAAATGTATATGGATACGTTTGTAAGTGTCATCCATATATGTGTAAGTATGTTTGTATGTATAACCTATGCTTTGGTGTAGCCCTTTGTGTACTTCAAAAGTTGGCCCTAAACTTCTTTACAAAGCATAAACTCGACACATATTTTACTTGCTGTAATTCTGTTTCTCGAAACCAGTTTTTTGTTGTTATGTGTGTGCATACATACATACATACATACCTACATAAGTATATACGTCAGTACATTTTCTCAAGAGTTTGGCGCTACAAGCATGTTTGAGCTTAATTTTTCTCTCATGTTTTTTGCTGCCTCTTTTCTTTTTGGTTTAAATTTTTGATAGCAGGCAACTCAGTCTTGGGCTGCGGGTTGAAATTATTCTGTTTGAGCATTCCTCTGTGTGTCAAACATAGTTTAGTACTTACGTATACATACATATGTACATATATGTTTGTATGCATGAGCATAGAAATGGTTTGAAATGAAATGCATGAATTTTAATGCAATTGCTTTGGTCATTCACAACTGCTTCACTGATCATCGCCAAACCGAGATAACCGGCATAGAAGCTTGTACCATTTCCAATTCCTTGGTATATAATATGGATAAGTGCGTTCGCACTTACTTATATGCATACATAGATGCATAATGTGGATGCCAATAATAGCAGTTGGTGTTGCTCACTGAATTTCGGCACATTTTTCGGGATTACATTAAAAATAACTGAAAGATGCCAATATCAGCGTTTATTGTATCGGTATATTTTTCGGGATTACATTAAAAATATCTCAAAAATGTGTGCTTGTACGAAGGTACATACTGCTGATGCCAATATTAGCGTTTACTATTAGTTACGGGATTTCGGGATTGTTTTCGGGAGTACATTAAAAATATCCCGTATATATGTGCTTATGCTTAAATGCTTGAAATTGAAATTTGAAAAGGTCGAGCCAAGGAGCACCTCGAGATTTGGTGGCTCCTAAAACACTCAGACTAAAAAGCCCATTGTATTTGAAGCTCTGGAAAAGGGGTAGATAGTCAAGGAGGGAAGGAGAAAAGTATCAGAGAAAGAGATAGGAAAGAATAGAGACAGAGATAGAGTTAGTATGTCCTGTGAGAATTTTCCAGATTCTTAGGCAAATCTGTAAATATCCTCTAGAACGAATAATACTCATTCTCGTGACATCGTAACCCAAAACTCGTAGCCGTGCTCCAGCAAAGGCAGGACACTCAGAGAGAAAGTGCTCAGTACTATCCGCCTCCTCCAAGCATGACAGGCACATTGTGTCCTCAATGATTCCAATGGTAGTCATATGCTGACCTCATGGGTTGTGTCCTGTAATGATACCGACCATCAACCGAACGTCTATCCTTCTAAGTTTTAGTAGAAAGTTTGACAGTTTTCTGTTCGGACTTGTCACAAAACACTTTGCAGTTCTGCAGCGTTCTAGACCGGAGAAGATTGCCTACCTAATCGCTAATCCAATTCATGATTCCTGCGGAACTGATTCCGATTATTGCCCCTAGGGAGGATCCGCTGATCCTCAGTTCAGCCAATTCATCGGCAATTTCGTTTCCTTGAACACCGGAGTGTCCGGAACCCATATAAACCTGTTTTGTCTTCCGACAGAATTAAGCTTCTTCTTACATTCTTAAATAATCTTTGAGGTTTGCTTCACGTTCTCCAGGGCCTTCAATGCAGACTGACTGTCACTGAAGACTCCAATCTGTTTCCCGTTCCATCTCCTCTCGATTATGCATAAATGCTTACAACGCATGCCAATATTAGCGGATTTTGTTGATCACGGAATTTCGGTATTTTTTCGGGCTACATAAAAAATATCACGAAAATGTTTCTGTTTCGGTAGGTGAGGTAGAGTTCAAAATACCTTCACACTTACAGCGACTGCGTTGAGTGGCGTGCCCACTAAAATAATCCCTCCTCTCCTTCTGGGGAGACACCCTTCCCGAGACTATGTTCTCCATTACTTCAAGAGGATTTAAAACGGCATGCATGAAAAGGACCCATTCTATTCATCCATGTCCTTATAGCCAGTTTCATGCTATAGTACGTCAATGCGAGTGAACGCCTCAAATGTCTATGGTTGCCGTCGGCCCGTCAATTTCGGTCAGCCTCCTCCTGCGCCTGGTGCTGCTACTATTGATTAATGCCTTGCTTTGCACTCCCAATCGAAAGTTCGAACTGACTCCCACTTCCCGCTGGTTGAACACATATCTCTCGTGAGGGGATTCAAGGCTATTGGATGCTCCAAAACTCTTGAAACTCTTGAACTCCAAACTTCTTTCTTGAAAGCGGTTACAGTAAAAAAATTAATCCAGCGAGTTGGAGCAGTCTGGAGCGAAAAGGTGTTTGCCCGTTTAAGCCAATACAGGTATTCTTGGAAAAAGCTGTGCCCGCTCAGCACTGGGTGAGGTAGTAGTTAACGTTCCCGTATTTTCTTGCAAGCCACTCATTGATGCTCGGAATGAGTTTGTATGCCCGTCCAGCGCCCATTTTGAGATAGCTCTCAACGCTGCTGCCAGCGTCTAATTGTCAGCGACCTTTGTAGGCTTTTTTATCCGATGTATGCTGAACCCCTGCGTGCTGTACAGTCGATTCATTTACTCTGCCTCTCTTTCCAACGGAGGCTTTCCTGCAATGACACAGATTGGGTCGTCCGATACGATTCTATACGCGCACGCTACTGACTGTACGCTGCGCGTGTGTTTTTGTGTGACCTCCTCAAGCATAGTAGTTTTGGTCACTGCCCAGATAGGTGCCACATACAAGATGAAAGAATCAACTACCGTTAAGAGTTGACGCCTTCGATTGCTTTGGGGCCCGTCCTATGTTGGGAGAAATCGTGTTAGAGAGGTATTACCTCTTGCCGCTTTGGAACTGGCATTATACAAATGGTCTCTGAAGCTTATCTTTCCATCAATACAGACGCCAAGGTATTTGACGGCCTTCTTCGACTTTATTTGGTGCTCATCTATTCTAATATTAAGGGACTTTCGTTATCCTCCTTCAATTTCTTGAGCTACTAACGTTGGACTCTTGCTACAGCGTCGTTGCATTTTTCTCCCAGGTTGTCTAGGCTTAAGTTATAAATGAAGAAGGAGTTAAAAAACAAAAGATTTTCTAAGCTTGAACGTGAAAGCCAGTAACGCATTATATGCGTGTAAAAAGAAGCTGGGAATTACATGGAGTCTATCTCACGCTATAGTGAATTGGAGCTACTCAGCTATAGTAAAGCCAATATTACTATACGGTGCTTTGGTGGGGTGCACTGCGCTAAGAAAACCGACCGAAAACCGAACTTACGGAAAGTACTCAACGTCACCAGCTATTCGCTATAGGTGCGTTGAGAACTACTCCAACGGCAGCGCTTGAAAGAATACTCAAACTGCCACATATTGACATTGCGGCAGAACGTCTAGCAGCTAAATCTGTTGTAAGACTCAGCGCAACGGGTGAATTTATCCATAAAACATTCGAACATAGCTCAATAGGTGTCAGTTACAGGGTCAAGACGGACTACATACAGGTATATGACTCCGAATTGCAATTGGGTGAAGAAATTCCTATCAACAATAGAAGAAAGGGATGGAAAAGAGGAATGAAACCTAGCCCAAATACTCTTAATATATTGACCGTTGGCTCGAATATGTTGGGCTACGGCCAGGGATCTCTTGCGCAGGGCTAGGCATCAAGCTGTAATTTAAGCTTCTCGACCACTCCTGTATCTTTCACGAAGAAGTCTTTGCTGTTGGAAAGGCTGCGGTAATAGCATTCGCAAAGACATCAAGCAACTCCAACATATGTACATATATACGTTGACAGTCAAGCGGCGATAAAAGCAATAAGCTCATATATGAGCATATATGCAATTTCATCTAAAAATGTTCTAAGAAGCAGCGAAACCATAAAGAAACTAGCCACAGACAGACGAGTGCACATTTATTGGGTACCTGGGCATAAGGGCACTGCAGGAAACGAAATTGTAGATGAGATTGCCAAAAGCGCTGTATACAGACAATTCGTACAAGAAAACGACATACCGAAACCTTTAAATACGGAATACAAAGACATCGCTGCAGACATGAAAATACGGATAGACAGGAGATGGAATAATCGAGCCACTTGCAACACCGCGAAAATTATGTGCACACAGAAAGCAGATAAATCCGCCAGATTCGTACTAGCCCTGTCTAGAAAAGAAAGCCGAACTAATTGAGAGGCCACAACTTCCTAGCGGCACACGCATACAAGATGGAAATTACAAACAATGATAGCTGCAGCTTTGCAATGAACTGGAAGAGAGGGAAACTTTAGAACGTCTTCTACGTTCGTGCCCTGCATTAGTCCAGCATAAACAAGACTGAGCTAAAAAAGAAACGACAACAGCTTTGTTCTGATAACTTCGAGTTTATTTATTCAAAATAGTCCCTCCCTCTGGCCTCGATGCACTGTTTTGCGCGATCTAAAAGCTTTTTAAAAGAGTGTTTCAAGTCATTGACCGGAATGTCCTTCAGGATGTCGGTGCAAGCCTTTTGGATGACCTCTACGGACGCAAAATGTTTTCCTTTCAGGGCCAAATGCAATTTTTCGAATAGGTAGAAGTCACAGGGAGCCACACCCGGCGAATACGGGGAGTGTTGATGGTTAAAGTGCGATTTCTAGTCAAAAAATCAGTCACAAGAATGGATCGATGAGATGGTGCATTACTATGCAATCAGCGTCAGCTTCCTCCCTCTCTTGCGGTTTTCAAGGCGAATGCGACGAATGTAACAAACGCCAAGATAAAAAATTGCATTGATGATTTAGCCCGTTGGCACGAACTCCTTGTGGACAATTGCCTTGGAATCGTAAAAACAAAAGAGCATCGAGTTGATTTTTGACTTCTCCAAGCACAATTTTTTGGAAAGAGGCTCGGCTGGGGCCTTCCATTCGGCAATTTGACGCTTAGTTTCAGGTTCATGTTGGAAAAACCACGTTTCATCACCAGTTACAGTGTGGTAAAGTTCTCGTCTTTTCTCGCCTCTCTAATGGGGTCTTTCGAATGTTGAGCTCTGTGCAATTTTTGGTCCTCAGTTAATCTGTGTGGATTGAAACGTGCACAGACCTTTCGTAAGCCCAAATGATCAGTTAAAATGCGATAAATCGATGTTTCGGAGATATTCAACTCTAATTCCATGAGTTTCAACAATGATTTCGGTTCGTTTTTGATAATTTCACGAACTATTTCGATGGAGTTTTCGGTGATTACTGATTTTGGGCGGCCCGTTCGTTCATTGTAATTTATGCCCTCACAACCATCTCTGAATCGTATAAGCCACTCATAAGCTCTTACAGGAGATAGACAATCACCGCACCATAAACTTTTTTCATCAACTCAAATGTTTCGGTAAACCTTTTATCGATTTTAAAGCAAAATTTGATATTAAGTCTTTGTTCGAAACTCATTTTTGTACCGATGACACAAACATACTGACACTTTAGAAGCAATAACTTCGCTTCCACTGAACCGAATGTCACCAAGCGTTCACTGGAAGTCAGCTAGGGATGTAACTTTCAACTCACTAGCTCATTAACACTAGAAAGACTGACTGAAAGACTTACCTATATTGCCCAAAAGCAGTCAAAATGACTGCATTATGAAAGAATAACTATTGTGTAAAGAAATTTGTTTAAAGTTAATTTTTAATATTTTTTATATTATTTGCAGTTATTAGTACATATTAACAATAAAAAAAATTTACCTCACTTGAAAAAAAAAAAATTTATTCATTTTTATTTGTACATTTTATGCAAATTAAGGTGTAAATCTTTTCATGTGTACATCTTTCGCACACATATTTTTGACATTTTGCACATATATTGTTTGTTTTGTTGTTGTGGCAAAGTCGTATTTGACAAATTTAGCGTTTGTTAGAATGGGTTGCATTTGATGATGTTGCAGTTGATCTTTTTGGGTCTTCAGGTTCTGAAGAAGTTTTCTGTCTTGCAGCTCTGTATTCAGTGGAAAACTGTTCTGCCAATTGAAATAAGAACTCTTTTCGTTGTATTTGTATTCCTATCGTTTCTCTGTAAAGGATCCAAGGATTTATTGCAGCCAAATCTAAAATATTGAAAAATATTTGGAGGGGCCATTTACGAGAACTAGATTTTACTGTGTATTTTCTGGCCATTTGATCCGTCATATCAACTCCACATTTTGTGCTGTTATAAAATTGTATAGATTCCGGTAACATTTTTTATTACTTTTATCAGTTTTCACAAATTTATGCATAGAACTTAGAACAGCTATTATTTTATTTAGTTTGCTTTTATATAGTGTAAGAACACAATTCTCTGATTTATATAGCAGAGGGGAAAAACGAGGCATATTATCCTTCTTTTGTTTGGCTGCCTTGGGTAGTTCTCTTTTGTTTGCTCGAATAGTTCCAACTAGAGTTGTTTGTTGGCCAATAATTTTGTCGCGAGTGACAAGCTAGTGAAAAAGTTATCGGTCTTGATATTTCTTCCACAGTTTGTATATGGCCCGATAAGTTTCACTGAGAAGCATTGACGATGGTCGTTGTTAATCTTAGCCAAATAATGAAAAACCATTTAAAATATATTTGCTACTAACATCTAATGCAAGCCGGAATTTGATGCCAAATTTGTTGGGCTTATTAGGCATTTACTGGGTAAACCTGCACCTGGCTTTTGACGGAAATAATTGCTCGTCAACTGTTATATTTTGCCCTGGTTGATAGCAAGCTTGACTGTTTTCAATGAACTTATTTCCCATATTTCCGAAACCAAGGCAAAACTATTTGTTTGTAGGCGTCTACTTCTTTCGCTTCTTCTGTCAAACCGAATAATTCGTAGGATTTGCTTGAACTTTTCCCTGGCCATAGTTTTTCTAAAAAATTCGGGACCCCACTTTGCTGACCATAAATAACTCAGTTTTAAATTGTTTGCTTCGTAAGCTCCACGAGCATATAAAATCCCGGTAATGATGTTGTCCAATCGTTCCTCGAATTTCGGCGGCCTTCTTCTTCTGTGTACTTTTTTATATGTTCGATAATATAGTAATCTATTATCAACGATAATGCACTGATAGGATTACCTGCCATAATGTTCCTTTTTGCGTAGCCTGTTGGGCCTTTCACACCCTTGAAAATACAAATAGATGGGTAACCTTCCAGCTAACCTACTTTAGCTTATTGAGCAACTGCAACTTATCAAGTAAACTGCCAAATCGACAAATTATCATGTGGCGGCAACCGAAAAATGCTCTATCGGTAAAATGAAAACTGTTATTTCAGTACAGATCCGGACTGGTCATACAAGAAATTTACTCAATTCAATAAGAGTCATTTGATTATTTAAAATTTCCTAACTAGTCAAAATGACTGCTTTTGGGCAATATAGGTATAACACATATGAATATAACGGAAATGAAGGAGGGGGAGGTAACTACAATTATTAATAAACGCATTTATATGTTGTACAAAAAGTCACAAAATTCTAAAAAATTGTGTCATTATATACGTAATTGTTTTTCTAATTGAAACTAAAAACGCAGTCAAAATGGGCAATCTAGTGTTAAAAAGATGGCACAATCAAAATTATTTTTCTGACGTCAGTCTTCTTTATTTTGAACTTGACTTTGCATCTTACTCCGGTACTCGCATCTACTAATCCCGAAAATTTCTGAGCTTAAAATCAGTCATCGAAGTCTTGCAGAAAAAAATAATAAGTAACCCATTATTGCCATCCACTAATTTTGGAATTTTCGTTGTTGAAAAAACACCCAGACGCCGTTTTTCGGTACCACGGGATTTCCTACCCTAGTACGGACATACAAGAATAGCCGCTTATGCATCGCATACCTGCCAGTATGCGCATTGTTGTGGAAAGTCGTAAGTGTGTGCTAACTGCCATTTTATTATTATCATTTATACTTAATTTTTGTTGTTATTGCAGTTATTGGAAATGCCTCTGCTGTACGCGCTGCTTTACCGCTCATCAGCACAAAAATAAATATTTTGACTGTTGCATGTTTTAATAAAGCGCAAGCTCTTAATATGCCTTAACACCATCATCAGCGGCAACAACAAAACGAACAACAACGGCTGCTGCAATAGTTGTCCATGCTCATCAACGTCAACGCTGCTGAGTGTGGACGTCCAACTTTAACTTCAACTTTTGGTGGCTCATATGTTTTTTATTGGTTTGTTGTTTTTGTTTTTGTGTTCGTTTTTTTTGTTTTTGGGTTTTTTGCTGCTTTACTCGCAGTAATTTGTAGTTGTAATTAATTACATGAAAAATTATGTTTTTAAACTGTTTTGACAGCTCAAAGGTTTATAATTGTTTCGGTTGGCTGTTTTTCGCGTGTTTGCTTTTGTTGCTGTCGTTGTTGTCGTTGCTTATTGCTTATTGTTGCTGCGGAGGTTTTCCGCAGTTTACACATATCTGCACCCCGTCGGCGCGTTGATGCGATAAATTGAATAAAGCGTTAATAAATAAAGATTTTTTTGTTTTGTTTTTGGTTTTGGATTTTGCTTTTGTTTTTGAAATACTGTCGGCAACGATTTAAATTAACGCAGTCAATGCGCATCCTTACTAATAAATGAATTATGTCTGATTATTGAATTTATTGTTGACTTGCTCATTTAAATGTTAAAATTAATTAATAAAGACTGTTCATTTTGATTTATTTTTTTATTAGTTGAAATACAAATTTTCTCTGCTAATTAACAATAAATTTTAAGCATAGACTTTTTTGTTTTTTCTTGTTAGGGCATTTTTTGTTTCTCGACTATTCGTTTTTTGATCTCTCGTGCGCCTAATTCAAGGTGAAATTTACAAATGAGGCCTACAAAAAGTGATTAAGTGAAAATTGTCATTTCAAAGCGTTGGGATAACCAGCCATAGGGAAATATAGTTTTTTCGATACGGTCTAAGTGGTCCGCAAGTAAACTTCTGCAAATAGCCAAGCAAAGCCTTCTACCCGAACAACGTCAACGATGATAGATTACCTGGCTTGGCCTTTAGCTGTAGTGAAGAACGAAGTCATGCGAGTAACTTCGGCCTTCAGCTGTAGTGAAGAACGAAAATCATGCGAGTAACTTCGGCCTTCAGCTGTAGTGAAGAACGAAAATCATGCGAGTAACTTCGGCTATTACGCCACCGCACTATGGAAAACAGTCGAACAACCGCATATCAAAAATGATTTTTACAAATGTAGCTATTATTATCTTTTTTTATTTTTTTCCATAGTTTAAGGATCGAATTAAACTAACGTTTATTAATAAATTATAAGAAATTAATTTTTTATCATTGGGCAATCTTTGTTATTTTTGGAAACGTCCAGGTGAAACCACTTCACCTTACTAAATTTATAAAGTGTTTTAAGGGCATACTTTGTAGGAGTAAATATAAAGTGTTATAGGTACTACTGTGGGCAAAAAGTAAGGTGAATTTGGTTGTTAAATGAAAAACCTTTAGTTATTCTTGTAAATCAATTTCATCCCCTTCAAAATAGTCCCCCCTCGATGAAATACACTTATGCCAACGATTTTTGCAATCCCCGAAACATGCCAAATAGTTCATTTCCGGTATAGTCATCAGCACCTTCTTCGATTCAACTTTTATCTCCTCAATCGACTCGAAACGCGTTCCCCGGAGTGGTCTCTTGAGTTTTGGGAATAGCCGGAAGTCTCACGAAGCCAAATCAGGCGAATGCGGTGGTTGCGGAACGATTTGCGTGGAATTTTTGGCGAAATGGTCACGAAGAACGAGTGCAGTGTGAGACGGTGCATTATCGTGATGCAAAAACCAAGAGTTGTTGGCCCATAATTCTGGTCTTTTTAGACGAATTGCTTCACGTAAACGACGCATAACGCTCAAATAATATTCCTTATTAACAGTTTGGCCAGGTGGAAGCAATTCATAGTGCACCACACCACGAAAATCGAAAAAAACTGTCATCATGACCTTTATTTTTGAACGACTTTGACGTGCTCTTTTCGGTCTGGTCTCGCCTTTAGCACGATATTCGCTTGATTGGTCGGTTGTTTCAGGGTCGTAAGCATAAATCCAAGTCTCATCACCCGTAATGATGCATTTGAGCTTGTCCCGATAGACTGAAAGCATTGTTTCACACACATCAACGCGACGACGACTTTTTTCCAAGAAATTGAGAGTTTTCGGTACCAAACGAGATTTGACTTTTCGTAGGCCCAAATGGTCTTTCAAAATGGCTTTCACAGATCCCTCTGATATTCCGATCATATCAGTAAGGTCTTTAACAGTCAACCGACGATTTTTTTAGCACTAACTCCTTCACTTTATTGACGTGCTGGTCATCTGTCCCGAATCAATGATGGTAAATGTAGGGAAAATTCCCTACATGTAGGGATTTTTGTCGAAAAATGTGGGTGTAGGTAAAAGAAGGACAGATTTTTGGAAATTCTTTCTAAGTAGGGAATTTTCAAAAAGGACAGAAAAAAAATAAAAATCCGCAGTAAGATTTCATACCAGACTTGTTTTCCTTATGGCAGCATACTTTTAAAAGCGTTAGTACGGCAACATTGCCATTTTTTTCTTCGTTAACGCTAACGCGATTTTTTCTTCGCGCGAAAATTGTTAGTTGTCCCGCCTTTCTGGTGCTTTTCACTTTTGAAGTAAGTTTGCAATTATTTTAGTTAAAGTTTTTTTTATATTTAAAATGCATATATTTTACAGAAATGAGCTCCTCCTCTTCGAATGGCTCTTCGGAATAACACCAGGAAAAATAATGCAAGTAATGGAAACAAAATTTCAATGACAAGTGGCTTGTCGATGACAATTTTAGTGGCTGGTTGGAAGCTGTGGCTAACGATCCATTCAAATGCAAATGATGGGGATTGAAAAGTTTTGGAGCGAAGTCTGTAAACTTAAAAATTTCAATGACAATTCAGCACCAAGTCAAAAACTTGAGCAAATAATTAAATTTTGACGTTGCAAGTGACTCATTATAGTGTAAACACAGGAATAAAAATGTAGGTAATTTTGTAGGGAACATTTTTTGTAAGTGTAGGAAAAAGTAGGGAATTTTTTTGGGCTGTGTAGCGATTTTTCAAAAACTCATTTACCATCACTGTTCCGAATATTCAGTTATTTTACCGAAAGACAATACACCCGTTTCTGGTAAACATGGAAGACCGTGCCCCATACAGACTATCTAACTAAAGTGATTGCTAGGCCAGAAAATGAAGATTCTTATCAATATGGACTATCTACATTACATGCCTGGATTCGTTGCATGGAAATGATATGATACTACATATTTCCTACAATCTTTCCTTCAAAACATGGTCAGCTCACAGTGAAGAAAATAAACTGCTGAAGCAAGAGAAAAAAATCCGGGTACAAAAACTATTTCGCGATGAGCTGGGATTAATAATCGATAAACCCCGACAAGAAAGTGGCAATACCAATAACGGTTATACTGCCAGAAGATTTTTTTTGCAATGCTAGCTGTTCAGCTGAAATTACTGGAGTCGACATTCATTTCATTAAGCGCCTTCATATCGGTCTACAGACTCTTTCATCGGGAATGATGATAAATTCAGAGAAATTGGGTAGTTATGCTATGGAAACTGCTCAGATCTATATGACTAATTATAAATGATATTACATGCCATCTGCGGTCTACAAAATTTTAATACATGAAGAAAGTGTTACAAAACATTTTGCAATGCTTCCTATTGGTCAACTTTCTGAAGAAGCACAAGAGTCCCGTAATAAGGATTATAAAAAATTTCGTTGGTAGTTAGTATCGTATCTACGCGGAACGAATTTAATCGCCTTACATTTGAACAACGTTGGGAAATATTGCAAACAGATTTTCAAAGTCAATGGTTTGCACCTCTTACAGTGCATTTAATAAAAATAAGCGAATATCATCTTTTCTGATGAAACGAATATTCATCTCGGCTGCTGAGTTCACAAGCAAAACTGCAAGATCTAGCAACCGGAAAACCCGAATGTGATCATTACGAAGTCAATGCATCTTCAAAGAGTGACAGTCCAAAGATGAGCACGCCAGAGGCATGACAAATGAGTTTTTGCCTCCGGAAATGCAGGAAATTGACTTGGCAGACTTTTCGGATTTAGCAGGTTGCCCACACAGGCCATGCCACAATCGGTATTTTGCGCGTCAAGTTCGCTAATCCTGTTATCAGCCGTCTCGGCAATGTAAGTTGTCAAGATCGCAGATGCGATTTAAGGCGGTTAGAAATTATTTTGAGGTGCCCAAAACAAGCGCGTCATTAACAGGATATTCTACTGCGTAGCCAATCAAGGCAGCCACATGAATGAAATCGTCTTTCATCAATAATGGCAATATCTATCTGTATAATTGGCGCCTACACCGCTTTGTGTTGTGTGTCCTGATATTATTCCACACAATTTTTAAAAGCAGCTTTTTTATTACAAAAATATACTCGTATGTTTGCCATTGCCTGCCGAAGGTGACTGCTGTTAGGTAAGGTTAGGTTTTTGTGGCAGCCGGCTTAGAGTAGCCAACTCACTTAGACCGTGCAGATTCGTTGTGGTATCACTGTGTAGCACGGGAATCTTACAGCTTAGTTATCATGGAACCATTTGGACTCTCTTATGAAGCGTAGGATGGGTTTTATTCCAACACCGGAAAGTTCCGTAAGAGAGTCAAAAGAGTGTCTTCCTAACCACTTTGCTCTACACCTAGCTAAGGCTGGACAATTAGTACAAAGGAAGTGTTCTACTGTTTCTGCCACTTACTCGCCTCTGCGAGAATATTCCTAGCCTAGAAGTGTGCCTACCTAACAGCCAATGTCCGGTGACACAAGCCACGACCTTCGAGATGTTCTCCCTTGAGAGATTGAGCAATTCTCCCAACCTTTTCTTATCTATTTTGGACCAAATTAACCTGGTTGTAACAAAAAAAATTTTTTTCTTTCCATGTTCTATTTGCCTCCTGGAGAATATTAGTCTTTGTTCTTAACTTGCAAGTTGCCATAGGAATTCCAATGTTGCCGTTTTTTTTTCAAGCAGTAAAAGATTAGTTCCTTTTCTGCCTAGACCGATGAGCATCGCAATTTCCTTCAAAATCTCTATGTCCTGGAACCCATATAAGACTGACCTTGAAGACGGTGCTAATAGCTTTTAAAGCTACCAGGCTTTCCTGAGCAACCTTTGTTCCTTGTAGAACTGCCGCTATTTGTTTGATGGCCGCCTGGCTGTCTGCTGTTGGAAATAACATTTTCTATCAATTGGAATCTCATGCCGGAAATTCGAGTCCAAGCACTTCCGAATGGGAGTCACGCATCAACGCATTTGGCTACAGCGGCCAATGGGAATGTTTGCCCTTTCGAATAAACCAATAATTTTTGTTAATGTTTTGGTATTTAAAAAAAAAGAATATATGGGCCACCCAGTATAATGGCATAAATGCGACTTCAAATCGGGCACTAAATCAATTTGATACCTCAAACGGTTGTTATTTTATTTAAACTTCTTTTCCTATTGCTCTTATCTGGTCAATAGGGCGGGTAGATTTTAAAATCGCTCATTGCTCTGTGAAAATCGTATTCTAGGGATCAAAATAAGAAACTTTGCCGAAGGAACCATACCTCTAAAACGAATTCTGATGTCCCCCAATTTGGGTCGAACGAAAAATCCCACTTTGACCCATTTAGAGTGCTCCAATCGAGGCAAATGTATGACCGACCCCCACTAACTTTTGACAGCCGATCCACCCATGCCAGTGGCACACCCCCTGGAACTCTCCTGGGGGGTTCCCCATACAATCATTTCAAAATATCACATGAGAATTACATGAGAAAAGAAACTAAAAAGTTCGACCCGAATTGGGCGACATCACAGTTCGTTTTAGAGGTATGGTTCCTTCGACAAAATTTCTTATTTTGATCCCTAGAATATGATTTTCACAGAGCAATGGGCGATTTTTTTGCCTGCCCACAAATCGACCCGGCGTACTGGTCACCCTATTCATATGCGTAAATCACAATAAGTCAAAGCGCAAATACATAGCTAAATAAAGGTATAATTTCAGTTTATGGATTCTATAAAAAACTAGAACGAGAAGTTACATAGCAACACCAAGCAATTCCTTCTCTGATATTAAACCATTAGTTACTATTTAGAGTTTCCATTCATAATATCTAGTTTTTACTTTCCCAAGCAGATTAAAATACCAGACCGATCGCTTAGCACAAAATACGCATTTAGCATTTATTTGTTTGCCTTCTTCCTTTAGTTCTTCGTCGGCAAATACTCGTATCACTTATGGGTATACCCCACCTTGTCGCTTTCCATGGGACTGGTGTCATTATCGTGCAGCAATGCATTCATTCCACTTCCTGCTGATCTTTGTTCCAATTTACCTTTTCGATTTCTTTTCACTTTTCCTGCGGCCTGTTGCGTAAGACACCATTAATAATAATCGCAGACAAATCGATTTGTTGCCACAAGGAAATGATTCGTGTGCGCATCCTGAGGATGAGCAAAATGTTTCAATTTTTCTTTTGTTCTTTTGTTATCAGACGCGCGGGCATACCATGACACAAGGGCGAGAGGGAAGGTAGGCACATACAAAACATCTTCCGATCAATGCCATAGTTGTTGTAGGAAATCATGAGCATTGCGTACCCGATCAATGGGTGGTAAGAAGCGCATTGAAATAAAACATGAGAATTGATATTTTTCCGCTTGTGTGTGACGACCACTCATAGGCAGCGGCAGTGCTACATTTCCCACGGCAATGCGGCGTCTATCTTTGAAGCGCATGGGCAGGTCGGATAAAAACTTCTTAAGTGAGTCAAAAGAACAAAAAAAAAAAAAAAAGAGGGGAAAAAATCAAGCAAGCAAGTAAATCTCCTTTGCTCTTCGCCTCTTTTTTGCTGCGGCTCTGCGCCGACGGGCATGCATTTGTCGGTGCAGCGTAGTAAGGCGTGCGCGACAGACAGGTAGACAGGCTATTAACGTTTTGTCATTAAATTCCCATGATGCATAGAACGTGAATGAGGAAGGAAGGGTCGCTGTAACTTCACTTTGGCCGTTAGTTGGCCTGCTGCATGCAGTTACACTAAGTTCCATGCGACTCGACGTGTATCTTTTTTGACAGATGGTTGCTAATTAAGCGAAATAAAGTAAGAACAACTTAAACATTCAATTACTTAGTAATTAACAATCCGCTTTGAAGATCAACGAGCAATGAAGATTTACAAAATTCAACACCTGCATTCGTTGGCTATCAGCCGCCGATGGTGGCAGCAATATTGAGCGAATGTTAGAAGTTCTCAGGGCAACGACGCTGCAAAGCTATTAAAATTTATGAGCAAGCACGAAATTTCAAGCCCAAAATTCCTCTGCAGCTGGAAAGCGATTTGTGTACTCAAGTAAAGTTAAAGAGCGTATAAGATTATGTTCTCTCGAAAGTTATAAACAGCTTCAAGTGTGAGAACAACTGCAAAGTGGGCATAAGTTGAACAGCTCGTGCGATTTGCTCTCACCATCCGCAGGACGTCTGCGCTTTAGCAGTCTCGCAAGCGGACTAGAGAACAGACTCACAGCAGCAAACTACCAGCTACTCTACTGCACTCCACAGCAGCAAGAGAGAGCAATTCATGCGGAGAGGCAATTGCCAATTTATCGCCCTGCGCGTACAAGCACCTGTGCCATCCTTTCTGCTGCAAATTTGAGCGCATCTGTTACATTTTTTTGGTGTGCTCGCTCTACTTAACGAAACTGTCTGTCAGAGTGGTTGCTGCTGCACGTCTGCCAACTTAACGAAGGATAATCCTTTGTTGCCATTGTTTCAGTTTGCAATTTAACGCTCATTAAAAATTCAAAGCGGAATTGCATGCAGAGAAAAATGTTCGACCAAGGCACAATTAAGTCTAAGGGTAGAAAAACATTTGCCTAAAGTCAGTAAACAAAGTCCCTCAATATTTCAATACAACGAATTATATGCGCATTCATACACAGATGCACATACATACTTACATACTCCGGCATACACGGGGGCACATAAGTACATATGTATGTATTTCTGTGTGGAAACATGTGTCGTATAATTGACCGCACACAAAAATATGGAATTGTGCAAGTAACTACGTAGAATTTAATATTTAGTAGCTGTGTGAAAATAAGAGAATAACGGTACTCATAATTTTATATACGCACATGGCAGGTAAGGGCGATTACCTGTCAAGTGATTCATGTACTTTGGGCATTATTAGAAAATTTTCAAAAAATTTAAAGGTAAACTAAAATATTTTGAAGAAATATTTATAATTATGATATTTACTCAATGTTGAAAGTTTTGGCAAAGAATTTTTTGAAGCCAAATCTTGGGTTTTATAACATTTTGGTTGGTTGGTTGGTTTAAGGGTGACCCCGCATCGGAGTGCCACATAGACCGTGTTGCCCTAGAGCTCATTATATTACATGATTTCCCCACCTAACCATGATTTTTACTATAGATTTTGGTCAAAGATATTAATTCGTTTCGAGAATTTTATAAGAGATTCGATTTTCAGGTCCGAGAGTACTGAAAGATTGTCAATTGTTGGAGAGCCTAGAAGAGCGAGTCGACTTCTGGCTAGGCCGGGACAACTGCACAGCAAATGCCTGCTCGATACTTCCTCATCTTCGTCCTCGCAGTATCTGCACAGGTCGTTTTGAGGAACCCCGAGCCGACGTGCATGAGTGCCCAAAACACAGTGGCAGGTGATAAGAGATATTATATGCCTTGGTTCATATTTCGAAAGACTTATAAGGGTTTTTGTCTGTTTCAGATTGTAGGATGGCCAGATTTGTCTGGTCGTAACGCAAGTAGTTTTCACTCGCCACCTCTGATCAGCAATGCTCTGAATTTCTCGATCAATGATCATTTTAAATGTTGAGAGCGGAATGTGGTTTGTGGGTAAGTTACTAACATTTGATTGCGCAGCTCCAGCTCTCGCGAGCTCATCAGCTTTGCAGTTACCTTCGAATCCACTGTGACCCGGTATCCAGATAACTTGGACAGAACTCTGAACACTTATTTCATTAAGAGATAAGAGACAGGATCGAACCACATCTGAGTGCGTATAAGAGGAGCTGAGTGCTCAAACGGCCGCTTGACTGTCAGTGAAAAAGCGGATATCCTCTAGTGATATTCTATTTTCTAAGAGAGTTTTCGCAGCATACCAGATAGCGCATACTTCCGCTTGGAATACACTACAGTAGTCGGGTAATCTAAATGATAGATTGATGTGAGGGGAATTGGAAAAGATTCCAAATCCCACTTTAACGTCTTCTTTTGAACCATCTGTATATATAATCAGAGGGCCATCGATTTCGGTAAGATTTGTCTTCCATTCTTCCCTAGTTGGGAGTGAACAGGAGAATAGCAAGGGTGGTGGTGGAAGACTTACATGATAGTCTATGTCGGAAGATATAACAGTTTTCCTGTTCAGTATGGCCGAATGGCCAAGATACTTATTGCATTTCGATATAGCATTCATGCGTGTCGCTGCTTTCGCTGCAATTGCTTTGCCAGCCAGGTTGATAGGGAACAAGTGAAGCAACGTATTTAGAGCCTTAGTAGGTGTCACAAAGTCATTTTTCTTGATGACAATGCACCGCCATATGGAACAAGAATGACCCGGGAATTGGTGGAGACGTACGATAGGGAACCGCTGGTTCATGCGGTTTACTCACCAGACTTGACGCCTTCCGATTATCATTTGTTTGCATCGATGGGCCATGCACTTTCCGAGCAGCGCTTCAATTCTCACGAAGAAGCCAAAAATTGGCTCGATGATTGGTTTGCGGCCAAAGACGGCCAATTTTTTTGGCGCGGCATCATAAATTTGTTGAGAGATGGGAAAAATGTGTCGCTCGCGATGGCTATTATTTTGAAGATTAAATTTGTAACCATTTTTTGTTAATAAACGTTTGAAATTGAAAAAAAATTCGCATTTCATAGAAATCTACTTACAATTTTTATTTTAGGGATAAAACATATTAAAAATCAAATTTTTTACGAAGGAGTTGAAGTGTTTTGTTTGAAATTTTTTTCATACATTTTTTCGAAAATTAGATTGTTTGTATTCTGGAGTATAATAAGAAGTAAAATTTTTCATACAAATTAATAGTTTTGAAATTTATTCACTTATGAAAATTTTTTGTATGGAGTCTTTTAAAGTGAAAGCGTTTCGATTCTTTTTAAGATTTTAATTTTGTTTTCTGATTTTTTACGATAAAGTATACATATTTACAAAATTTTTTTGGAAAATATTCAGTTTTTTGTTCAATACTTTTGTCATAATTTTTTCTGAAAATTCGATTAGTTGTAGTAGTTGTAGGCTTTGAGTACAAAAGACGTGATTCCAAAAAATTAAAAAAATATATATAATTTTCAAATTTATATATTGATAAAAATTTAGAAATAGAAGTTTTTGTAAAGAATTAAATTATTCTTCGGTTCTTTTTAACATTTAAAGTTTCTGTTTGTAATTTTTTTTTTGTGGAAAACATTTAGTTTTATTTTTGGTAAAAATGTTCGTTGAAAATATTAATTTTTGTTAAAAAAATGTTTATAATTTTTTATCTGAAAATTCGATTTGTTATAGGCTTTGAGTACAGAAGACGTGAATTGAAAAAATTAAAAATTAAATTATAATTTTAAAATTTATTTACTGATGAAAATTTTGTTATAGAAGTTTTTGTATTGAATTGAAATTTCTTCGCTTCTTTTTAACATTTGAGGTTTTCGTTTTTAATTTTTTAGCATAGCATATATAATTTTTTTTTTTTTTTTTTTTTGTGGAAAACATTTAATTTTATTTTAAGTAAAAATGTTTGTTCAAAATATTAATTTTTGTTAAACACTTTGTTTTGTAATTTTAGAAAAAAAACACTCAATTTTCTGATGTTTTTGCTACTTTTTTCATGAATGAAAGTTGCATGGTGGGATTCTCTGTAAAAAATGTAGGGCGAACCAGTGAAAAATACCACGTAACTGCTTATTAATGTATGTATGTATGTACATGCGGAAGGATGCACGGACAAATGGACAACGAATCCGGACTCAACAAATTTAAAAACGTTTTATCAATTTATTTAAATTCAATATTTGGCCTTGAACTTCGAAAACCGATAAAAACCTAACCTAATGACATTTTCGAAAAAAGGAGAAAAGTGATTTTTAAAACTTCATTTTAAAATGAAGCTCGTGTTTTTTATTAAATTATATGTTTAATTGATAGTTTAATGCAATTTCTCTAAAAGTTACAAAATGTGCACAAATTTTGCCCGGTTTCAACACAACAACATTTTTAGGTTATACTCAGTCGGCTGTGAAGACACTTTTAGGAACTTGCGCAAAGACATTCCCTCTGTCTTAATAGGCGACATAAAAAAAATTGTCATAAGAGTTAGATCAAGTGATTTTCGCCAAGAAACCTGTTTTTGCAGTGCATACTTTTAGAACTGAGAAACAAATTTCTGGGCATGCGGGGACAATTTTATTACCGTTTATATTTGACAAGGCTCCACATATTATGATCATACTAACAATTTTACATGACAAGTTCTGACACCTATTTAAAAACCCTATTGTTTGCTAAATTTTAGTAAAAAAAGAAATACTTTTTACTAGGCCTTAAAAATCCTCATTTGGAGTGCAATCTTGTCATGAAACTAAAGAAATATAAATAAAAATAAATATTATCATAAAGTACATACCTTGCCGTAAAGCACAGTTAACTAACTATTATGGAAATATAAGATTGACGAGAAGAAAGATGTATCGTTAAAACAATGAGGTTCCAATGAACAATGCTCAGACACCAACGCTGTGAAAATTCTGGCGTCTGTCTGTTATTTGATAAACCGATTATCTACCTTCAAGAAAAATGTTTCTGTGATGAGATTAGACATATTTTTTTCGACTTATGACCGGCTTTTCCATACAAATACTCCTATGCGCGCCACTTCATATCAGACGCTTAGCGCTTAATTTCCACCATTTTTCTGTCTACGCAGGCTATCCAGCTTCTATTTTGCCTCCAGCACTTCACGGCTAACTACTTAGATAGATGCATACATATATGGTGTGTATACATATGTGCGTACTATATTTTAGTATAGTGAAATTTAATCCTGAGCTGTGGTGAATTGAGGAGTATGGGGACTTAATGCGAATGGGGACTTAAGGCAGTGTCTGGCCGTTGGCATGGAAACTTTGGTACTTGCACACGCTTACAAGCTCAATTTAAGCTTCAACCTGCGAAACGTTCAATTCGCTTACATGGCTGACTTGAGACTAGTTAACGCTTAACTTCCTGTGAGTTATTATTTATGGAATAATTTTTATTTTTTTATGCATAAAGCAAAATAGTTACAAAGGATGCTCAGATTGGTGTTAATTTTTCCAACAGGTTTTTTTGACAGACCACGCGGGACTACAGTCAAACTAAATATCAAATTTTTTTCTGTATTCATTCACATTTCATCATGGGAGACTTACGCCCCAGCAACGTTTAAAAATCGTTTAATTGCACTACGAAAATCGACGTTCTGTGAAAAGTGTTCATCGCGCGCTTAGGCCAATTTATGGTTTACAGCGATGAGGCTCATTTTCAGCTTAATGGCTACATCAAAAAGCAAAATTGCCGTATTTGGGCTGAAGAGTAATCCGAAATCATTCGCGAACCAGAAATCCATTACATCCATTGAAACGAACCGCTTGGTGCGGCCTATGAGCTGGAGGAATCACCAGCTCATATTTCTTCAAAGACGAGGCTGGCGCCAATGTAACAGTGAATGGTCAACGCTATTGTGCCATGATAAATGGCTTTTTGATACCGCAAATTGAAGTCCATGGCCTTCACATCATTTGGTTCCCACAAAACGGCGAATAGCGCGACTTGCCATACAGCCCGTGAAACAATGGATCTACTGCGTCAGCGTTTCGGTGAGCTACTTATCTATCGTACTAGACGAGTGGATTGGTCACCAAGGTCGTGTGATATCACAGTTTTGGACCTATCTTTGTGAGGGTATGTAAAGTCTAAATGCTTTGTGGATAAACCGCCATCGATTGCGGCATTGGAAGTTAACATTACTGAAGTGATTCACGAGATACCGACCGAAGTTCCTCAGCGAGTCATTAAAAATTGATGCTTATGGTTGGTTAAATTACGGATTTCAAAGGATTATCTTTAAGAATTAAATGACAATAATAAATATTGCCCAATCAATCTAAATTTTCGTCTCAATTTTATCTCAATTTAAAATCCGAGGTGGCACGAGGCATTGAAACCCGAAGTGTGGGACTTACCTTTCGGCTCACTGCGCTAAAAACCCACCCCTGCTCCGTTTCCTTTTGTCCGTGGAACTGCCGTTAGGTATTACTTCGCGGAGGGGTGGTGGCCTATTGCCTTGGTATGAAAATTTGCGGAGATAACTCAGCCTTGTGATGATTTATTTGCTACATTGCAAATAGCAGGCCAGTTTTCTTTCGACTCAATCATAAAATCAGCCGGTTGTCAACTTTCACAGGCTTCTCTACCTTATTTTTCAACCCTTTCGGTTTCAAACTGCGGACAGACAAAAAAACAATGATCTGTGTCTTCAATAACGACATTTGCATGGAAGGTGCAGTATGGATCGTCTACATGTCCGAATTTATGTAAATAAAGTCGTAAGGAACCGTGCCCTGTCAATATTTGCGTATGCTGGAAATCCACATCTCCATGTCGTCTGTCTAACCAACTTCGTACATCATCCTGTGTTTTTTACGTGAGTACCTGCTGGCGACATCTCAAACCCACAGTACCCAAAGGTACACGGATCAATTTAATTATTGATCAGCACCCAAATAACTTAGGTACCAATTGGCAGTGTAGTATGGACACACTAACCACCGCCTTGGTAGGGCTCGAGGCCTACCCATACCTCTGTCGTTCTATGAGTCCCGGCACCTGGTTGCAATGCAACTCCAAATCGTCCTAAAGCCTTCCCGCGCTTAGGGTCTTAACCATGTCTTACAAAAGGAATGAAGCCATAGAGGTCCAACGTCTGCCCACCGAATCTGGTAAATATTTCTGCCAACAAATCTCCTTCACTGCTTGACGACAGCCATCTGCCTCGCCAAAATGTCTATTGAGCAAAGCCCAGATATTACAAGCGCTGCTTCCTCTGATGTAGTTTGAAACGTGCTACATACTCTTATACTCAAAGCCGGTACAAGGATTGCATTTCGCGTGCGTATAAGGTTTTATCTAGCGCATCAGACCTGATACGTGTAGCGTACGGAAGAACACTTCTTACCATGCTTGCGTACAGTAGTCTAAGCTGTTGTCTGAGCCCTCCCGAATTCACCACAAACCGAGTAAGCGCCGCTGCCACTTTTTCGGCTTTCTCTACTGCATACTGCATATTTGAGGGCAGCTTTTCGTGCAGATTTCATGTCCCCCGATTGTGATATTTGCCACCTTACACATCTTTCTGCAGCTTATTAACACGGCCTCTGTTAGCCAAATTTTACTGCTAGCAGTGTACGTACATAATTCTATAGCACCAACAGCCTTTACTTACTTAGTTGGCAACTACAACCAATGGTCGGTCTTGTCCGCTACTGAAATGTTGCGCCAATCGCCTCTGTATTGCGCGCGTTGTCGCCAGGTAAAAACACCAACTACAGTCAAGACGTCTTTCCAATGTAGATGAGGATGTACTTTTTTGCGAGTTCCACCAGTGCATTTCGAAAAGCGCACCTTCTTTGCTGAAACTTAACATTACTGTCGACGTAGAGCCCGTACTACTAGTGGTTCCTTCTTATTCGGTATGCATCATTCTAGCAAATCGGACCATAGATCTTGCGAAGAACTTTCCTGTCGAAAGCTTCTAATAACCGCCCATCAGTGTTCATCAATGACCGGTACTCAGTCCCGTACAGTAAGACCGGGAGGATGAGTGATTGGTATAGCGTTTTGTTGCTGCATCGGTAGTGGGATCTTTTCGATTACCTACCCAGCCCATAGTAGCACCTGTTGGCAAGAGTTATTCTTCGCCGGATCCCTTGACTGCTGTTGTCAACGGTGTTAATGCTAGAGACTGGGTAGACACAGTCCTTGACTACGCCGAACTCATAATTGTGAATCGCAATCTGCTGTGCATTACGCGAGGTATTGGATTGGGGAATAAGTTCGTAGTGTTTTTATATTTTCTTTTATTTTGCAACGATTTGTTGGCTGTTTGGCAATTTTTTATTAGTTTTGAGACTTAGAAATGGACTACCCAGGAGGCAAAAATCAACATTTTCGACACCTGCTCTTCTTTGCTTTTCATCGAGGTCAAAAAGTTGCCGAAGCAGCCAGAGACATATGCGACGTGTATGGGGAAGGTGTCATAGGCAAGTCTACAGCACGGAAATGGTTTGCAAAGTTCAAAAATGGCGCCTTTGACGTCGATGACAAGTACCGCAGCAGAAGGCCTTCTGAATTCGATGAAGAACGACTCAAATCACCTTTGAAGGAGAACAGTCGCCACACCACTCGTGAGTTGTCGCAAAAAATGAACTGCGATCATAAAACGATTCTCAATCACCTTCATTCAATGGGATTTACTGATGTCTCACGAGCTCAACAAAAAAAAAAAAAAACAAAGAAAATCGGCATCAACTTGCTTCTCAGCATCTCGCCCGCCATCCAGCAACACTCGGTGATAAACAGCGCATTTTGTACCGAATCGTCACGGGAGATGAGAAGTGGGGCCTGCACAACAATACAAGGCAAAGAAGGGAATGGGTGGCTTCAGGAGATACGCCAAAGCAGAGAGTCAAGACGGAGCTTCATCCAAAGAAGATGGTGATATGTGTTAGGTGGGACGTGGAGGGTATGAAGTACTGGGAAATGCTCGAAAAGAATGCAGCGGTCAACATGCAGCTCTACATTGCTGAGCTACACCGCGTGAATGAGCCTATTCGACTGAAAAGACTTGATCGACATGGTCAAACCATACTCCTCCTCGACAACGCCAGACTGCATGTTGTACAAGTCGTCAACGTCGTCTTCTAAGAGCTCGAATGGAAAGTATTTTCCGGTTCTTGCACCAACCGATTACCATCTTTCCGCTCCCTGTCAAGTCATATGAAGGGCGTTGCCTACGATAACAAAGAGGTTCTTAAAACCTGGCTCAACAACTTTTTCGATACCAGACTAGGCGATTTTTAGCGGAGCGGCAGCAACCAATCGAGCGAGAGGTGGAAAGATTTTGGTGACAGCAACGGCGAATATAAAGGGTGGTTAAGTTTCAAGGCCGGTGTTGAGTTTGAATAAAATACATTTTTTTTAGGAAATGATTGCCATTTCACTTCATTATGATAATATTGGTATAGTTCAATTACGTGTGGAGCAAAATATCGATGGTCCAAATTTTCGATTGATAATTGAGATTCTATGCCGTTAATGTGCCGAATTATCTCATCCTTTAGCTCTTGAATTGTTGCTGGCTTATCGGCGTACACCTTCTCTTTCAAATAACCCCAAAGAAAGAAGTCCAACGGTGTCAAATCACATGATCTTGGCGGCCAATTGTCATCGCCGCGACGTGAGATTATTCGGTCATCAAATTTTTCGCGCAAAAGAGCCATTGTTTCGTTAGCTGTGTGGCAAGTGGCACCGTCCTGTTGAAACCACATATCGTCCATATCCATATCTTCCAATTCTGGCCATAAAAAGTTCGTTATCATCTCCCGATAGCACACACTATTCACAGTAACTGCCTGACCGGCCTCATTTTGGAAAAAATATGGCCCAATGATGCCGCCGGTCCATAAACCGCACCAAAGAGTCACTCTTTGTGGGTGCATTGGTTTCGGTTCGGCAATCACTCTTTAATTATCATTCGCCCAAATGCGGCCATTCTGCTTATTGACGAATCCATTGAGTTGAAAAGGTGCCTCATCAATGAAGATGATTTTCTTCGAAAATTGGTCATTCACTGTTGCCATTTCCTGCCACCATTCTGACCATTGGGGACGCTTGAAATGGTCAAGAGGCTTTAGTTCTTGAGTCAATTGCACCTTGTAAGCGTGTAAATGCAAGTCTTTATGCATAATGTTCAACAATGACGAGCGTGGGAGGTGCAATTGTTGGGCACGACGACGAGTTGAGGTGGACGGCTCTTCAACCAGACTATCGCGAACAGCAGCAATATTTTCTGCAGTACGAGCTGTACGAGCATGCACTAGTGTTTTCACATCGCCTACAGACCCGGTTTGCTCAAATTTTTGCACAATTTTTCTGATTATACGCACATTTGGACGATTAAATTGACCGAAAAAATCACGAAGTGCGCGATATGCATTTTGATTTGAACGCCCGTTTTCATAATAAGCCTGAATAACTTTAACGAGTTACTCGATTGAGTATCTTTCCATAGTTCAAATTGAATTAGTCTGAAATTGAAAAATGTCAAATGAAGTGCAGAAAAAAACTTGACGTTTAGGTGTGGTTCACATTCAACATCGGCCCTTAAAATTTACCCACCCTGCATAAATGATTAACTTGTTGATATAATTAGTGATTTTTGTTTGAATAAAAATCTTCGGTAAAAACGCTGCGAACTTATTCAACAAGCCAATAGATTATTGTGTAGTCACAATATGTATGTTGAAAAGCAGTAGCAGCTTCAGCGTACTTACCTTTGAAAGTAGTACTAACCTTAAACCAACCAATCAACTATTTATTATTCACCACGTTGCAGAAAATTTATTAAATTTAAATGCCTTAGTAAAGCGACTCCTGCCAAAACGCGTCGTGGCGTCGGGTACGTAATAATGAGGCAAAGAAGTACACACACTCACACATTTACCAAGGTGTTTTAGATGCATACATACATACATATTTCTATATTCATATTTACTTATAGGTGTATCCACATTTATATATCGCAGAATGCGTGGCGTTAGGGTAGTCATATTCGTGCCGCTGCTGTGAGGCATTAGTGATGCTGTTGCTGTTTTTGCTTTAGTTATCCCTGTAGTTGTTTGGGTTTTGGTTGTATGCGTTCTTGTCACATCCTTGTAATGAGTTAATGTACAAGGATTAGAGCGTGTTGATGCAATAATGATGTACGAGTATTATAATTATACGCTTCACACGTTTGCCAAGCATGGCGTTAAATAGTTTCACAATGTTTCCGCACACACACACACATGAACGTACGCCCACCTATAACCACTTGCATGTATGGTACATATACAAAACTAATACATACACATACACATTTCTATCCAACATAACGGCACACTCCCGCCTATAGCAGCCAGACGCGCGCATTAATTTAGCGCAACGGTACATGCCAGGTAGCTGCTGTCATGCCTCCTTCAATAGGCGTCGCTTGGCTTCGCTGGTATTCGCAAGGGGCGTGCGCAACGGAAGAGGTGTTTGTACGAGAGGCATTTCGACGTTGAACGACATTGCCATTTTGCAGTTTCTAAATTTTGCTGTCAGCTCGTTGCCTGTCTTGTTGCGCTGGCTAATAAATATAACAAGTGTTGTTGTCAGCATTAACCGTTTTTGTTGTCCATATACATATACATGCTATCATTACAGTTTTCCCCCGCCTTACATGCATACACACACACACACAGCTACTGTCACCGCCACTAAATGAGTGTTAATGTAAAACACGTTAATTTATACCTGTACTGTGTCCTAGTGGAGCCCCGTCTGCGTCAGTTAAGGCACAGTGCATACACAACTACATACATACAACACGAGTCTGTCTGTCTGGCATGAACGTGCGCCTCATTTTCATTAACACCCATACAAATTCTCGCCTTGTTTTTTGTTTCTCTTTTTTGTTTTTTGTTTTGTTTTTTTTTTTGCTTTTGCCTCCTCTCCACTCTCACTCTTCCCCTCCAACTAGCGGAATTTGCGCTTTCTCTTCGTAACGCAAAAATAAATTAAGATTTATGACCCACCCAGCAAGTGCGGCGGCTGCAGCTACAAATTCCCTCTCTCTCTATTTAACGCTTTTCATATTTGTTGAGCGCTAACCATCTCCTGCCTGACTGCTGATTCTCACCGCTAACGTAAGCGGGGTGTGAAAAATTTTCTCCTCCATTAGCATTTATCATTTTTGTTTTTGTTTTATTTTAGTTTTTGCACACGCATATATAAACACACATAGGCGCACTCAGGCTGCGTCTCCTTGCGCACAAAGTAACAGACTAACTGCCCGGCTGACTGGCTGCCTAACTTATTTAGCTAAGTTCGTTGTTTCTGTAGTTCCGGAAGCGGCAAAGTTTCTCCGGCTGGTAGTCTTTGTCGATTTCCTACCCGCATGTATGTTAATACTTACACGCATACATACGTGCATACATAAATATTAACAACACAAAAACGTGCACTTTATAAATAAAATATGTATGTGCACATGTATTTATTCACTAGGGAGGCTACGGGTATTCGTGTAGCCGTATAGGCGCGTTAGTGAGTGCACTCCAGTATATACATACATACATACATACATATGTACATGCATGCGTATGTGTACAAATATAATATTTATTTACATATGTATACTCGTAAGTGTATTAACTACAACTCCCACATGGTTTAGTATTAAATGAGTTTCATTACGGGTGCAGCACTAAGCACCCAAGCTGCGGCTAAGCAGCGAAAATCGCTTATTAAACTGTAAAATATGGAGCTGCAATATCCCTGCACTCAATGCTATGAGTTCTGAACTGCCTACCTTACCACCAGTTAGCTAAAGTAATTCGTCTTCTATCTTCATTCAGCCCTAGGAATTGGTACTTCTAAGCGTGAGCTCATGACTCAACAACAAAGAATGAGCGTGAATGAGCCTATTCGACTGAAAAGACTTGATCGACATGGTCAAACCATACTCCTCCTCGACAACGCCAGACTGCATGTTGTACAAGTCGTCAACGTCGTCTTCTAAGAGCTCGAATGGAAAGTATTTTCCGGTTCTTGCACCAACCGATTACCATCTTTCCGCTCCCTGTCAAGTCATATGAAGGGCGTTGCCTACGATAACAAAGAGGTTCTTAAAACCTGGCTCAACAACTTTTTCGATACCAGACTAGGCGATTTTTAGCGGAGCGGCAGCAACCAATCGAGCGAGAGGTGGAAAGATTTTGGTGACAGCAACGGCGAATATAAAGGGTGGTTAAGTTTCAAGGCCGGTGTTGAGTTTGAATAAAATACATTTTTTTTAGGAAATGATTGCCATTTCACTTCATTATGATAATATTGGTATAGTTCAATTACGTGTGGAGCAAAATATCGATGGTCCAAATTTTCGATTGATAATTGAGATTCTATGCCGTTAATGTGCCGAATTATCTCATCCTTTAGCTCTTGAATTGTTGCTGGCTTATCGGCGTACACCTTCTCTTTCAAATAACCCCAAAGAAAGAAGTCCAACGGTGTCAAATCACATGATCTTGGCGGCCAATTGTCATCGCCGCGACGTGAGATTATTCGGTCATCAAATTTTTCGCGCAAAAGAGCCATTGTTTCGTTAGCTGTGTGGCAAGTGGCACCGTCCTGTTGAAACCACATATCGTCCATATCCATATCTTCCAATTCTGGCCATAAAAAGTTCGTTATCATCTCCCGATAGCACACACTATTCACAGTAACTGCCTGACCGGCCTCATTTTGGAAAAAATATGGCCCAATGATGCCGCCGGTCCATAAACCGCACCAAAGAGTCACTCTTTGTGGGTGCATTGGTTTCGGTTCGGCAATCACTCTTTAATTATCATTCGCCCAAATGCGGCCATTCTGCTTATTGACGAATCCATTGAGTTGAAAAGGTGCCTCATCAATGAAGATGATTTTCTTCGAAAATTGGTCATTCACTGTTGCCATTTCCTGCCACCATTCTGACCATTGGGGACGCTTGAAATGGTCAAGAGGCTTTAGTTCTTGAGTCAATTGCACCTTGTAAGCGTGTAAATGCAAGTCTTTATGCATAATGTTCAACAATGACGAGCGTGGGAGGTGCAATTGTTGGGCACGACGACGAGTTGAGGTGGACGGCTCTTCAACCAGACTATCGCGAACAGCAGCAATATTTTCTGCAGTACGAGCTGTACGAGCATGCACTAGTGTTTTCACATCGCCTACAGACCCGGTTTGCTCAAATTTTTGCACAATTTTTCTGATTATACGCACATTTGGACGATTAAATTGACCGAAAAAATCACGAAGTGCGCGATATGCATTTTGATTTGAACGCCCGTTTTCATAATAAGCCTGAATAACTTTAACGAGTTACTCGATTGAGTATCTTTCCATAGTTCAAATTGAATTAGTCTGAAATTGAAAAATGTCAAATGAAGTGCAGAAAAAAACTTGACGTTTAGGTGTGGTTCACATTCAACATCGGCCCTTAAAATTTACCCACCCTGCATAAATGATTAACTTGTTGATATAATTAGTGATTTTTGTTTGAATAAAAATCTTCGGTAAAAACGCTGCGAACTTATTCAACAAGCCAATAGATTATTGTGTAGTCACAATATGTATGTTGAAAAGCAGTAGCAGCTTCAGCGTACTTACCTTTGAAAGTAGTACTAACCTTAAACCAACCAATCAACTATTTATTATTCACCACGTTGCAGAAAATTTATTAAATTTAAATGCCTTAGTAAAGCGACTCCTGCCAAAACGCGTCGTGGCGTCGGGTACGTAATAATGAGGCAAAGAAGTACACACACTCACACATTTACCAAGGTGTTTTAGATGCATACATACATACATATTTCTATATTCATATTTACTTATAGGTGTATCCACATTTATATATCGCAGAATGCGTGGCGTTAGGGTAGTCATATTCGTGCCGCTGCTGTGAGGCATTAGTGATGCTGTTGCTGTTTTTGCTTTAGTTATCCCTGTAGTTGTTTGGGTTTTGGTTGTATGCGTTCTTGTCACATCCTTGTAATGAGTTAATGTACAAGGATTAGAGCGTGTTGATGCAATAATGATGTACGAGTATTATAATTATACGCTTCACACGTTTGCCAAGCATGGCGTTAAATAGTTTCACAATGTTTCCGCACACACACACACATGAACGTACGCCCACCTATAACCACTTGCATGTATGGTACATATACAAAACTAATACATACACATACACATTTCTATCCAACATAACGGCACACTCCCGCCTATAGCAGCCAGACGCGCGCATTAATTTAGCGCAACGGTACATGCCAGGTAGCTGCTGTCATGCCTCCTTCAATAGGCGTCGCTTGGCTTCGCTGGTATTCGCAAGGGGCGTGCGCAACGGAAGAGGTGTTTGTACGAGAGGCATTTCGACGTTGAACGACATTGCCATTTTGCAGTTTCTAAATTTTGCTGTCAGCTCGTTGCCTGTCTTGTTGCGCTGGCTAATAAATATAACAAGTGTTGTTGTCAGCATTAACCGTTTTTGTTGTCCATATACATATACATGCTATCATTACAGTTTTCCCCCGCCTTACATGCATACACACACACACACAGCTACTGTCACCGCCACTAAATGAGTGTTAATGTAAAACACGTTAATTTATACCTGTACTGTGTCCTAGTGGAGCCCCGTCTGCGTCAGTTAAGGCACAGTGCATACACAACTACATACATACAACACGAGTCTGTCTGTCTGGCATGAACGTGCGCCTCATTTTCATTAACACCCATACAAATTCTCGCCTTGTTTTTTGTTTCTCTTTTTTGTTTTTTGTTTTGTTTTTTTTTTTTGCTTTTGCCTCCTCTCCACTCTCACTCTTCCCCTCCAACTAGCGGAATTTGCGCTTTCTCTTCGTAACGCAAAAATAAATTAAGATTTATGACCCACCCAGCAAGTGCGGCGGCTGCAGCTACAAATTCCCTCTCTCTCTATTTAACGCTTTTCATATTTGTTGAGCGCTAACCATCTCCTGCCTGACTGCTGATTCTCACCGCTAACGTAAGCGGGGTGTGAAAAATTTTCTCCTCCATTAGCATTTATCATTTTTGTTTTTGTTTTATTTTAGTTTTTGCACACGCATATATAAACACACATAGGCGCACTCAGACTGCGTCTCCTTGCGCACAAAGTAACAGACTAACTGCCCGGCTGACTGGCTGCCTAACTTATTTAGCTAAGCTCGTTGTTTCTGTAGTTCCGGAAGCGGCAAAGTTTCTCCGGCTGGTAGTCTTTGTCGATTTCCTACCCGCATGTATGTTAATACTTACACGCATACATACATGCATACATTAATATTAACAACACAAAAACGTGCACTTTATAAATAAAATATGTATGTGCACATGTATTTATTCACTAGGGAGGCTACGGGTATTCGTGTAGCCGTATAGGCGCGTTAGTGAGTGCACTCCAGTATATACATACATACATACATACATACCTACTTGCATGCGTATGTGTACAAATATAATATTTATTTACATATGTATACTCGTAAGTGTATTAACTACAACTCCCACATGGTTTAGTATTAAATGAGTTTCATTACGGGTGCAGCACTAAGCACCCAAGCTGCGGCTAAGCAGCGAAAATCGCTTATTAAACTGTAAAATATGGAGCTGCAATATCCCTGCACTCAATGCTATGAGTTCTGAACTGCCTACCTTACCACCAGTTAGCTAAAGTAATTCGTCTTCTATCTTCATTCAGCCCTAGGAATTGGTACTTCTAAGCGTGAGCTCATGACTCAACAACAAAGAACGTAGTTTCACTTTGAAAGTTTTTCACAAAAGCTGTGCTTATTGACGTTTACACTCTTCATAAAGGTGGCAGCATTACCACCTCACCAAGTTATTGCTTTGAATACCTTCTTGATCAAAAAGTTCTTAGAACAACAACCAGCTGACCCTCTAGTTAGGTTAGGTTAGGTTAGGTTGAAGCGGTTGTCCACTGTGGAACAAACTCAAGCTCATGACCCATTCGGATGCCGCGTGGCGAACTAGCCCTTATCCCTCCTAAAACCAATGTGAAATTTTCAAAAATTTTGTAAAATCCGTAATTTCGACAGAGCCGAGAGACAGGCCACAGCTGTTGGGCGATTTTGCAAGTGGCTTCATTCCGCCATATAGCATTCGGTGCTCCTATTTATACAATTTCCACGAGGATACGTAGTTTACATGTTTGCAAGGCTTTCCCTATGTCATTATCTACATATGTACTCATCAGTCAATTTGGTGTCGATTTTCGCTAGTTCATCGGCTCTGCAGTTCCCCTCAATGTCGCGATAGCCAGGAATCCATGTTACCTTTAAGTGAAATGACTCAGCCATCTCGTTAAGAGATGCGCGGCATTTCATGGCTACTTTGGAGGTTGTCAATTGTTTTGTGCGGGATTTTATCGCCGCCTGGCTATCAGTGAAAATGTAGATATCATCTGCAGGTATCGCATCCCATTGAGCCAGTTCAGTCTGAGAGACACTATGTACAGTGTCGTGAAGCCGAAAACTGAAGGAGATCCGCAAATGTGCGGAATACAGGGTTTGCTTGAAAAGTAATGAGCCTTTCCGCGCGGAGCGTCTGCCAAGCGATCAACCGAATCGGCTGGTGGGGGAAAATGATCGTTGGACCTTCCCCTTTCACTAGAAACCGACACATCTTGCTTCGAGAGAATTATTACTAATTAAATTTTGTATGTTTTCATATTCCAGTAATGAAACACCTCATTTTTGAATCTTTAAATCTTCCGTTTGTATGTCTTTTCTAAGTGCTATACGTTTTAGCGTATGATCCCATGGGACAATGCAAGGCCAACCACGAAGCGCGGCGCGTTGCTCCAGACTATACTGCGCATCAAAACTAGACAGTTTGACAAAAAATTCGATATCTTCAGAACGGATTGGATGAACAAAGTTTTGTTTACAGATTATTAAAGGTGAGCATTGTGCGCTTAATCTGACTGTAATATTGTCCATTTAGAGCGAGTTAAATGTACAAACGGAATGAGCGTTAGAACAAGACTGCTTTATTGAAAATATAATATGACAAATCTTATCTCACTTAAGTTAAGTGGGGAGAAGTTTGGAGTTGTTGGAAGCGGAGTGGGGAAGTGTGGAAAAATGAGAGAATGTGGTTTATGAGTGTGGGAGGTTGGGAATGTGGAAGTTGGGGAGAGTGAGAATATGTTGTAACAGTAATATTATATATATAAAAAGAAAAGAGAAAAGAGAAAATATATATAACTAGCGTGAAGAACGCAAACATAATTGCTATTGTTTATAAAAAATTATTATTAAAAATTATTGTTCCAACCAATACACAGTCTATGAACGTTAAATTGATAGAGTAAACATTTTTCGGTAACCGAAATAAATTTCATCAAATTATCAAGTGTAGTTTCTGAGATATTGAATTTACTAGAATATCATGCAAAAAAATTCAATTGTTAATAACATAAACAAAAAGCGAAATAGAAAAAACTATTCACAGCAATTATTATGTGACAAATTCTCTATCCAAAAATGCATTTGATTTTAAAATCGGGAATTTGATGGAAAATTCGGGGCCCACTTGACGTGGTTTGACTCTTTTACTAAAGCGCGTAGTAGGAAAATTCCGTAGTATGAAAGGAAGGTGGCCAATTTTTAAAAAGTAAAAAACTCTTATGCACGTATGAATAAATAAATTAACAATTAAGCACTTCACACACACATACAAGTAATTATTTACTTCACAAAATTGAGATAATTAAAAGGCAAAGCAATCATGCAGAGTTAGAAAATAGATATATTTCTCGGCATCTGCGATTTTTGTGCGACTTTTCAACATTCACATGCGCCGTGCACACATACAGATAAATAATGTAGTGAACCTAAGCATACATACATGCATACACACATACATACATACATGCATACATACATACATACATATATGCATACATACATACTAGTTGACGCTATCATTTGAGTGTTCCGCTTACTCTCATAAACGCATTATTATCGCTGCTATTTGACGGCAGCTATGTATCATAGTTATGATGATAATGACAACAAAATTTAATGGCCCACTCATTGTTGGTAGTGAGCGTAAATAAACACAAACATATGCGTGCAACAATATTTTCCACCCTCAAACACCAACAGCAGTAGTACGCCGAGCTACAACTGTAATCATACAAATGGATACTCATTTATGGATGTAGTTTTCCCGCGCGAATGAACCCGCATGCTGGTCGGCCAACTGGGCCGCGTTCAAGCAATTGGGCGTTGTAGTTTTCACTTGCTTGCAAGAAACACGCCAATGCGATTGGGGGCGATGGCTGGAGAACAAGTGGATGCGTACTTAAGCGTCTAAGTGTATATGTACACAACATTGTTTACACTGCATATTACACGGGTGAAAATTTGAACTTAAATATTGGAAGCATACGCACAAACAAATATGCATGCATAAAAATATATATCTTCATATTCTTGTATATGCAAACATACAGACGTTAGGGTACATCACTCGGCAAACAAAGCAAAAATCGGTGATGCTTTTCAACGAAGTTATAAACTCTATTATATTCTAAGATCTCTGCGAAAATATTTCAGAAAAATATAAGACTTATGTATGTGAGCTGAACTGATTTAAAGGGTCCTTCGAAAATCGAGTTTAAAAAAATTAGTTTTTAAAAATATTTTTTTCCAAAAACTTTCTCTCAGATGATAGAAGAGTTCAAGCTTAAGTAGTCTGCATAAACTTTTTTAAAAGGTTTTTATGCTATTTCTGGTGTTTTTTTTTTGTTTTTAGGATAGGTTCAAGGAGAACTTATATAATTCTACTAAATCTTAACCGCTTAGAATTTCTATTGTGATGGGCTAGTTACCAAACGGATACCTAAACGATAGTAATAAGTATCACTGTGCTATAGGGAAAATTGACAATTGTTTTCCAAACGGAAATTTTTGCCACCATGAAAGTACCCGAATGGATAATCGAGATGAGATGGAGCGGGAAACAGATTGGAGCTTTCACTGACAGTCAGGTTGCATTGAAGGCCCGCGAGAACGCGAAGCAAGATTGTTCAAGAATGTAAGAAGAAGCTCAATTCTGTCGCAAGACGAAACAGGCTTGTACTTATATGGGTTCCAGAGCACTCCGGTGTGCAAGCAAATGAAATCGCCAACGAATTGGCCAACCGTGGATCAGCGGTGCTCCCACAGTGGCCAGAGCCAATAATCGGAATCAGTTCCGCAGGAATCATGAACTGGATCAGCGATTATGTAGGCAATCTACATAAGGAGCGTTGGTCCGGTCTAGAACGCTGCAGAACTGCAAAGTGTTTTGTGACAAGTCCGAACAGAAAACTGTCAAACTTTCTACTAAAACTTGGAAGGAAAGACGTTCAGTTGGTGGACACAACCCATGATTGAGGACCCAATGTGCCTGTGATGCTTCGAGGAGGCGGATAACACTGAGCACTTTCTCTGTGAGTGTCCTGCCTTTGCTAGAGCACGGCTATGAGTTTTGGGTTCCGGCTATCATGAGAATGAGTAATATTCGTTCTCTAAAACTGGAGGATATTTACAGATTTACCAAAGAATCTGGAAAACTCACACAGGACTAATTACCTCTGTCTCTGTCTCTATTCTTTCCTATCTATTTCTCTGATACTTTTTTCATTTCCCATTTGACTATCTACCCTCTTTCCAGATCCCTAAACCCAATGGGTTTTTTAGCCTGAGTGTTTTGGGAGCCACCAACTCTCTTGGTACTCCTTGGCTCAACCAATTCAATTGACAATTTCAATTTGAACCAAACAGATCTTAAGAAAGATAGCAGTATTATCATGCGAAGACTTGGCAAGACTTATATTTTCCCATCGATTAAGCATCTGGCAGCATCGCGAAAACCGATCAGTCATTGTTGTACAATTTTCTTTCTTTCCGCTACAAAATATATAAGATCCAAAAAATACTAATATTCCAAAAAAATCGAGGCTTATTGTAAGGCATTCATTCTTTCATTTCATTCTTCTTTGCGCGATTGGCGCGATAACCGCTTACGCGATTTTGGCCGAGTTTAACAAAGTGCGTCAGTCGTTTCTTTCTCGTGCTAGCCGGCTAATCAATTAGATACGCCAAGTGAATCAAAGCCATTTTCCACCTGATCTTTCCAACGTAAAGGAGGTCTTCTTCTTCCTCTGCTACCATCAGCTGGTACCGCAACGAATACTTTCAAAACCGGAGCGTTTGTAGGTATCCATTCGGACGACATGACCTACACAACGAAACCGCTGGAGTTTTATGCACTGCACTGTCTTTGTCGCCGTAAAGCTCATACAGCTCTTTGTTTCATTGTCTACGACACTCGTCGTCGCTTACGTGCGAAGGTCGAAGAATCTTTCTCTCAAATACTCCAAGTGACGCCTCATTGGATGTTGTCATCGTACAAGCTTCTGCGCTATATGTTAGGATGGGCATGATGAGAGCCCTGTTAGAGGGTTAGTTTAGTTCGTCGAGAGAAAACTTTACTACTCAATTGCCTACTTAGTCCTAAGTAGTACTTGTTGGAAAGAAAACCTCTCCGGCACCTCCAGCGCTTTCAAATTTTACATTGTTTTTTTTTTCTGCTTTAAAAATTCATTTACAATATGTATAAAGAATACCTTTTCCATGTTTTAAGCTTAATAGAAAGTCTAAAAGGTTCACGTAAAGTCAGTGAAGTGATGAGCGTCGAAGAAAGGATGAATAAGAACGAAAACTTTAATCGCTCGAAATTTCCGCGCTGTCGGATATAACTCAAAAAATAATCCAGATATCAATTTAAAAGTTCACAGAGATATTCTTTAACATATTGACCTTTGCATATACCTCAAATTTTCTATTAATTATCACTAAAAATATTGTCTAATTTTAATTTTTTCCCTTCAAATTTTCATTTATTTTCTTTCGTTAAAATTACTTATTTTTATGCAAAGCGAAATATTGTTTTTAATGCAAATTTTTTATCTAGTTGATTGCAAGAGACTGCACATTTCATGGCGCAAATTAAAGGAGCCACGTTTGAGCAGCTGTAGCCAGAAATAATTGAAGAACTCTTTGTCTGGGGAGCTTCCGCCCTTCATAGTCGCAAAGTGACGGTTTGGTGGGCATTGTCAAGCAGTCAAAAAATTGAACCACATTCATTTTGAAAATATGAAATATCGAGTGCAAGTAACTTCTGTAGACCGTGTCTTTTATAGGCGCCTACTGATTGATTATTTTTCGCCAATAATGAGAGAGCACCCTTCGTTCAGTACACACAATGGTTTGAGCAAGATGATGCCACGCCGCACACGGCCTTGGCGATGCTGCGTGGTGACTTCCCTAACAAACTGATAAGTCGTTTCGCCCCAGGTCGCTCGATTTTATCCCTATGCAAATTTTTGTGTGGGATATCTCAAAAGTAAAGTTTGTTACGCAAAATCAGCGATCATCTCAGCGCTAAAAGAAAATATCATTTGCGAGGTTAATGTCATCCCGACATCACTTCTCCAGCGAATGGCACGAAGTACGCAGGCCAGATGCCAGAAGTGTATTCGACGTATGTTGATTGTTAGAGAAAATAATTACAAAAAACAAAAAAAAAACTGGATTTCTTCTTTTTCTTTGTAATATTTATCGAAATATACTTTTATCACTAGTAATTCTCGGCCACGGTAGTCCAGCGTAAGTGCACTAGCCTGCCATCCCAGAAGTTGTGAGTTCGAATCCCATGTAAAGCACGGTCTCGCACTTTTCCAAATTTACCTACTTTCCCTCTTTCTAAAAAAAAAAAAAAATTAAACTAACACACAAAACACAGATGTTTTTTAATCTCGACCTTTAGAGTTTCTTTGAATTTAGTCACGCAAACCTTATTATTTTTCCAAAGTATTTTAGCGAAAGTATTAGAATATATTAGATTTTATTATTCCAGTAGGAAAATACATATATTTGTTTTATTTATTTATTTGAAAATAATTTTTTTAAAAATAACTTTTTTTAAAACAATTTTTTTTTAACCTCGATTTTTTTATTTTAATATTTTTTCACAATATTCTGACGAAGGTCTTAGAATTTATTAGATTTCATTATTTCCATAGAGAATCTGCATTTTTTACATTTTTTTTAATTTTTAAATATTTATTTAGGTTTCTTTTACGATCCACCCTAATATAAGTGCATACGTATATTTATTAGTGATGATGTGTGTAAGTGTGGAAAATTGTGTGTAACCAGTTAAGTATTAAAACGCATTTTCTCTCCAAAAATAATTAACCTATACAGGCACACAAACACACACATATCCACATACATACATTCATACATTCATTCATTGGCTCTGTTTTGTGTTTTGTGCACTTTCATTGCTTACACGCCCAAAAATTGCCCTCTAAGTGCCTGAGAACATAAACGCTACTTATTGTTCTTTGAAGGCATTTTATATATTTTTGTAATAAGTATTACCACAACAACAACAAAGGCGTATTTGCATTTCTGCTACATAGCGCTCGATAATTTTCATTGTTTTTCCAGTGAAGCTGAGAGTCTGTCGATTTAATTTTATACCGCTCTGGCGCTCGCCGCGACAGATAAGATTTGTGAGTGGCTGCTATTTGGTTGTTTTGGGATCCATCGTCTAGTGTGGACATCAAACCTCTGATTATAGAAACGGTTTCCCTAACAGCTAACAGTTTCCTGCGACAGGCAATCGCAAGTATTCGCGGTGCTAATAGTGGCTAAACACCTCCAACATATTGATAGGATCGCCAGCTATTCGGTAAGTAGGATCACGGCTTGACTGATATCTTCATGGATTGACTGAGCACAAAACTGATGTAGTCCTAATAAGCAGCAGGGAGGCAGTAGAGTTCATGAAGATAAATGTTAGGACTGTAACTATCTAAGCTAAATACGCTGTGAGGTAGGCATCGGGACCTGTATGGCAAGGCCAAGCAACGGTGGTCCTAGACATAGCAAAATAATACTATATTGCAGGGTAGTCAGCTCGGTCCTTTTGAACATAAACAGCTACTAATAGTCGTCTATCGGCTAAGCGCTTTGCGGACTATCTGCTTCCGTACAATTTCTGATGACGCAGCCTTTGTCATTGCAGAAGGAATTCCGGTAGATATTCTGGCTACAGAAATGCAAATACATATTATTTATAAGGCCATCCAAACATTCGATGGTAGAGCAAGGCGTAAAAAAATCATAGCAGAACCAAAGCGTTGTTCGATCGCCCACTGGCAGGACCGGTGAAATAAATCTCCTAAGGGTAGATGGATCCATGAGTTAATACCCATACTTTCGAAAGGAACTATGAGGAATAAACTACCACCTAACTCAATTCCTTTCAGGGCGGGGTCTTTCGAAAATACTTCCGTAGGTTTGGTCGTCATGCCAATACACGAAACTGCCCAAACTGCACAGTGAGGGAAGAAGATCTTGATAACGTTTTGTTCCAATACCAACGCTATCCTCCCGAAACTTTTAAAATTTTAAGCGGGGGAAATACTGCGAGTTTTTTGCTAAAATCAGCTAATAATTAGAAGAAAATCTGCGCGTATGTAGAACTTAAGCCACGCGGAGTTTCGTTGACGTCAACAATAACAAGGAGCCTTCGAGCTAGCCAGTCCTGTGGGGTAATATCTTTTTGACAGTTCCGCGGGGCGAGTGGTAAATTGTGATGAGGTATGGTAGGTAAATAAAGCTGTGAGGCTACAAGTCATTCATACAGATATGCCAGTATAGCAGTACTCATGACAGTTTCGTCCACTCGCACGTCATCCCAGAAAGAAGACAATCGCTAACCATGTAAAGTGTGTCCCATAAAAAACCATCTGCCGTTCAGAGGTGACGAAGAACTGTTGAATACCTTCGTTTCTAGGGCAGGCTTCTTCTTATAGAAACCAGCTATTCTTTAGTTACTGGGAAATGGAAGAAGTGCACACATGATTGTACGGCCCAAAACTTCCATAATTTTGTACGACATTTTCAGCGACTGAGCTGACAGAAACTATTGCCTAATCTTCGACGTTCATCGCCGGAATGAAAACGCTGGAATCACCGATTTGCTATGGTATTCGCCAATAGATTGGGCCTCGAAACCGTACACATTTTGTTAGCTGCCTGCATTGACTTTTAATCCTGTTCATAGTTGTGTTGATGAATAAATAAATTTTATACTTTTTTACCTTTAAAGCTGTCAAAGAACTTTTATTAAAGTGGACTTTCAGCTTTAAATCGACAGATAGTATAACCTTATCCAATTCAATGTATACACTCTGAGCTAAAGCACTAAAGATATCTACCGAAAAATAGTCAGCGCTTTTTACTGAACCTAGGATAGGGCAAATGACTGCCCTTGCGTGGGGCTCACTTGGACAAGTAATCCAAATTCGTCCGCAGTGATACCTTACACTGGGGGAAACAGAAGAAAAAGAATGAAACAGGTTGGAAAAGGGAAAAAGGAGCCTTGGATTAGAGGATGAAAGAATCAAACCGGTTGGAAAAGGGAAGAAGGGGACTTGGATTAGAGAATGACGAACAAGACTTGCTAATTACCTTTATATTAACCGCTTCAAGCCACTGATGAAATTCAACAGGTGTATGATATTTAAGGTGTAGTAAAAAAGTGAGAGCCAAAATGTCTCAATATTTGCCCGACGAGAGCAGATCAGCTGAGAGGAAAGTGCTGAGATGATTCTACCATCAAATCTTCCAGACAGCTTCTGCAGAAAGTAAACCCAAGTCTCACCGCATGGATATCTAACGGACAATGTTCGGTAAGGTCACCCATCGAATTCGAGAGCTACAGCGCTTTGTTAGCCTTAAAAGTTCCCGTGTTCACGTGAACAGTAGCATCTGGCGACTTCGCACGTTTGCGCACTAGCCCAGCGCTCGCTGAGTTCACGTGAGGCCTTTCTTTCCAGAAGTAGACCGCAGGTTCTCCTCTCGTTTGGCGATGAAACTGTCTTCAAGGTTCTCTGTCGAGTCAGCTTATCAGCCTCCTAGCAGTTTCTTTCTATGTCGCTATCACCGGGAACACAAATAAGTCTAATATTGAAGTATTCGAAGGCAATAGAAGGAGATGTCAGTCATTTACCGACTAATTTTGAAGGCACAAACACCGAGCCCAAGGCCCCAATTGCCGCTTGACTGCCGTAGTAGATATTTACGTACTTTACTGTAATTACCGAAGTGAGCAACCGGTCGACTGCATCTTTAATTGCGGCTACCTCCGCTTGGAAAACACTACAGTGATACGGGAGACTAGATTTGAGCTTGAGGGGTAGCTCCTCGCAGAATATTCTATACGAACTCTTCCGTCTAACTGTCTCCTTATTTCGGCTAATATTTTCTTAAACGCCATGCAGTTACATACAATTTATCTCAGCATTTTCCACAATTTCACAACTTGAAGACATTTTTTTTCTCTCACTGGTATCTCTAACCAAATTGTGTCATAATTCTGAAAATTTCCTTTGTATTATTTGCACACACACACATAGATTTACAGTAGCATATAACTTCATGGGTGACTTATGCTATTTCTAGGTATGCAGCAGCTTTTGCAGCGGTTATATGAAGCTTTATTGGTTATACACCTGTGTTCAACACAGAAGCAGCACCGACATATTGCAAAGTTTCGACTTTTTATTTACTTTGTTCTTGGTTTTTTTTATAAAAAGCAAGTTTATACTATACCACAAAGAATCATATGACGTAATTTTTCAAGCTTTGCGAAACTTTTAAAAAACTCAACAAATTTTTAGCGTAACATCAAACTTTTTGCAGAATCTTTAGAAAAATTCTGTGTATGCAGTTTTGTAGTCCACACAGTTTTGAAGCAATAAAGTGACAGTTGAAATAGCTCGTCTTGTAAGTCTTGTTGATTTTTGACAATTTTTTTTTGCTTGCGCTCTTGCATTTTCTTCATATAAAAAAATTTCAAACATTCGTTGCATAAAAATAAAAAATAAAACTCAAATAGAAAATAAGTTAATATTCAAAACTTTACAATACCTTGCACTGCTATTATTGTACACACAGGTGTATATGTTTTGGTGCCTTGATTTGCCGGTTTTGGGTGAACAGACATTACGTATGAAGTATAAATGGCTTGGGTGTATGGATGTGTTTCAAAAACATATTAGCTTCAGTGGAGGTATGAAAGTTTATGGTGGTACTAAAATGGAAATAATTTGGCTGAACATAAACTGGCATAAATAAAAGTATGTTCTTATTTATATTATACATACAGGGTGATAAACATGAAAGTACATACATATATTTTTAAAAATTAAAAAAAAAAACTAAAAAAAAAAAAATCTGTTGGCATATTAAAAAAAACACCATTTACAGATCAACATAGTAACCAAGCCATTGACTGATAACTCTGAATTTCATGCTCAACTCACAAGAAATACATCAATTACAAAAACGACTTCGAAAGAAATACGCATTGCAATTGAGATAAAAATTCACACACATAAATGAATCCCCAGGGTACGACCGAAACACAGGAAGAATTCGAGGAAAAAGCCCTGGGCAATCAGTTTTGCCAAGAACGGCTATTAGTGCCAAAATAACCTACACAATTTTATGAAACACCCTGTAAAATGTGTTTATACCCGCATATATGTACAGTAGCTCTAAATTCTATTAAGTAAGCAAACACAGAAATGTACTAATAGACCAGCGCAGCACAGGCAGGCAGTTTAAGGAATGAAGCAATACATTTTTTCATGGCAGGCTATAAATTTATGGAGATGATTGAAAGTCAATGCATAATTCGATGTGTATCACCACAATATTTAATAAGCAAATCATGTCGTATTATTGGATAGCCTTATTATAACTTTATAATGCAGTTACCAACTATGACTAATAAGTATTTTTACAGCCTTTATGTCATTAAAACAAACACTTAGTTTTCTTAAGATCGTTTCCGTCACTTGCCAAATTTTTCATGCACCAAAAAAAGAAAAGAAAAGAACACCAAAATACGCCCATGAATAAAACATAATTTTCTTCGTTTCAATTAATAATCTACTACCCTGTGGCTTCTTGCTTATATGCCCGGCAGGGAAAGCCATTAGTTGAAACTTAGTTGTGGTTAGTGGAACTCGACAGTTATCGCAATTTTATTTAAATTTGTACATAGTTTCTGGCACTGCTGTAATTGATTTCGATAGGTATAGTACTGAGATTTGGACTTTTAAATCATGATAATGAGTAAAATATCAATATATTATAAGGTTATGTGCCACTTAGATGCTTTTCCTTAACATAGCTAAGTAAAAATATAAATGAAATGAACTGAAAATAGTACTACAAGGTGCTAAAAAACGTAGTACTAAGAAATAGTACTTCAAAGTAGTACTAAAATCTAGTACTAAAAAGTGCATAGTACTAAACAGCGGTACTAAAAAAGTAGTACTTCAAAGTTGTACTAAAATGTAGTACTAAAAAGTAGTACTAAAAGGCAGTTCTGAGAAAGTAGTAATTAAAAGTTGTTCTAAAAAGTAGTACTAAAAGTAGTACTTATAAGTAGTACTAAAAAGTAGTGCCTAAAAGGTAGTACTAAAAAATAGCGATAAAACTGTATTAATCAAAACAGGTTTTAAAATTAGTTCTAAAAAGAAGTACTAAAACGTAGTACAAAACAGTTGGGCTGCTTAAAAGTTGTTCTAAAAAGTAGTACTAAAAATAGTTCTAAACAGTAGTGCGTAAAAGTGGTACTACAGAGTAGTATTTAAAGGTAGTACTTATAAGTAGTACTAAAATATAGGGCTAAAAACGTAGTACCAAAATATAGGTATTAAAATTAGTTCTAAAAAAAGTACTAAAACGCAGGTGCTCTAAAAGGCAGAGCTTAAAAGTTGTTCTAAAAAGTAGTGGTAAAAATAGTACTAAAAGTGGTACTTAAAAGTAGTACTAAAACGCAGTATTAAAAAGTCGAGCTTAAAAGTAGTTCTAAGAAGTAGTAATAAGAGGTAGTACTAAAAAAGTAGTTCTAAAATATATATATATGTATATATATATATATATATAATTGGCTAGCGAAAAATTGTTGAATTTCTCACTTTTTGTTTAATTTTCTTGATTTAACTAACGGGTGATCAATTAAGAGGAGTTTTTTTCATTTGCGTTTTTTTACAGATCGCGCGCGAGTTGTGGCAAACTGTCATCGTGGATTTGTCGAACAGCGTTTGGCATTTCATCATGGAAAGACTCACACCGCAACAACGTCTACAAATTGTTCAACTGTATTATGAAAATCAGCGTTCTGTGACAAATGTTTTTCGTGCGCTTAGACCGCATTATGGTCAACATAATCGGCCTGCCTTAAACACTATTCGACACACCATCAACAAATTTGAATCCGAATATTCATTGGTGGATAATTCTCGACCGGCAGTAGCAGAGAATGTACGTGAAAACCGCGATGAATCGATTCGGCACCGTTCTCAGCAACTTGGACTGTCGTATGGAACAACTTGGTCAATTTTACGGAAGGATCTTCATTTAAAAGCATACAAAATACAGCTCGTACAAGAACTAAAGCCAAATGACCTTCCTGCACGTCACCGTTTTGCTGATTGGGCTCTTGAAAAGATTGAAGAAGATCCGCTGTTTTCGAGCAAAATTTTGTTCAGCGATGAGGCGCATTTCTGGCTCAATGGTTACGTCAATAAGCAAAATTGCCATATTTGGGATGAAGAGCAACCAGAACAGGTTCAAGAGCTACCTTTACACCCAGAGAAAACAACGGTCTGGTGTGGTTTATGGGCTGCTGGAATCATCGGTCCATATTTTTTCAAAAATGATGATGGCCGCAACGTACGTGCTCGCTACCGTACCATGATATCGGACTTTTTGCTACCTGAAATTGAATCTAATGATCTCTACGACATTTGGTTTCAACAAGACGGAGCCACTTGCCACACAGCTCGTGAAACAATGACTTTATTGAGAAGTCATTTCGGAGAGCAGCTGATTTCACGTTTAGGACCTGTGAGTTGGCCACCAAGATCTTGTGATATCACACCTTTGGACTTTTTTCTTTGGCGATTCGTGGAGTCCAAGGTCTATGCTGATAAACCAGCTACGATTGAAGCTCTGGAAGCCAACATTACGCGTGTTATTCACGACATACCAGTCGAAATGCTCGAACGAGTGATTGAAAATTGGACCTTCAGAATGGACCACCTTAAGCGTAGTTGCGGCCAACATTTGAATGAAGTCATATTCAAAAAGGAAATGTCAAAGAATGTCCTTTTAAATGATAAATAAAAGTTTTGAACATAATTTACATTTTTTTTTTTTTTTAACTATTGAAAAAAGCACCTCATGATTGATCACCCGTTAGAAGCTATACTATACCAAAATAAAAACTTTTTGGGTTTTGGTTTCAGATGAAATTGCGACCTGCACCTTTCCCGCCGCACGATACATGCACTCTCGAGGCGCCTCGGCGAAATGCTTGTACCAGGCATAATATGACATAATATTTTAATAAAAAAATTTGAGAAGACTGTTGAAATATATAACAATAAAACCAGAAAGTTTCGTTTCAATGGATTATTTCTTTCCTCCCAAACAAATGCACGAAAAAATCGATTTTTTGAAGCCTCTAAAGCAGGCTCCCCCCTTAAGGCCGATGATGTCGATATCATCGGCATATGCCAACAATTGTACGCTCCAATAAAAAATTGTACCTGAGCGATTTACTTCTGCTGCTCGTACAATGCTCTCCAACATCAGGTTAAGGCAGTCACACGACAGCGAGTCCCACTCTCTGAAACCTCGTTTGGTATCAAACGGCTCGGCTCCTTCCCAATTGAGCAACGTCATCTTGCAAAGCCTCATTAGTTTGTGGGGATACCAAATTCAGACATCGCGGCATACAGGGAACTCCTTTTCGTATTATCGAGTGCAGCTTTTAGGTCGATGAACAGATGGTATGTGTCGATTCTCCTTTCATCGGCCTTTTCCAAGATTTGGCATATTGTGAATATTTGGTCGATGGTAGACTTGCCAGGTCTAAAGCCACACTGATAAGGTCCAATCAGTTGGTTGACGTTGGGCTTCAGCCTTTCACACAATACGCTCGCTAGAACCGTGTGGGCGATATTTAGAAGACTAATCCCGCGGTAATTGGCACAGATTGCAGGATCGCCCTTCTTATGGATTGGGCAGAGCCCACTTAAATTTCAATCGGTAGGCATGCTTTCATCCGACCATATTTTGCATAAGAGCTGATGCATGCACCTTATCAGCTCTTCGCCACCCTGTTTGAATAGCTCAGCAGGCAGTCCGTCTTAATTTACCTTTAATTATTAAACATTTTTTTTCACTAGTTTTCATTTTCCCTGCAGGGTATAGCTGCACATACATAGATATATTTGTGTAAGCAAAAATAAAAAACAAAAAATTAAGGCAGTCGCAAGTGGTTGCAGTGAGAGATACCTACGAGTGTGCGTGCACTAGAAGGCGCTTCATCGAGCTAAGTAATTTCCAAACTCATTAACTACTAATTTATTTCTACATCCAAACGACCCTCGTACACACACACACACACGTATAAGAATAGCGTAATGCTGTGCACCAACAAAATCATATGCTAGTCTATTATCGCTGACAAAATGTGAAAAGATGCTTATGCGAATTTTTCACAACACACACACGCACACACACACAACGCATTCTCGTACTTATACATAAATAAAGAGAGTGTTTTACCCAAGTTTATGTTCCGAGCCGCTTACGACATTTTAATATCCGCTTTAATTACAGCAATTTTCTTCAAGTTTACGTTTTCTCGTTATGCGGCGTAACTCTGAAATGTGCGCGAAAATTCTTTTCCGGAGATATTCCGGGTCCACTTTGCACTGCATATAAGATTAACACGAATTTTTACGTATGTATTAGTATAAATTCTCATTAACACTAAAATAAATATAGCCCACCTTAAAATAACGAATTGCATTCCTTTCGTATAATTTATGAAATTTGAAGAAATTTATACTCGTCCGTAAATGTATTAACCACACATATACATACATATATACTCATGTATGTATGTATAACCAACTGTATGCACAGTTAATGAAGGTCGTTAAAAATGGATACAAGCAAAATTAAAACATAAGGTCGAACCGTTAACAATCAAAGGATGGAATTCTGTGAAGCCGATGTGCAAAAAATTAAGTTATAAATAGCAAAAGGGCAAAGGATTCAAAAAGCAATGCATGCGTAGGTATTAGTATTGGTATACAGCGCATTAAATGTTGTGTCATTAGCATCAAGCATAGCTGGAGACAGTTATCTTTGTGTCCTCGGTGATTTTAATTTATGTCGCTTGAGTTGGTCCCCACTTAGAAACTCGACTACTTTTACGGCTTCTAACAGAAATTCATGCCATTGATAGCTTTTTAAGCATTGATTTATTACAAATTAATGGTTTTTATAATAGTCTTAATAGAATCCTAGCTTTAGTGTTTATTTAAAATAACATCAACTACGCATTGTCGGAAGGCATTGCTCCCATATCCTTAACTGATAAACATCCTGTTCCTCTTTCTCTTTAGTTGGAATTTTAACTACAACTCATGCGACTTCTCAATTTTTAATGAAATTTTATTAAGTATCGACTGGGATAAAGCCTTCCACGACAATGAAGTTACCTCTTGTTTTCATTTTTTTAAGACTAAGGTTTCTGAGCTGTGTTTGAAGCACATTCCTATTTATCATAAGAAAGTATATACCTGTGGGCAAAAAGTAAGGTGAATTTGGTTGTAAAATGAAAAATGTTTATTTATTCTTGTAAATCAATTTCATCCCCTTCAAAATAATCCCCTCTCGATGAAATACACTTATGCCAACGATTTTTCCAATCCCCGAAGCATGCCAAATAGTCCATTTCCGGTAAAGCCATCAGCACCTTCTTCGATTCAGCTTTTATCTCCTCAATCGACTCGAAACGCGTTCCCCGGAGTGGCCTCTTGAGTTTTGGGAATAGCCAGAAGTCACACGGAGCCAGATCAGGCGAATACGATGGTTGCGGAACGATATGCGTGGAATTTTTGGCGAAATGGTCACGAAGAACGAGTGCAGTGTGAGACGGTGCATTATCGTGATGCAAAAACCAAGAGTTGTTGGCCCATAATTCTGGTCTTTTTAGACGAATTGCTTCACGTAAACGACGCATAACGCTCAAATAATATTCTTTATTAACAGTTTGGCCAGGTGGAAGCAATTCATAGTGCACCACACCACGAAAATCGAAAAAAACTGTCATCATGACCTTTATTTTTGAACGACTTTGACGTGCTCTTTTCGGTCTGGTCTCGCCTTTAGCACGATATTCGCTTGGTTGGTCGGTTGTTTCAGAGTCGTAAGCATAAATCCAAGTCTCATCTGCCGTAATGATGCATTTGAGCTTGTCCTTATTGTCTGAAAGCATTGTTTCACACACATCAACGCGACGACTTTTTTCCAAGAAATTGAGAGTTTTCGGTACCAAACGAGATTTGACTTTTCGTAGGCCCAAATGGTCTCGCAGTTTTGCGGTGTTTAGTATCAAAGTCCTTGGTGAGCCATTGCTTCATACACAACCTTGCGCCATCTGTCACTATCTAAGGTTAATCCCTTTCACCGCCGCACCTTTAGCTTTTCGAGGTCAACTCCCACGCCTTCGAACCATCTCTTACCGGGGCATCCTTTTCTACGGCGTAATTCAACTGCCTTTTAAGTTGTTCTCTCCTTGGGCATTCTAAACACGCGTCCGGGTCTTCTTATTCTCTGAACCGTTCTACGTGGCAAATAATAGCTTCAAGAGTGCCTTTCTAAGTGAGCGGGAACTACGAGGCCTAGTCGAGTACTGGAGAGTGCAAACGATCATATGGCAATCGGAAAGACTCATTTACGCAGAGCGTATAAAGGTAGAACACACAAAAAACCACAAAAAACCGTAAAATCTTAACAGCAAAGTTTTCGAATGCAACTGAGTGTGAGGTCAAGCATTCGCTGACTTACTTCGAGCGCCATATTTGTCCGTGGCCAATCGACTGCTTCTTTAATGGCAGCTACCACTATTTGGAAAATATTTAAGCATAAAGTAAGCTTTCCGCTCAAATTTGACCACCAGCTTTTTCGTTCAACTTCGAATCATACATAAACAGTTTTATAGGCCTCCGCTTCTAGATGATATATCCTGCACATTCCTCAAGGAAGTGGAGAGGATCGATTCGCACCGGCATGCACATACTTATAAATACACACTGATCAATTACTGTGGGTATGAGAGTTTCGAACTCTCATCCGCGAATTTTTTATGTTAAATTCAATACTGATGGATTCTTCTTCTTCGGGAACACCCAGTAAAATTTTCTACAAATTATTTTCGTATAATATTTCGGGCCTTAAATAAGCTTTAGTAACAAGACTTTTTGGAGGTTTATTAAAAACGAGGTAAATTGTACCCAATGGAGTATGTTTCTTTATGTAGAAGTCCACGCTATTGGGCAAAGTCTTTGATCGCCATTCACTTGGAAGGACGATTCTTCTGCATGTGGACCAAGCAGCTCACAGCTCACAGCCCAAGTGTCCTCTGGGTAGATTCGAAACATCTGTTGAGAGCGAGCTAATGGGAGAAGGTGAAGCAACCCAGGATATGTGAATGTGCGCTGGGTTTGGGACCCACCATGGCTACGAGGAGATGGAGCTCCTATGCAAAATATGGTCCGATAAAATCATGCTTGCCCTTTGGAATTTAAGTGTGCTCTGCCCAATCTACAAGAAGGGAAGCCTTCCAAATATCACCTATAAGGTCCTAGCGAGCGTGTTGTGTGGAAAACTGAAGCTCACCATCAACCAACTGAACTAAAAATCTATAAACGACCAAATTTTCACAATACCCCAGGTCTTAGAAAAGACCCATGAAAAGAGAACTGACACACACCGTCGGATTCAAATCTATATTCGACAGTACGAAAAGTTTGTGCTTATATTCCGCGATGTATGAATTTTGTATACCTCCAAAACTTATACGGTTCAACACCAGTAGCGCCGTCAGAATTTGGAAGGACCTCTCCTAGCCGTTTGATATCAAACAAGCTTTCAGACAGAGTGACTCGTTGATTCTGGAAAAGATCTTGCGAGTTGCAGAATTCAATCGCTCAGGCAAAATTTTTTATAAGAGCGTACAATTGGTGGCGTAAGCCGATGATATTGTCATCATAAAAGTCGTCTTTCGACGAACAAAACTAACACTCTACAAGGCTCTCATCATGCCTGACCTAACGTATGACGCAGATGGCATGGGGATGACAACATCCGATGAGGCGACGCTTGGAGTGTTTGAGAGAAAGATTATGCGCAAAATTTTTGGACCTTTGCACGTTGGCAACTGTGATTATCTCAGGCGATGGAAAAATGAGCTGTATGAGCTTTACGGCGGCATAGACAAAGCCAGGGGCTTCGTTGGCTGGGTCATGTCGTCCGAATGGATACAAACGCTCCGGCTTTGAAAGTATTCAATGCGGTACCAGCTGATGGTAGCAGAGGAAGTGAAAGGCCTTCTCTACATTGGAAGGATCAGGTGGAGAAAGATTTGGCTTCACTTGATGTGTCAAACTGGCGCCGGTTAGCACGAGGAGGAAATGGCTGGCGCGCTTTATTGAAGTCGGCCAAAAGCGCGTGAGCGGTTATCGCGCCAATCAAGAAGAAGCAAAAGAAAATGTACCCAAAAAGTAAAAAAAAAAACGCTGCTTAGTTAAACCTTAAAGACCCAATGATGCTAGTAAAGTAAGCGCTAAGGATTTTTTTCAAATTTTTCTATAAGTTATTGCTATCGCCAAGCGCCTAAGGCCCCGTGAGACTTTCTTATATCTTCCCCCGCCTGCTGGTCTGCAACATTATTTTTTTCTCTTTTAATGTGATAAGGCAGGCTTCAGATAAAGCATACGTTTTTTTTTCAGCGGAGGCTACTGTTAGAGTTGCTCTCTAGTGGCTCAAAAGTTATTAAAGAAACATCTTTTCGGATAATTTTAGTGATATAAGAATAAAATTGCACTCTAATGTTGTCAATTAGTCATCCGCCCGCTCTTTTACCTCTTAAATGCAAAAACATTCCATCACAATGTAATCAAATATTTTCGCAGACCTATTAAAATGCCGCCCAATTTAAAATTACTCACCCATTTTGTGAAAATAATTACAGCTACGGATCGTAATAAAAGTCGCTGCACACAAAAATTAAAAATGAAGACATTAATGGTTGTATAAATTAACGAGATACCGTAAACTCAAAAAGAAAAAAAAAAACAAAAATTAAAAAAAAAAACAACAAAAATTAAAAAAAAAAACAACAAAAATAAACCATAAATATTAAGCAAGGCCATGGAAGCTGTAGCGTAACACAAATTTGAACTATCAAAAAATAATGAGGCACCGTTGACAGGAAACTGAGACTGAAATAAGACACTGAGCCGCCAAAGGGCAGTCGCGAAGAATAGCATCCGCAACTGTTCTATGTAACTTTGTATCACTAACCCCCTTCAGCGCCACTTCCACTCATTGCTTCAACTCAACTCGGATTACAGTCGCATCCGTAGCCGCTTCATACACTCGCTGCCGTCGCCGGTCGCAGGTCGCCGGTCGCCGGTCGAGTATCGAAGGAGAAGGATGTCAGTGGTGAACCTTTTCGGTAATTATTTATATGCTCTTAAGCTAAAACAAGCGTAATGAAACACACACACACACACACACGCACGCTTTTGTATATTTGGGCAAACGAACGGATGCAAAGCTGAAGTTGTTTTCCTTTTTTTACGCGCATTTTCACCATCATAATCCTTCATGTAATTTTTTGGCTTAATGATGCAGCGCTGGTTACACAATATCAACAACAAAGGCAGCAGCAAAAGTAACAACAAGAACAACAATAGCACTAGTAACTGTAACAACCCAATAATGGCGAAAAATAAGCTAAAACAAACATTAAACAGCTCATTCAAATATTTCATCAGGACAACGCCATTCTCGGACATACGAACAGCAGAGGCAGCACTCGGCATGAGAAACAAACAAACAAGCAACGCGCGCCACTCGTCCAGTGGCGTAGTACAGCAAATTTCGTGCGCACCTCCTGCTGACCTCCAGCTCAATCGCCAAACTTACAACTCCTGTCGCACTTCATCACTTTGCCGTTTACGCAACGCTCCCGCACCCCTTGCCACTGGTCGCTTTTGCTACTTCGCAATCACCCAGCTGCTGTAGCGCTAACCGTACGTACATCCTGTGCGTTTATCCCAGCACCTTCCGTCGATGCATACTTATGGCTTCCTTGCTTCCAATGCTGCTTCGTTCTTTCCCCCGCAGCGCATTAAAATGAGTTAAATATTTTATTGTTTTTATGGTTGCGCGAGCAGTAAAATTATTTATTGTTGTTGTATGGGTAAATAGCCTCAGTCGGTGTATTGGCATAGAACACACGCCCACACCAGTTTCGCTGCCTTCTTATCCCTTCTGCCGCTGCTGCTGCTGTATCGCAGGAATAAATATATATTTTGAACGCACAGCAATTGTCGCAAGCGATAAATTCAGTTGAGCTTAACTTAAAGGTTCCTGTAATCCATTTTTTCGTCTTATTTTCCTGTTTTCCGAAATCCTGTGTGCTGAAGCAGGAGTGAGTGCTTGGTCTAGTTGGTTAGGCGAATTTGTTTGTGGCCTGTTGTATAAGGAAGTGTGTGCGTGTGGCACAAATTACTTATTTAGTTGGCCTCAGTTTTTGAAAAGCGCTTTCTTCATGGTTGTGTGTGTGTGTGCGTGTGTGTATTTCTTAATTTGCATCTTTATAGCTTTGTATGTTAGTAGGAGTTCAAACTCATTTGCTGAAATTTGACTAATTTTATGGTCTGTTTGATTGCACTACTTAATGGGTTAAGGTGTTGCATGAGGTAGGAAGATTTAAAAAATCATATTTCCTCCATATTTTGTAAACTTTCACCGAGCCACAGCCAAGCTTATTCAAGAAAAACTTCACAAGTACGTAAAAAAGAAAGAGGTTATTAAAAAAGAAAGTTGATGAATAATTTTGCGCCACCTCAGTGAGTTTTATTTTACGTAGAAAATAATGCTGAACACGAATAATGTGTTAGTTTTTTGATATTTTTGTTCTTAAAGAAAATATCGACACTAACATAAAACATGTGCTTGGGGGCACTATAGGTCAGCCGTCTGGGGGCATTATAGGTCACTACTTTTAATTGAATAAAATAAATTTTAATTGTTTTTGCAGCAAAATGGTGCGTAATTATGTGCGAAAAACGCCGAAACGAAGTGAAGAGGACGTAAAAAACTCAATCGCAGCAGTCCGAGATGGCGCTAGTGTTCGATCAGCCTCTAAACAATTTAAAATTCCGTTCGAAACATTACGTGCTCGCGTGATAGGAAAGTGCTCGTCATCAATAGAAGCGTGTCAGAATCTCACATGATAATTGCTGGATTAGACTTTTGTAATAATATTGAAGTATTAACTCTACCTCCGCACACCAGCCATCGTTTGCAGCCTCTCGATAGAGGAGTATTTGGGCCGCTCAAAAATTATTTTGACCATTCCTGCAAGGCGTGGATGTTACATCATTCCGGCATTACTATTACCATCGACCGAATAGATGAACTGGTAGCTGAACCCTTGTTGAAAGGAGCTTCCAGCATGAATATTATCGCTGGATTCAGATCAACTGGCATTTGGCCATTTAATCGCGACATTTTTTCGGAAGATGATTTCACGCCAGCATTCAAGACACTGGTCCATCGAATGCCCATGAAGAGCCTGTTTTATCGAATGCCGATCAAGAGCCAGATCGATCAAATCTCGACCTATTCATTCCAATTGAGGACATTCGGCCGTTTCCTAAAGCTCCACTGCGCAAACCATCAAATTGAGGCCGGAAGCGAAGTAAAGCTGCACTTCTCACAGATGCAGTGATGCTAGAGTCATTACGCGCTAAGCAAGCAGCTACAGCTCAGAAGAAATCGGATGCGGAAGCAAAAAAAACAATTTGCCGCCGAAAGAAAAAAAGAAAGAGAGGCTGCAAAGAGGCAGAAGCTCATACAAAAAGGCCAAAAATTGAATATGTACATTGTTCTTTTCCCTTCACATATAGTGACCTATCGTGCCCCCCGATTTTGAAAATATCGAAAAAAAGTACCTTTGTCTTATGCAGCGTCCAAAATATTTAGCCAAACATAAGTCAGTATAACCAAAATGTTAGCAGATAAATAACCTTTCAAAATCTTGCTTATTTTTCAAAATCAATGCAAAAACACCCTAGCAGGAGCTCTCCAAAAAAAAAATGACCTATCTTACCCCATTCTACTCTACTACTAGCGTAAGGCCACTTCTAGCCTGAAGAACAGATGCCTTTTGCAGCCGCTCGCTCCAAAACAGAGGCTACGAAATTCGGGAGGCCTTTAAATTGTATATGTCAAAGTTGTAGTAAAAAGTATTTTTTCGAACTTTTGTATAAAATTGCCAACAATTAAAATATTGCAATCAGCAAGCGCTATTTATCTTCAGAAGCGATCCAGCTATGAAATCATAGTCCATATATTCGCCTTACTTATTGAAACTGTGAGTAAAAGGTAAACAATTAGAGCATTTAGTGGCTTACCTTACGGCTGCGGAAAAGGTAGTTATAATTAAAAAAAAAAGCTTCATAATGAAAATATGAAAATGTGAAAAATATGAAAATACGAATTCGTAGCAATTTTATATAAGACTTGCAAAAAACCAGGTAATTGCATTGATGCTTTCAGGCGCTATTATTATTATATCAACACTTTTATTAAATATCCAAAAGTTCCAATTAAAGTAATATATCTTCACTCTTTTTGAAGATGAAATACACATAGGTTTGCGCGTTGATGTTTGACCTTTTTTGGACTACCCTAATCGACATATGAGCGATTCCATGTCAAGTGATTCAAGTGTATTGGTCATTGTCGTTTTTTCTTCTGAAAATTCGTTGATTTGTAGGCTTGCGAATAATGAGAAGTGAACTGAAAAAATTTCAAAATTTTTTTTACAATTTTGAGTTTTATTTAATGTTGAAAATTTTGGTATAATTTTTTAAAATGAAACATCATTAGTTTATTCCACTACTTTCATCATTTTTTTTTTACTATTTTACGATAAAAAATACTTAAAAAAAATGTGTTATTTGTTGGGGAAAACAAAATTTTTTTTATTGCTTATATTATTTATTTACTAAAATATTATATAATATTTTTTAATAAATTTTTTATTATTATACAAAATAATTTTTTGCAATTTTTGAGAAACACCCACCACAGAATTTCTTCCAGAATTTTGGGTATACAGTTCTTTAAACTTAAATATCATCGGTTCCTACACAATTTTAATAATTTTTTTTAAATTTTATTTTTTAGAATAAAATATAAGTAACAAAAGAAATGTGTTATTTATTGGAGGAGGGAAATATTTTTATTAACAATTTTTTTTTATTAAAATTTTTTTTTTATTAAATTTTTTTTGGAAAATAATTTTTATTTTTTTTTATTTTTAAGAAACACCAGTTCATTCACAGTTTTGATACACTTTTTTCTTTAGTGTTTTAGATTAAAATGTGGGCACTAAAAAATATGTTATTTGTTGGATGGAGGTAATTTTTTATTAATATGTTTTTTATTAAAACTTTTTGGAAAACAGTTTTTCGTCACTTCAGAATATTTTGTAGAATTTTAATATAGAGTTTTTGAAAATGAAACACCGGTTCATTTCACAATTAAAAAAAAAATTTTAATTTTTTAGATAAAATATACTTAAAAAAATTGGTACTTGCTGGGGTGAAACACTGTTTTTTGTTAAAATTTTTTTCATTCAAATAATTTTATTACAATTTTTTTTACTAAAATTTTTTTGATGAAAATTTTTTTTTATTAAACTTTTTTTATTACAATATTCTTTTATTAAAAATATTTACAAAATAAAGTTTTGGTCCATTTTAAAAAACACCCACCTCAGGATACTTTCTAGAACATTTGTACACTGCACTGCGACCATATTGATCTATTGTGCACCCTCTACTGTCTATTGACTGTTAAGTATGCTTATGAATTGTACCAGCTCCTTCTGAGGGAGTGATTGGAGGTCTTCATCTGTAAGCATGAACTTGTTTAAAAACCTTTTCCTTCTATGCGTCAACCCCGGGCATTCGATGATGAGATGTTCTATAGACTCCTCATCTTCGCAGCAGAATCTGCAGGTGCTGGTGTTAGTTATGCCTAATTTATGTAAGTGTTTGTTGTAGGTGAAGTGACCCGTGAGGGCGCCTGTGAGAGTGCGAAAGCACTTTTTGTTTAACGTGAGGGCCATGTTAGCTCTTTTAGCAATGAAACTTAAGAGCTTTTTGGGGTGTCTAAGACCCTCTACGTTGTTCCAATGCTGATTTATTAAAGTTTTGACCCAGTATTTTACTTTTTGTTTTAGGCTGTTTTTGTTAAATCCAAACATGAGACTAGGTCCGTTGAAAATTACATTTGCCCTTTTTTTGCCTTGAAAGTCTGCCTTTTCGTTGCCGTCATATCCCTCATGTCCTGGTACCCAAATGAATGAGACATTGTTTTTAGATGCCAGGTTATTGAGTGCCTTGTGGCATTCGAAGAGAATTTTTGAGTTGTAGGTATAGCTATCTAAAGCTTTTAGTACTGATTTTCTGTCCGAGAGTATTCTAATCTTTACTCTCTTTTGGTTTCTACGTTGCATGATGTTTGCTGCTTCCATTATTGCGTATAATTCCGCTTGGAAGATGGTGGTGTCCCTGGTGAGAGTGAATGATTTGTGGATTCTGGGCCCCACTACTCCTGCTCCATCAGTGTACCATTTTTGTGAATCATCATTCATCCATTTTGGGTTTGTTTTCCACTCGATCCTCTCAGGAAAGGTAACTGTGTATCCTTTTGTGAAACAGAGGGTTGAGTCAGTGTGGTCTGAAACTTGGGCCATGCTTATGGTGTTTTTGACATTATTTAGGATACTCAGATGACCGGTGAGGTTGCCTAATTAGCATGAGTGCTTGCATAGCTGCTTCCTCTTGGATTGCTATATGAAGTGGTGGGAGATTAAGGAGTGCTTCCATGCCAGCTTTTGGGGTAGTTAAATAGATAAATAGTATAGTATTCATTTTTATTAAACAAATTTGTATTATTTTTTACTAAATTTCTTTTTTTATTAAACATATTTTTATTAATAGTTTTAAAAAATATTTTCTGTGTAATTTTTTTATCAACAAACATCCACCAGTTGACAATTTTGATAAATTTCTTTTATTTTTTTTGGCGATATTTTTTTTTTAATACTTTTATAAATTAATTTTATTTTTATTTTTATTTTATTATTTTTTTTTTATAAAAAATTTTGCAAAATAGTTTTTAGGCCATTTTTTGAAAAACACCCAGCTCAGAGTTTTTTCCAGTAGTATATATACAAGGTCGTAAAGCTCTGTAGCTGTACGAGCTTTACGACCACATAGACATAGCGCAGCGAATAAAGATCCAGCGGCTACGCTCAGGTTCTGAAAGTATTCGATGCGGGACCAGCTGGTGGTAGCAGAGGAAGAGGAAGGCCTCCTCTGCGTTGGAAAGGTGGAGAAGGTGGAGAAGGACTTGGCATCACTTGGTGTGTCCAACTAGCGCCGGTTAGCACGAGAAAGAAACGACTGGCGCGCTTTGTTAAACTCGGCCAAAATCGCATAAGCGGTTATAGCGCCAATTAAGAAGGAGATATATACAAGGTGGGGCAAAATTAATCATCCAATTTAATAGTTGGATAACTTTTTTACTAAATAAAAAAATTACTTGTCTGTTTGTGTACTGCTCACAAGCCTCAAACATGATTTACGTACGACGCCTTTGCACAAATTATAAATCTTCCGATAGAGTGATTAATTTTGCGCCACCCTGCACTACATATGTACAAATGACTGTAACGGTAACCGTGTAACTACGAACTTCAAGTTGGCGCATATTTTCGCTCTTCGCTCTGCACTTTCATTTAAATTGTCAATTTTTGTAGCTGATGTTGTAAGTTTTAAATATCATAATATTATATAAGCACCGTTTAATGCTGATGCCACAGGGTTTTCACTGTGTCAGCCCCAAAGCGTTGCTACAGCGCACGCGAAATATGCAGCAAAAACATTTACATTCAAGCTTACATGCTTTTGGGACTGATACAGTGCGCCTCGCCAGCAGCTGAGCGGCTGGAAGCCAAATTAAATAAGCGCCCGCCGGCATGTGCCACATAATATGCGACATTGATAGTTGAAGTGTTTGCCCAACTGCATGCATCCATAAGTACGTATAGACGACACACAGTCACACATATCCAAATAAATATTTGCAATTAAATTTGTGTCCATTGTATATTCACACACGCACGCATACACGCACACAGGTAGCTCTCGATAATACATAGTGTTTCATGCACTACAGACCTTCTGTCGAACTGAGCACTTTGAGGTCAGCGCAAAGTCCCGGCTGCGAAGTGATCGCATGTCCATCAGGCCATTGAAACTGCCAGTGTATGCCTTTCCATCGATGATTCGTTTCATTAATGCCGCTCTGGTGCCATAGCGCATGCTATCGAATAAATGCATACAGAAATGCACACACTTCAGTGCATGCACACGTACACACTCCTATGTCCACTTGTATGTGTGAATGTGCCTAAGTCCACATGCACGTCTGTTTATCCTAAATCCAATTGGAAATTAGTTATTGTTTGCCTTTGCCCTGGTGTGACAACGTTTTTGTTTACACTGCCATTGCTTTTGCCTGCTACGCAGCGGTCCAAACGCCGGCTGGCATTATTAGCTGTCGCACAAAGCCAAACAAACAAACAAACGCATGCACGTACGCGCATTGGCGCTCGTTTAGCCATTTGATCCCTTTGCTGTCCACTTGTACGCAAACAGCCAGTGGAAGACCTGCTATTGCATATTGAGTGTTTTTTTTTCTCACTGCTGTCTGTTGTTGCTGCGGGCGCTCTCTTATAATTTTGCGTCTCATCCACTGCATTATTGTTTGACACCATCAGTCAGGCCAGTCAGTTGGCCTCGGATATCATATAACCGGCTGCATTGCCTCGCACTTAAATAAACGAGCTGGTCATATGAATTGTGAGCGCTGTTGTTGTTGCTTTGACTATATGCGCAAGGTAAATGTGAGAGGGAAAAAATATATGCAAGTGTGTATCCGCAAAAGCCCAAACGCTTGAAAGAGTTGGGAAAATTCTGAGAAGGCACAACCGTTATAAGTTGTGCTGGAAAGAGTAGGGTTGAGTAGCAGTTCTGCTATTCTCATCTAAGTAATTTCGTAATAGTCGAGTTATCTATTATAGGCAAGAACATGAGATTGCCAGGCTTGACCTTCAGTTATGGTGAAAAACTTCGCGAGAGTCTGTTAAGGGTCTGATATCAGCCATATCTCCTGAACTGTATTCACTATGTGTTGCAGGTTTTGTTGTTTATGATTTTTCCCATGGCAAATGGTTTTTATGAGAAGCTTTTTCATTACAAAAATATACCCGGAGGTACATATGTCATTTCCTGCCGAAGAGTGGCCGCTTTCTTACCATATTTTGTTTTATGTCCTCAATGCATTTTTAACCCAGGCCCTCAGTGAAGCACCTCCATCTGGTTCTGTTTTTTGCAAGAAGCTTGATTTTGTTCCAAGTTTTTCCTGACGTTTCAACTTCCTTTTGGCCGTTCTCGTCCAAGATATTTTTGGGCGGCCAACCTTGCTAACATCGTTTGGATTCCAATCCAGTACTTGGCGTAAGATTTCATTTGCGCCCTTCCGAAGCGTATGCCCAAGTTAACTATCTGTTGAATTTTGTACCTCTCGTATAGATCGTCGTTACTTATGATGTTAGGCCACCAGCTCTTCAATATCCTGCATGAATATCTGTTCACACAGCTTTGCAAGAGTTCTGATAGTACATTTGACTTAAAAATCCCTAATGTTCTGTGTTCGCTAACGATGCTCGATGACCAAATAGATCGGAGCCGTACATATGCGCCGTTCGCTTTATTTATTCTGTCTAGTCTCACACTATCTTCATCGGCAATAATACTACCCAAGTAAGTTAAAGTGTCAACGTTCTCAATTTGATCATGATTTAAGAGGAACGGGTGGCTGATCGTGGACCGTATTTTCATGTGATTTCGTTTTCTCGTGATTTATTTTTAGTCTTGCATTCAATGAGGTTGAGCAAATCTGTTTTGTTTTTTTTTGTTCTGGCGTATCATCAACGTAGGCAAGGTCTTCGAGATATTCATGGAAGTTCCAATAGATACCTCTTCATTTCCCCTCAATACAGTTTTTTATTATAACTAGCATTACCCGCTCTAAACTCCGATCCTCCTTAGCCATGTTTCGCAGATGATCTACTTTTATCTTGCAACTTTGAGTGTTCTAGTTATTGCTCAGCTGACATGAGATCCAAGGCTAGGCCGCTAAGAATTAGAGGACTTTCTTGTTCTGACATATCAATTTCGAAGTTATTCTGTTTAGTTATTAGATATTTTTTAGTAGAAAGTTTGGAGTGTTGGCTGGTTAGTTCGTTGAAGTGGTGATTCATCCCGATTCTAACTAGCGCTTCCCCACCAGAATATCCAGTCTGTGCAGTTTAACAACAGGTAGGGCAATCATAGAGGAAATGGAAAATAGTTTCCTTTTGTTGTTGTTTACAATTGTGATAGTAGGAATTGTAAAGGATACCCATTTTAGCTACTTGCTGTCCTTTAGACCAGCAGCCAGTTATCACTGCCGTGAGTCTGCAGGTATCCCTTCGTTTAATATATATATCCTCGCACAGATTTTTCAATTTCAGGCCTATTAGAATATACTGTATATCAACTCCAACTCCTCAACCCATTTTAGAGGCTTCTGTATAGACTGTAATGTCGAAGTTGTTTAGTGAGAATAAGGGCCTTATTCTTCCTTAGATAGAAAGAGAGTGGCAAAATTCCTATTGAATGTCACCGTTCGGACGATGTAATCAGTCCTCTTCGAGGTGTACTGAATTTGTCGGAATAATTGACTGGTATAACCATACCTTTTTTCTTTTCAGCGACCTGCTTCATTTAACCTAAATGCACTCATTGTGGCCATATTCTTAATATGCAGATCTATCGGAATAATATGTGTCAGTCCATTAAGAGCCTCTCTAGCGCATGATGCATGGAGAGTGTGGCATAATTTTTCCAACTAATTCCTGTTGTTGTGTTAATAATTTAAAAATTTGGTGGTGTTGCGAAGCACCTAACTCTACTCGTATGCCGTAAAAATATTTGGCAATCGTAGATTTTATGTAATACAGCGCAAAAAGTTGAATTTCCATAAGTTTTTTAAATTTATTTTTTATTTTAGTTTATTTTATTTTTTAAGGTAATTTAGATTTTATGAATTCGTGAAAGGCTCACAGCCGAATATTTTTATTTTTTTTACTAAATGAATTTTGAATGACCCTGATTACAATACATAACGTATCAGAGTTCGATTAGGTTAGATTAGACTTGGCTGATCCTGCCGATCGCTTAAGCGAGCGTAAGATCTTTATATTTCGACTTTAATATTCAGTTTTTATATACCTGTGTATATGTATAGTTGGCGCGTACATCCTTTTGAGATGTTTGGCCGAGCTCCTCCTCCTATGTGTGATGTGCGTCTTGATATTGTTCCACAAATGGAATAAATAAATTTGATAATTTAAAAAGGCTGCTAATTTTATGATCTGCCGCACTTTTAATCCTATTAGAAAATCAAGAAGAACCTAAGCAGTCTATTCGCGTTGTGCTTAGTGCAGGGCAGTGGATGAGTAAGCGATACAGAGTTTCTCTCGCCTTGACTTTGTTACATATCGTGCATGTGTCGTTCTGCACCAGCTTCTGTTTGGCCGCGTACGATGGAGTGTCACAGTGTCCCGTCAATATCCCCATTACAAGTTTATACTCTTTCCCGGGAAGGAATAAAATATAGTTTGTAGACCTGGCATTGCACCAGCGTAGACCTGAGATTGTGCCTCGCGATCCTGCATAAGCTGCTTCTTTCCTTTCTTGAGTCCACTTCTTGAGTCATTGCTGCATCAGTATCCAGTCGTTGCTTGTCGAGAGGTGGTTGTATATCGGCCGTGCCGACTACAGGCTAGCCTGCTTTATATAATTTATTCACTTTCCCGTTTCCTTCAATTCCTCCTGGAACCCAGTTGATGGTGACTATTCTGGTGATGATGGTAATTCCGTTTGTGCAAATAAAATTGTGTTCACTGTATAATATCCTAGAACATATACAAGATGGCGCAAAATTAATCATCCAGTTTTGTTTTTGAATAATTATTTTACTAAATCAAAAAAAACAAAAAGTTTTGAGTGATGAAAATCATTTTGGCAATCTGGTGAGGTAAGGGTAGTAAGGGTATTTGTTCTTTTATAAAAAAAAATTCTAAAGTTTTGCTTGTAATAAACTTTTATTATATTACAAATTTTTGGAAAATGATTTTTGAGTGGTGAAAATCTTTTTAGCAACCTGGTGAGCCAATGATACTACAATTTTTTTAACCAAAATTTTTTTTTCAAAAATATTTTAAAAAATTTTTTTATAAATTTTTTTTGAAATTTTTTTTTACAAAAATTTTTTTTATGAAAACTTTTTTTTACTGAAAATTTTTCTACTAAAATTTTTTATTAGTAAAATTTATTTTTATTGCACATTTTTGGAAAATGATTTTGAGGGATTTTTTTTCTAAAACGTTTTATATAAAATTTTTTACAACATTTTTTTTTATTGAAAATTTCTTGAAAATAATTTTTTCGCCAGTTTTGAGAAACACCCACCTGAGAATTTTTCCAATAGTATATTTACAAGGTAGAGAAATTGGTAGTCCAATTTTTTTTTTTTTTTTTTGTTTACTAAATAACAAAATAATTATTTGGAGTGATGCAAATGTTTACTTTGACCTTTACACGTTACATTTCTGGTCTGTTTGTATACCAAGACTATCTAGTTCACAAGCGCGAAATGTGATTGACGTACGACGTCAATTGCAAAAATTATAAATCTTGTCATAGGTTGACTAATTTTGCGCCACCTTCTACTAAAGAGGCTCACACACAAACGAATAGTTACAGCGGGATCTGTTCGGTAAAGAATCTGGAATTTTATTATTTTATTATTAATAAAACGCTTTCATTTCAGTAGAATATTAAGACGCTGCGATTAATAGTGAAATATCAATACCCTTGAACATCCACCTCACCACTCCTGCGGCCCCTCCTGTATCTGCTGCTCTTATCACGCCCATTTTTACAATGCACTATTTCATGCGCCCTTTTACCTGATGTCGATACCTTTTTCACCTCGTAAGTGAATTGAGTTATTAAACAATATGGCCAGCTGGTAAAATGATTTCTTTTTATTTCCAGCGCACCAATCTATGAACATTAATAACACCAGCCATTCTAATGCTTTTCCTCTGGCCAGCTGCTTGACCACCGACGCTCCGCAGAGTGCGCAGTAAAAAGAAAGTTAATGTGGAAAAAATTATATGGCTTTGAGAAACGGCAGTGATGACAAAACCTGAAAATAACTACAAGCGCCTATGTCTTTATGTATTTTAGTGCCAAAACCAACAACAAAGCTGTCAAAAAGGCAATCAAGTAGGACTGTAATGACACAGTGAATGGCCGACGTTAAGCCGTGACAAGTGTGCCCGAAGTTTACGCCACGCATAAACAACAATTATTACGACAACAGAAGCGCCAGCAAATAGGAATGACAAAGAAAAAATGAAAAAAGAACAGGACAGCAAAGTGAAAAAGGCGAAAAGTGAGTGAAGAAGGTAGAAAGAACAGCATAGTCAAAGTGACAGATGTTGACCAGGCTAGAAATCAAAAATACAAGACGAGCGCATATAGGGAAATTTACTAATACTCTAGTTTTTATCTGCACTTAACAATTTTCGACATTCTGAAGCCGGAATTAGTGGTCCCGCACCATGGCCCTAACCGTAACCATAGCAATCAGCTATTCTGATCAAACATATGGGCCATACGGCGGAGTCAATTGTCACGGCTCTGGATCTCGTCCCTGCTTGGTGGTAGGGAAATAAATGCGGTGGCAGGAGGGGCTAGAATCACTAGATTCGTACATAGGGGCACACCGTAGGGCGGCGTCCTCTCGCCTCTCCTTTGGCTAGTAGCTGTGGATGAAGCTTAAACTCGCTTAAACAGGGGTGGAGTAAAAGTGGTAGCATATGCCAATGACTTGGTCCTAACGGTCTCAGGTCCCTTCCCATCAGTAATGGCTGACATTTTGGAAGGTGCACTCAGCAGATGGGCCGCCAGTAGCGGTCTCAGAGTCAACTCTGACAAAACGGAGTTGATACTATTCACCAGAAAATACAAGCCTCCACCTTTTAAGCTTCCTAGAGTTAATAACCAGTGTCTTACTCTTTCATCGGAAGTCAAGTATCTTGGTGTAATACTTGACCCCAAGCTCCACTGGAAGCTGCACATAGAAAATCGAGTTAAGAAGGCCAATATAGCCTTCTACGCCTGTAAATCTATGTTCGGCAAAAAATGGGGTCTCGAGCCACGTGACGTACTTTGGATATATAACTTAGTGGTTCTGCCAATTTTGACATACGGTTGCCTAGTTTGGTGGGTAGCTCTTCAGGAGGGCTACAACACCACTAAATTAGAGAGAGTGCAAAGAACTGCACGTGTGGGCATCACTGGTGCCTGTAGAACATGTCCCACCGCTGCGCTCAACGTTATTCTCCACTTAATTCCTGTGGATCTGCAGGTTTAATCCATTGCTGCGCAGAGTGCTATTAGGCTGAAGGAGATTGGCCTTTGGAGACAACTTCCTGTAGGACATAGTAGCATCTTGAAGCAGATCTCCCCTTCCTTCTCTGATATTCCCACCGACCTCTCCATCCGCAAACTGTGCTTTGAGGGTTGTGCTGGGGCTATCTTTCCGAGCAGGCAAGATTGGAAAGAGGGGAAAGTCGGTGAGGATATAGATGCCTCTGTTTTCACTGACGGATCCAAAATGGAGTCTGGAGTGGGAGCGGGGGTCTACTCTAAATCAGCCAGCATTTCGGTCTCCTTTAAACTGCCGGAGACAAGCAGCGTATTTCAAGCAGAGGTCTTCGCGATCTTGCAGGCATGCAAAATGCTTTGGGATCGCTGTTGGCCAAGCTACAATCAAGGCACTGTCGTCGCCGCATAGCAGCTCTCTTCTTGTGAACTCCTGTAAGGAGGAACTCAAACGTCTCGAATGTGCAGGAAACATTTCCCTCATCTGGGTTCCTGGGCACAGGAACATAGAGGGAAATGAAATTGCCGATGAGCTTGCCAGGAACGGGGCGGCAGAACCAGTTCCAGCTGCCCCCTTCTCGGTATCCCCTTGGCCGTCGTTAAAGGGAAACTACACAATTTCTTTCTAAAAAAGCGCACGACAGATGGAAGTCTGTCTCATCGTGTGCTATTTCAAAAGAAATTGCTGACCTCATCCTCCGGCCAGCTTCTGCAGCAAGCACACAAAACGGACTTGAAGCAATCCCAAGCTCACCGCATGAACCATAGAACGGACCATGTCCGACAAGGATACCTGCCAAATTAGAGAGTTGTGGTTTTGTTAGCCGTAGAAGTTCCCCCGAGCGCCCCCGATCTGCCCGTGCCCAGAAGGATGTCACTACTTTGCACGTTTGCGCACCAGCCCAGCGCTTGCTGAGTTGACAGGCCACAGGTTCTCCCATGTAGACCACAGGTTCTCAAGAGAGCCCTAATGCACGCGTTTTGCGATAAAATAGTCTCCAGGGTTCCCTGGCAAGGCAGCTCATCACCATCAAGACTCATTGCTGACCAGAAAATGAGATGGAAAACCTTCGATCGTTATAATATAAATCGTAATAGAAATCTGGTAGTTTAAAGTGCATAAAACAGCTTTTTAAAAATGTATAAGTTTTCCTAATTTTTTTTTAAAGTTACCTTTTCTGGTGAAAAGAAATTTAATTTTAGATTTAAATTGAGAGAAATTTGCATTCAGAACCAAGATATTTTTCAAAAAGAAATTTCGGTCGTGGATCACTGATGGTGAGGGAGTACTGTGAGTATTAGGCCAGGTCGATTTGTGGGGAGGCAAAAAAATCGCCCATTGCTCTGTGAAAATCATATTCTAGGGATCAAAATAAGAAACTTTGCCGAAGGAACCATACCTCTAAAACGAATTCTGATGTCCCCCAATTTGGGTCGAACTTTTTAGATTCTTTTCCCATGTAAAGGCCAAAAATGGTGATATTTTGAAATGATTGTATGGGGAACCCCCCAGGGGAGTTCCAGGGGGTGTGCCACTGGCATGGGGGGGTCGGTCATACATTTGGACTCGATTGGAGCACTCGAAATGGGTCAAAGTGGGATTTTTCGTTCGATCCAAATTGGGGACATCAGAATTCGTTTTAGAGGTCTGGTTCCTTCGGCAAAGTTTCTTATTTTGATCCCTAGAATATGATTTTCACAGAGCAATGAGCGATTTTTAAATCGACCCGCCCTAGTGAGTATACTTGGAAATAACAGTAACCGCTTCAAATCAACAAGAATGGATTTCAAAAGTATTTGAATCCATATTAAAATAAATTACGAAAAGAGCAAAGCTTTGCCAGAGAGCAAGATTTTCATTCTTTTCTCAACTCGAGTTTACGCACCTAAAGTGGATCTAATTTCAAGTAAACCAAGTCAAATAAAACTGTAAGGGGACTAGTTCATTCACTTTCCGTAAAACTGTAAGTTCTGCCCTCCATTCGTGTAACAACAACCGCACAAACAACAGACAGACGCGTACTACCAATGGAGGGTGACGCTTAGTCAAAAATATCTATGCGCGATAATTTTATATAATTTGACCCTTTCTCTTTCTGGGAGACGTACGTACGTCACAAAAGCACTTCCTAAAACTGCAGTTACCACTTAGAGTCTGCCGTTAATGGCAACGATAATGACAACGCCTTTGCTGCGGCTGCCACAAAACACATTATTCTGTTGCCAAAATATTGTCTTTCGTAAAAGAAAGCCATTAAAAGTGAATGCAGAAGGCCAGCCAAAAAGTGCTGTTAATTATTAATGCTACACATTTCTGGCGAAAAATGCACAGCAAATGAAGGGGGAGAAGTGAAGACAAAGTTGCCTGCAGAAAATGTTAAAATTTATTTAACATAATTCCAAAATAAAAAGTTGAGAAAAAAAAAGTGAAAAGTGCCGTGAGAAATATGTGAAAGATGGAGGCTCATATTTCAAATTTATAAAATAAAAAGTTCGAAATAATGCGCTTTAAAAATTTTGGTGCATTTTAAATGGAATTTCGTACTGATTATGCAGCAGGAAACGAATATTTGGGGAATTAGAAAGTTTCGGGTATTTTCACGCGTTTCGCGAAGATGAAATTTATGATGTATCGATGCGGTTATGAAAACCCTTACTCTCACTGCCTTACCGTTTTGATAAAACCCACGAACTTGACTAAGGGTTTACAGTAGAAAGAAGTTTTTGGCTGACATGTGATATTCGTCCTACAATTGGAGTCCGGATTTGGGTGATATTTTCCATTATCGCTTGATTTGCACCTCCATTCGTTCGCTGATGTCGGAATTGGTAAAAAGTCAAAAAACCAGAAATTTTTTTTTTTTAATTTGGTTCTGAATTTTCTATTTTTACAATTTTTTTTTTTAATTTTTTAAAGCAGTTCTATGACACATACAAAGAGTTTCCCAAGGCATTAAAAATTTATGCAATCGCAATATTCGAGTAAAAGTTATCTGCTTTCGAAGGTACACGCACAAAGTCGAAATTGGAAGCTTTGCTCGCTTGTAAATAGACAACTCATCAAACAATAACCTTCCCCGCCGTTGGACACCTCTTCTAAAACCTTTAGACATGCGAGGCGAGATTTTTTGACGAGTTTATCGAACACATTGGTTCTTGCAAGCATCGAAGGTCGTATGAATAATCCAGCCATTATTTCTCACTTCACTACTCGTTTGGCTATGGAATAATTTTCCAAGAAACAAATTACAATCCCTGTTATTTTAGTGAACCAACCAACCGGAGCCTATACACTCACAGCGAAGAGAGATTGTCGTCTTTGTCTACAAGGAGGCAAAAAGCTTCATCGAAAACCCCGTTTATATTGTATTGAATGCAAGAATCCAGTATGTCAACAGTGCTCAAAAATCTCTCATACACCGAATCCACAAATAAATATCATTTCATAAATTCCATTGTAAACAACTTGGTTTTATCCAACCTTCTTCGAAATGAGTTGAAATAGCGAACAAAGCAGAAATTTATATTTTTCACAAACCAAAATATTTTCAGTAATTATTTTTGCTTTTGTAGATCTATCAACGCATGCCAAAACTAATGAAGAAATAAGAAATTAAAAATATATTCCCGCGGTACTTAAAAATGACTCATAAATGTGGCGCATTTGTGGTGTTCAACCCAAGGTGTTACTTTTTAAATCATTTTTTCTCATGTGGAGACGCTTGGACTTCCATACAACTCCTATTGCAGAAACTGTGGGGAGTCTTCAGAAAAAGAGGTTATTGAACACTTTCTTTGCAAGTGTCCGGGTCTGGCCGCTAGACGCTTGGGGTTCCTTAGTGAGCATTTTGGGGGGATAGCTTCAGCCAGTTCTCCAGCCTGGATCCCGTTTCTCTCCTCCACTACATCAACAACACTGGATGGCTGTAGATGGTTTTTCTTCCTTCCTACCTAAAGTGCAAAATAAAGATTTTCTCGAAATCAAGTTTTTTTTATTTTGGGTTTAATTTTGCGCCATACTTTGGGCGTGTCTACCTATTAGACAGTGCCCCGTTATGACTGAGATCAGTGTGTTAAGACTGTGTTTAATTTGGCTTAGCAGAGATTCTGTGCGTTTAGCATTTAGAGTCGGCCACAGTTGACGGACGATTTTGGAGGTGGCTTCATTACGCCATCTTTCGTTTGCTTTCCTTAGAATTTCTTCAAGAATGAGTAGCTTACATGTTTGCCAGGGTATCCCTATGCCATTGTCTATGTACTCATCGCTCAATTTGGTGTCGAGTCTCGCTAGTTCATCAGTTCTACAGTTACCCTCAATGTCGCGATAGCCAGGAACCCATGTTACTTTTAGGTGAAATGACTCAGCCATCTCGTTAAGAGATGTGCGTCATTTCATGGCTACCTTGGAGGTTGTCGACTGTTTTGTGCGTCATTTCATGGCTACCTTGGAGGTTGTGTGAGGGATTTTATCGCCGCTTGGGTATTAGTGAAAATGTAGATATCATTTCCGGTTAACGCATGACACTGTATCAGTGGCGCGGCTTTCATTATTGCCATCAATTCAGCCTGAAAGACACTCAGTAGTCAGGGAGCCGAAAACTGAAGGAGATCCCCAGATGTTCGGAGTATACAACTCCACCCATCCTGCCCTAGAGCTTTGAGTAATCTGTGTATACATGGATGGACTCGTCCTGACTTGCCTCGTCCCGTTCCCACTCTTCCACTCTTAAGGATAGGAGGATCGTAGACTCTGTAATTCAGTTCTATATAGCATTGAATTTTGTTATAACAAAGTGCAAGTGTGAAGTACCTCGAAAATCGTATTGATTTTTGACAATCTTTGTTTTTCTGACGGTGTTTTGTGTCTCCTTCCAATTACGAATAATCGCAACTTTTTCTATACGGCAGAAATCACGCACACGCACTATTTATTTTGACTAGTGTGTGCCACTGGAACCATCTATCGAAACCCGCTGAGTGGAAATTTGTTTACTTTAATCGCTTCAATTATAAAATTCATTGCGAAACAGATTTGCTTCCACAATATCTACAGACACTCCGAGCACAGATGAACTTTGTCTTGTGGTGCTTTATTCTACCCAGTCCCAGGCTTCCTCGTATCCTTGCTGAGGAGACTGTACGCCTCGACGCTCATTGCGTAAAAAAACTGAAAGGATATCTCGCTAATATTAGATATGGAGTCTCTTAATGCTTTTAATTCTGAATTTTTATCTGATTTCATAACTTCGTTTTTAGACAATCTTAAGAATAAAACACCTTCGATTTCTCAGGACCCTGCTGTTAAATTAGAATCACTCGATTTTCATTTCCGTAATAATATTTTGGTTTATTTTGCATTTTTGTTTTGATTATTTTGCATTTTATAATAAAACTTTTGAACCTGAAGTCTGGAGGTGCTGCCGAGTGACACAGCCCAGACCCAATAAGCACAAAAGAAGCCATTTTGATGCACTACTTGTAGAACCACTACTTTTTATTAGTCGAACCATCTTGATTTGCCCATGAATCTGCCTATGTCGTTTATTTTCTTTTCTGCCTCTTCTTTCTAGTTGACCATCGAGAATTCCCCCCTCAGATTGTGAAGGACTGTTTCCTTGGATTCTTATTGATTGCAGTTTCTACATCTATGGTTAAACGGCAACCCGATCTTCCTAGCATGACCTTCCAAAAGCCAGTGGCCGATTATTGTTCACGTATTTCTGAATATCTCTGCTCGTGCCTTTCTTTACAACTCGTAAGTTCTGGATTTCTTGAAATTTAGCCATGATTGCTTGGTTATTTTGCTCGCATTCGTGTTAGTCCATCTGTCAACGACCTGGATTAGCGAGAAGATCTCCCTTTTGCACGAACCTTGGAGATAGCCTTTTCATACAGCTTCAGATCCGTTGTGGGATGCCCTCTGTCTTGTCTGTCCATGAGATTTCTAATTTTCTTCTACGTTCCTATGACCAAATATCCAGATGTGACTGAAGTCTGTCGTGAGCGCTAAAGCATTAAGTTCTTCTTTAAATAGTCTGACAATTTTTTAATTGGTTTGTAGGGAACCTTAAAGCTAAGATGGCTACCTGACTAACTGAAAAAAATCATACTTCCGATAGTTGTTGTGGATGGTTTTTAATTATCCTGCAACTTTCTGTTATGCCGAGAACTTCTGCTTCAAAAAAACTATTCAAATTCTCCAGGCGAAAGAACTTGGAAGTTTCAAGGTCTTTCGAATATTCACCAGCGATATATATATTCAAACGTCTCGAACGTGCTGGAAACATTTCCCTTGTCTGCGTTCCTGGGCACTGGAATATAGAGGGAAATGAGGGGTCGACAGAACCGGTTTCAGCTGTCACCTTTTCAGACGTTGGTGTCCCCTTGACTGTTGTTAAAGGTAAACTACACAATTTCTTTCTAAGACAAGCGCAGGAAAGATGAAGGTCTCATCGTGTGCTATTTCGAAAACTCTATGGCCTCAATACGATATAAACAGAACGCTTAAGGTGATGGGAATCGCCCGCCATTCAATTTCCAAACTCATTGCGGTGTTCACTGGTCACTGGGTGATCGGTACTTATGCGGAGAAGCTTGGAATTGCGAACAACCCCTTTTGCAGAAGCTATGCGGATCCTACAGAGAAAGAGACTGTGGAACACTTTCTCTGAAAATGTCCTGCTCTGGCGGCTAGGCGCTAGACATTCATTAGCGTGCCCCAGATCCCTTTTCTCTCCTCCATTACATCTTCCCTACAGGTAGTTTCGCAGGTAGTGGTCCACATTATGGTATCAAAACGGCACGTAAATGCTACTTGTAGTGTACCTGGGGTACTCTTGCTATCTAACCTACCTACTTACCATATATTTTTTTTAATAAACAACATCACAACTAACTAACCGCTTCAAAGATATATCCATGGTAGCCAACACAAATATTCCACTGTTTCTTCTAATCTTCAAAACTCTTTTCAAAAGGCCGATTTTGGCTTCAATTGTTTCAAAATGCAGAGTAGTAAATTAGTTGCGGTAACAGAAAAAAATTGCTGTTGGAAAGAGGGCTCTCCGAGGGGTTTTATCGTTATTTTGGGTCAAGTGGATGCGTACAAGATGAGATCCGCAAGCTGGTGCATTCTGCTAGTGGAGAAACTACCACAATTCCTTTACTCAAGGAAATGATTTTAACAGATTTTGGTGCTTTCGTTGGAATGACAAATGCATAGTATTTTTGATGTGAAACATCTATAGGCTCACTTGTAAACCGAATCGTTGGCGTGGCGACGTTTGCCGTGGCGACGGGTCGCCACGCTATACTAAGGTATACATATATATATTTTATGTATTGTATGTAGTATGAGAAGTGCTAAGCCAATTTCAAAGGAACAACTCACCAATGATGTGGGTTAAAGTGTGTTAGTATGTGTACCATGTTAGAGAGACAAATGTAGAGTTGCTAAAGAGCGGCAAGTTGGATGCTTGTGAGTGCTTAGTAAATGTTGGTGCGTTATGTGTTTTTGAATGTGTTCGGTAATTTGCTATGTAGATAATAGGAATTCGATTACAGAGAATTCATGGGAAACTGGAAGGCTGGCTAGAGTGGGCACCTTTGAGGCGCGCTCTCTGTGCGAAGAAATGACGAAGGTCAGTGTTTGAGTTGAAAAATATCAAGAGGTCACAGAAAGCAGAGCCACAGCAGAAAGAAGTTTCATTACTCAATTATTTAAACCAAGTGGTACTATTTTGCAATGCCAAATTTATTGCTTTATTAATTCGAAATGAAAAGTGCAAACTTATTTAATAGCAAATTCGAGATATGCCAGCTCGTAATGAGCAAAAGTTGAAATTGAATAAAAAGTTTAAGCCTATGGAGGAAGGCATATTTTAAAGACACATTTTGATTATCATACAAAGTGACACAAAATTAATCATGCTATCGGATTATTTATGTATATTTTTTACAAATTGTGCAGTACGTCAATCATAAATGAAATTTGTGAAGTGTACAGCTGCTGTATAAAAACAGACAAGCAATGGCGGGCGTAAAGGTCAAAAGTCATCACTGGATGATTAATTTTGCGCCACCTGAAAACTCAAAAATTCCATCACTCAAAATCATTTTTTTATTTAATATTTTTTTTAATTTTATTTAAAAACTTTCAAATACAAATCTGGATGATTAATTTTGCGCCACCTGAAAATTCAAAAATTCCATCACTCAAAATAAAATCATTTTTTTATTTAATATTTTTTAAATTTTATTTAATAATTTTCAAATAAAAAACCGGATGATTAATTTTGCAACATCTGAAAATTCAAAAAATTTCAGCACCCAAAGTCATTTTTTTATTTATTTAATTTTTTTTAAATTTTATTTAATAATTTTCAAATACAAAACTGGATTATTAATTTTGCGCCACCTGAAAATTCAAAAAAATTCAGCACTCAAAGTCATTTTTTTATTTAATTTTTTTTTAAAATTTATTTAATAATTTTCAAATACAAAACTGGATGATTAATATTGCGCCACCTGAAAATTCAAAAAATTTCAGCACTCAAAGCACACTTCAAATTTCAATTGCAAATCAACAACAATCCAAGAGAATCTACTACCAAATATGGATCAACAATAGACGCTGTATTTGTGAGATATCTTGATAATATTTCATCCAATACTTTTGTAATGTACTTTAGTTATCATCGACCAATCGTCACAGTAATACCGGCAGAGGAAACATCGGATATAATTATTACTGAAGTCACAGATGAAAATATTTAAATTGTGGCTTGATATTAATATCGAATTTTCATATCACATCTAAATAAATGTTTATTAAATAAAGTTACCATTTTCTGTAAGAAATTCGTAATACTTAATTTTTTCATTAGTCTATATTACTTTCTGTAATAATATTATCTTTTATGCATATTACTTGTACACACACGATGTTTCACATCTGCCAGGCGTCCCATGACGGCTCACATTTTTTTGAACAGCGCGCACAAAGATCTCGTTTGAACCTCTCGTCTGCAAAAAAACTTCCTTTAAAGCTTTCATTGCACAACCTTATACAAAGTTTCTAATATCGGCCTCGGTCGGCAATGACAAACCTTCGAGTGTATTTTTGCCATGAAAAGGCACCTCTTGAAAAATATCTGCCGTTCGGAGTCGGCTTAAAACTTTAGGTGCCTCCATTTGTGGAACAGCAACAAGATGCACACCACAAATAGGAGGAAGAACTCGGCCAAATACCCGCTAAAATATACCTATAAAATTTATTTCCATTTAAGTCTTTTATTTTATGTATTTTTATTTTATATATTAAAATTTCAGATATTTCAAGCCATCTTTAAATTTAAATATGATCCTTTAGCCGCTGTGTGTTCTACCATGCTTTTGCGCAAACTTCAACACTTCCTTAGTGCTCTCGTAATAGCCTCGTCTTTCATTAATATTTTACAAAATCACACAAACACAGCAAATATGCTTATCCGGCGGTAAAATGAGTAGATTTTCCAACTCAAATTATTTTGTGTACAAAGAACTGCTAGCAGCGATGAATTTACAAAGTGAAGCTGCTTATTTACATAAGAAGGCCAATAAGATTTCAACAAGTCAACGAGCAAACTAAATAAACAATAAACCAATCCGCTCGCCATCACCTCTTGCCGAAAATCCGCCACGAAGATGTGGATTTACTTCGAAAGATCAAAGTCAATTTTCGTTTCTTTGCAAACTATTTGAATAATCTTTCAGCTACGCACAGGCAGGACATGAAAGGCCGCAGACAGGGGAGGAAAGCGGAGGGAGATGAGGAAACAACTTACCTGTAAACACAAAAGACCACTTACAACCGATGACTAATTTAACACTTGCGCACCGCAATTCACCGCCGCTCCGCCATGGTCAACACCCCAGTTATTTGCGCACGCACACACACACACATACAAACATGCTGAGCAAGTTTTCTTTGCGTTAGAGATTTGCGTTGAGGTGAACGCAAATTCCAGCTCAATCGCCAAAGGCTAATAAACCAGCGGAAATGCGAATAGAAACAAATAAACGCAATCAGATACAAATCAATTCAATATATCCCAGAGCAGGGGGGTGGGGTGAGGAGAAGAGTGCTGTGGAGCTTGTGGGCAAAGCATCCCTTTGCGAAGATCTTCGTATTACATTGGTTTGGCAATGGATGCTGCCAAGTTGGGGTATATTTTTAATGAACGCCGCACACTCATTTCGTATTTTCATACAACCACACAACATTTCGCACGAAACCCACACAGCCACAATACACGCGCATCTAGTACTCGTATAATACGCTAAAGGACGCAGCAATTGTTTAGTGGGTAATTTGCGCAAAGCAATAACTGCATAGATGGATGAATGAATGAATGGATGAAGGGAGAATGGTGAAGTGGCGGTCTAATACACCGAACATGGCTAGTGGGGCCAGGTTCAGATAGAAATTGTTGCGTATGTTTGTGCGTCAGTGCATGCGGAGCTCTGCGTATGAGCGAGCGTTGCTGTGAACAAAAGCTCGCTTATTCATATTATCTTCCGCTCTCATCCATTTGTACGGTTTCCGTTTCCGGTGTGCCTCTACGCCATACCTTATGCCATCCTCGTTTGAAGATACAAATTTCGCTCATACACATACACACACATATATATATTCATATATAGTTGCATAAGACAGCACTTCGCCCTTATTTGTGTATGCATTATATAACATACAACAACACTCGCATCATGGCAAGCAAATACATACGCAAATACAAATACTGCGCAGCACTTCATTGCGCGCACTGGGGTTTGTTTCATGACAGCAATTTCATTACCCCCATTTCGATTTCAGTTTCAATTTCCCCAATGTAATTTCGATATCGATGAATGACTGAATGACTGAGCAATTGACAAAACGATAGCTTGGCGGTGGCTTGGTGGCTATGCTGCTGCCAGCATGAAAGCCGTCCCTTCATGTTGTAAGAGTGGCAAAGGGGGAAATGTAAATATCATTTCGTATTTGTGTACATCAAAAGTTTTGTTGTTGTAATTGTTATTGTACATTACTTTACTTATTGTTAACATGACGTTTTGATGGCACGCTAATATTCAATTGTCTGCTCTGTTCTCACGATAAGCAGTTTACAGAAAGCGCGAACATTGCGAGAGAGAGGGGAATGAAAGCCAGTGCTTGCGTTTAAAAATTTATGAAATATTCTGAAATTAATTTGAAAGTTTGTTTTAACTATGAGAAATCAGCCATGCGTATGCAAAATACAGGGTGCTCCTTGATTGGCACAATAGCAGCTTAAGCGATTTGAGCTGAGCTAAGCAAAACGCGTCGGTTGTTCCTTTTCTATGCTAACCGGCGCTAATTGGACACCCCAATGAAGCTAAGCCATTCTCCACCTGATCTTTTCAACGCAGAGGAGGCCTTACTCTTCCTCTGCTACCACCAGCTGGTACCGCATCGAATACTTTCAGAGCCGGAGCGTTTGTATCCATTCGGATGACATGACCCAGCCAACGTAGTCGCTGGATCTTTATTCGATGCGCTATGTCTATGTCGTCGTAAAGCTCATTGCCAATGTGGAAAGGTCCAAAAATCTTCCTCAGATTCTTTCCCTCAAATACTCCACTGGACGCCTCATCGGATGTTGTCATCGTCCACGCTTCTGCGCCATACGTTAGGAGGGGCATGCTGAGAGCCTTGAGCCAATAGCCACTTGTTGGCAAGAGAGGTTCTTCTACGTTGGATTTCACTATTATTGGTGTTAATGCTGGTTCCTAGATAACCGAATCCTCTTACAACCTCGACGTCATAACTGTCAACAGTGACGTGGGTGTCGATGTGCGAGTGCGCCCACTGTTTGTACTTCGTTTTGTCCTCGTTCCCCACCAGACCCATTCGCTTTGCCTCTTTATCCAGTTTGAAGAAGGCAGAACTAGCAACGCTGTTGTTAAGGCGCAGGTTATAGAAGTCACACGGCAACGAGTCACCCCGTCTGAAGCCTTTTTTAGTTTCAAACGGTTGGGTGAGGTCAATCCCAATTTTGACGGCGCTGCTAGTATTGAGTTACGTCATTTTACCGTATGAGTGTTGCGAGAATAACCAAATTCAGACATCGCGGCATATAGGTAACTCCTTTTCGTACTGTCGAATGCAGCTTTGAAGTCGATGAAAAGATGGTGTGTGTCGATTCTTCATTTATGGGTCGTTTCCCAGACTTGGCCTATTGTGAATATTTGGTCGATGGTGGACTTTCCAATGATAAGATCCAATCAGTTGGTCGATGGTGGGCTTCAGACTTTCACACAATACGCTCGCTAGAACCCTATAGGCGATATTTCGAATACTAATTCCGCGATAATTGGCACAGAATGCAAGATCATCCTTCTTACGGGTTCCTAGGAGGAACATACGACCTCAACAAAAAAATTAAAGTTAGGTTCATTTAATACAAGAATGTTGCTTTGTCGTCATGAACGACCTGCTTGAAGTGCTTCCTTTAATCCTCTCAACGTGTTGGATGGTCTTCCGCGCCTGCGATTTCCTTGCGGGCACGAGTCTAGTTGCTGTTTTTACAATATCTCGGAGTATATGCCCAATCCATATCCATTTCCATCCCCAAATATCGACATAAACAGAAACCTACTTCGTCAAGCTCCAGATTGTGGGGATGGTGTTGCGCCAGGAAACTCGCACAATTCTTCAGAGGCAACGACTGATGAATGCTTGCAGAGCTTGAACATCGCGGTATAACCGAAAAACCAGCTGCCCCCCATGCCAGCCTGATGGCAAAGCCGGCAGTAGCGGAATCCGGCTCGGATGCGGAAGGTCAGTACCCTACCCATCTTAAAACTCACAGACTAACGAAACTAATGCAAACAAGGAAAATAGGAGGTAATTTTTTATGAAGCGAGTTCATTGTGGTTACCCTTAAAAATTATAAAATACAAATAGCAGTCAAAAGTTATGAAGCTTATTTAGCTTTAGACTCAAAAATATCAAAAACTTAGTTATCAAAAGTTTTAAAGTTTCACAAATAGTTAAGCTATGAGTTTGAGCTTTGTTAATTTAATAAGATGAACTTGGACATGTCAGATAAATAATTTAGGCCAACAACAAAAGTTCTTAGGTGTCTCTTCTACTATCTCTTGATTTTCTTTTTTCCCACTAAATTCCTTCTCTTCGCCAGCTCGTATATCCCTGCGTTTTGGCCACCCACTCATTTATTTTCTCATTTCTGTTACCCTCTCAATGACCGCGTCTTATTTGCCTCGTTTTGTGCTGGTATTAATCGACACACCGTTTCACCGTTTGCTTTTTTATGTTTTATTTTTTGTTATTTTACTCTCAATATCATTTATTTAAAAATACAAACAAATATTGCCAGTACCCCGATGTTGTGTTTTTTTTTTTTTTTTTTTCTTTTTTTTTGCTTTTTGTTTGCTGCGTTTTTGTTGTTTCTTTTTTTGCTTTTAACTGAGTTGTTAGTTTTGTTTACATTGCCCTCTCTGCTCTTGTTACTATCGCTGTTACATATATGCAAGTTTGTATGTACAGAAATCAATAACTTTATTAAGTTGAGGAAAGGTATCAACTTCGGCTTCTAAATATTTTAACGAATTTTATATTAATCTATGTGAGTAGTAGTAAGCGTGCATAGCATCGGAGTTAATAAATAGAAATATAAAAACAAAAAATATATGCCAAAATACTTCTGCTCAAATTTGTATGCATATACTTATGTATTAAAAAAGTACTGGAAAAGCAATATTCATAGTAGACTTATACATATATACATATTTTGCTTTGTATATATACAAATATTATTTTATTTTTAGAAAAATTTGCGCTCTCTTTTAAAAATTAATATAGTTTTAAAGAATAAAAAGTAGTGTGTTTTGTCGTCATATCATTTACCACCTAATATGTAGTAAATACAAATCTACATATTTATATAAAACTAATGTTCCGTATTTTGAATCACTTGCTATATCGTAGTTGTTGTAAACCCCAGCACAAGCCATTCGTTTTCCTTTGCACACAGAGTGATTCAGTGCGATTGCCGATGTAGCTTTGATTCGGATTAGCAGACGATCAACATTCGCTGTACAACAAACTCTATGTTAGCAAGAATTGAGGGCCAATGTTGTTCACTCTTCTCTTTTAAAGCATGAAAGGCTGAGCCTTATAACTAATTTCATTGGTTTTCGAGTACAGAGTACAGAGCGAGGTAACAGTTACAATACGAGAAATTGCTCTAAGCAACACGTTTCATTGGATTGAAGTATGCGTTGTATTCTGATCTTTTTTTTGTTTTTTTTTTGCTTTTCACTTGAGGCACCTTTCTGGTCTAGAGACGTGAAAATTAAAGAAAAACAATCGGTATCAATTGAAAATCGTTTTTATTCATGACATCAATTCTTTATTCACAAAAACAATATTTATATACATATATATTTCTTTCAATGACAATAATAAAAAAAAGGCCAGCCGCACTATGTGCGCATATTTGAAGTGAAACTTCTTAATTTCTGAATTAAATTTAAATATTTTAATGAGGATTGAAACGATTTTTTATAAAACTACATAAAATAATAGTGGATGATATTATTATTCATTTATTTCTGAAATTTATAATTTGTGCATTAGTCGGTGCTTCAATAGCCTGTAGATTTTGTATTGATGGTGCAATAGCAGCAGTGGCAACAATCGGTTTGTGGTAACTGAAATAGGATATATGTACATACATATGTATTCATTGCGTAAATAAGGTATAGTGCTCCAAGCGTCTCTATAACTGGGGAGTGAATTTATTCCCATTATAAAGTTTATACCAATAAATGCACGAATTTCTTGTTCATTAGTTGGAGCGTGTCTATTACTTTGTTATTCCGCATATAAATTGGTTTGAAAAACGATGGAGTCAATAACGTCGTCAGTTATAAATGGCAAGTCTGTAATATATTGAGTCGGTCCAAATGCTCCCGCTGGAATTGTGCTTCCGTTATGAGTCCATGTTGGAGACTTTTCGGCAAAGGCTTTCCTATGGTGATCTATGGTGCATTTTCTTCTATGTCACAACTTTCAGACTCATCTGAAGTAGAAAGTAATCGAATTCTTTTTGTTTAGTGGGATAAACAATTCTTCCTCGTCATATTCAGAATCAATTATAGAATTGTCATCTGAAGGTATTTCCTCAAAATCGAGGCTATCTTTGTTCATCTTGAATTAGAACAGCCAACAATTACAAATTACAAATTATATAATAAAATTAAAATTATACTTTTCATTATAAAACGTAGGTAAATAATAAATAAAAACGTGCTTTTATTTATTACTTCCTAAGTTGCTTGGCGGGATAAATAAAGTCCCACCACACTTTCATCATTTACAAAAAAAAATTAAATGATAAAGTTTCTATTTTTCTTACAAATAACTCTAATTGCTTACATAGAAGTAATTTATAATAAAAAAAAAGACTTACCTTTAATATTTTTCACATAAAATCACGCAAAAAAGTTGCACTACAAAAAATTTTCGGTTTGAACACTTGGCACATCTTTTGGCTCTACAGCTCTTTGTGAGCTTTGGCCTGCTGCGCGTGGGACCTCCATACGTCTCGAACGCTTGCGACTTTTTTCCAGTTCGTTATACTAAGTTTCTTGATGTCATCCTCTAGTTCGTCGGTCCATCTTGTTCTCGGCCTTCCTCTTGCTCTAGTGTTAAACGCTCTGGCTTCTACGATTTTCTTCTGCGCCCTCGTACTGTCCATTCTTGTAATGTGACCCAGCCAGCTTAACCGCTGCGCTTTGATGAAACGTATAACATTTTCGCCCTTTATCAGTTGATCTAGCTCGTCGTTCCATCTTATCCGCCACTCGCCGTGATCTTTGATTGCTCTGAAAATTCTTCTGAGTACTTTGAACACTTGATGAACCTGTTATATAATGATCAACCTTGCCAACGCAATCGAATATATATTTTTAACAATTGCTAATGGTGTTGCCAACTACTTTAAATAAGAAGGTTTAGAAAAAAATGTATGAGCGCGCAGCTATTCCAATACTTCCAGGTGGGTCAAGAAATGTCCCACCATGCGTTATTATGCATCAAAAAAGCGGGACATTTTTAATACCACCGTGCCCCAAAGGGTTATATTATATTGTTTAACATTTGTTTAACATCACAATTGTGTTATTGTCATGTTCATAACATTAGCTCTGTTATTAACTGAAGCTTTTACATAACTCGCGCTTCATTCTGATGTGCATTGAGTGTAAAAAAAAAATTATATTGAGAAATACTTTTAGTGAGAAAAGAAACTTAACTTTCTAATTCAATTTGCAGATCATAAATGAAATCTATTGATGCATTTGGCTGCACAATGGGCACTACTCAATAGTGGAATCGTTGAGGCTTTAAGGCACACTCAATGAACATTAGCAGAGTGGCTTCATGATAAATATGAGAAAATGTACTACATTTTCCATATAAACGCACGAGTGTAGGTGGAGTGTGTGAGTGTTTCCTCTCACATGTGAACATACTCGCACACACAAGTACATTTGTAAGTCTTTGGAAATAATTTGCCAAAATGTAAGTGTCTGCATTTCTGTGGCTTTGAGTATTATTTCTTACACTTTGTCTGGCTGAATTGAATTGAATTGATTATGGTTTTGTGTGAGTATGATTGTGCGTGATTGTGCGTGCACGTTGATGCCACTATTTGATATAAATAATTTTATTATGTATTGCCAAAAAACGAAGAAGAAGAAGAAGTTTGCGGGTGGTGTGGTAGATGTGAAAAGAATAGTGGCGAGTCAAAGAAATCGCAAGGCGTGTGAGTGAAAAAGTAAGTGAATAGAAAAATAATAAAAAAAAAAGAAAAATAATAAAAATAAAAAAACAACTAGCAGAGCACAAGCAATGGCGCAGAATACAAGATGGATGAATTGTAAGCATGCATACGCGCCTATATGTGTGCGTGCAGAAGGCACATACATACGCACATAGGTGAATGCTGTTACTTACTTGCATATGTGCACATATACACACACATCTAGTACGTGGCGTCAGTCGGCGTAACTAGTAAATCACGAAAATAAATTGGCGAAGAAAACCTACAAAGAAATAAGAAAACTCAGGAATAAAATCGAGATTGGTGAGGCCAAGAGAGAATCATGGAAGTCAGGAAGAAAAGCTGTGGCTTGTCAATGGCGCTGAAATTGTATCACATTGTATGCGGTGAATGGTCACTGGGTATCCGTAATAGTCCAACTCGAACGCCAACGCAGCGGATCGAACGATTCGAGTATATTTTGCAAGGGAAAAATATATTCGCTAGGTGGTTGTCACATACAAGCAGTGTACATGCATATGTAAGTATGTAGCCTGCCACACAACTTGCCCCATATACGTATGAATACGAGTTTAAGCCCTGCTGGAAATGCGAGGAGGTGTAAGGAGCTTCTAGCACACAAACAGTACAAATTTCAACACCTAGCGTGAGTAACTAACAAATAGGTTGGGTTGCCCAGAGAGTGGGCCTACTTGGACGAAAGAAGTTTGGTTCATCCTTTGTGATACCATTGCAAGAGGGTGAAAAGAGGTGAAGGAAAAACGGACGAAAGGGAAAGGGATGGGGCAGGTTGAGTGTTTGTGGACTACGAACGGAATTGGTCTGTGGTTATGTTAGCCTCTTTATGCTGCTGATGAAGTTCGGGCAGTGCCCCGTGAGGATGCCCACGAAATTTGAGAGATGAGATTTTGTCATCCTCAGAATACCCCTCGAAGGCCTCCTATCCAAACATGGCCAGAAGGACTTCGCGACCTTACACGTTCGTGTACTCGACCGGTGTCGGTTTGAACACGTGCTAAGCCCATTTGTATGCAATGCAGGTTGAAAGAAGCCTACCTACTACTCGTAATTACAAGTAGATTCTTTGAAAGGTCTACACCACTAAACATATCGATTTCCCTACAGGGCACATACCAGTGCATGTAGCCTTGAGCACTATCACATTGTAGAATCATACATTTGCTTTGTGGTAAAAAATAAATAAGTGTAACTTGCTTCCTTTTGCTCCCCCATTTTCCTGTCCCTGTTCGGCACAACTTCCTTAAGCAGTTTAATAAAGTTTTACACACTTTCTGTAGACTTTAGCCTGCCGCTACACCCGCACTACCAGTGAAATGTAATTTCTACTCGCAAAACTTTTCACCAACTTTCGCTACATTTTAAACCCTCTTTTTCGACAAGTTGCTATTTTTTCCTAAACTTTTTTCACTCAACAATTTCTTCGCTTGCTCTGTGATTTTTCACATGCAACCCTTCATGCCTAGTCAAAAAGTTTGGCAACGAGCGGGCTTCTCGATATGGCTACACATCTACCAACGTTCGTATATACAAACATATGCCGTTACTTAGTGCATACATACAGCTATGCGCGCACTGCCTTAACAACAACTTGGCATTGCATTTGTTGTAACAAATTTGCAAAGTACAAGGAAATAAAACAAGGAATTGAGGCGAAGAAATTTACTAAGGAAATGTTGGAAAAGTAAAAATTCAGCATATTTTTCCAAAACTCGTAGTGTAATAAAAAATCGAAAAGTACGAAAAAGCAGATATGTACGCAAGTCGGCGTAAAGTCGTTGGCAACACACATAAATTCTCAATTGATGCATCTGTCATCGGCACAATAGCCTCACTAGCAGTGTATGTGGAGAAGTCGAAGGTTGACTGCTTCGGTCGGTGCTTGGCTTGTCGGTGGCAGCTATGATATTTTCCATTTTCTTTATTTCACTGATAAAATGGGCTAGATTTGCTGAAATGCTGTACTGCTTTTTAATAAACTTAAAAGCCACTCCAGGCGAAGCCTGCTTCTAGGCGCACACGTACATATGCATGTGTGTGTCTATATAAACTAAGTAATTTACATTTCTGCTTATATTCAAATGCAGTTGTAGACACTTAATGCATTTCTGTTGTCTATCGAATAGCTGATGGCCGAAATGCCACCTCGACCGAAATCGTATGCCAAATTTGTCTTGCTTAGCAAACTACAAAAAGAAAAACTGAGTTAGTAGGCGAATAGGGTGATCACTTGAAATGTGAGAAAAAGGAGTTTACTTGAATAATTAAGCCTGCTTCGAACCGCAAATTAAATGCATGAAGTAGAAGCAGAGAACAGTTTTTTGTAAGCCGAACAAAAACTTGCGGGAAATAAGCAACACGAACTGGGTTTATATTATTTAAGTGAAATAAAAAGTAAAAAAGGCCGCCGTAGTCGAATGGGTTGGGGCCCGATTAACATTCGCAAGATGAGATTAGATTAGAAGTGTGGGGGGTTGGACAAGTCCAAGCACTCAGTCAGGAGACCATTGTACTACACCCGGATAGATTTCAGTAAAAAGAATAGAGGGATAGGAAAGATAAAATGTGGGTGGTAAGACGGATAAATTGGTAGTTTGAGGTCACTCTTCCACAAATCTCTTGGATTCATTGATGAATCTTAACAGATCCGGAAGAGGAATTGTATGAACTTTGCCCATACTTAAGAGACCCGGAAGAGGAAGAATATGAACTTTGTCCATACTCAGTGTATCGCAACCCAATATTCTAAGTCTCCTTCTGAAAAACGCTGGACAGCTACAGAGAAAATGCTCTGCCATGTCGTCATCCTCAAGACAGCCATATGCTGACCACAAGTGTTGTGCCCTGCTATTACACCCGCCAGTACTCTCAGGTCCTTTCTGCTGAGTTTTAGGAGAAAGATCGCTATTTTCCTGTTTGGTTCTTTCACAAAGCACTAGGCTACTCTGCACGTGTTCAACCCAGGCTGACGACCTCCATGGGTAGACCTCATGAAGTCGTCAATCCATAGTTGAATCGATGCGAAATTGACATCTAGAAAGGGTTCATGGCCTGGTGGCATACTTGCCGAGCCTTCATTAGCCAGTTTATCAGCTAACTCGTTCCCTGTAATACCACAGTGACCAGGCTCTCAAATAAGACTAACTTTGTGTAACTTTGTTGTGTTTTGCAACACTGTTCAGTATTGTCTTACATTCACCGACTAACTGCGAAGAGCAGCGTGGGTTAGCGAGGGCTTTCAATGCCGCTTGACTGTCACTACAAATTCTAATACTGCTGCCCCGCCCGTGGCCGTCTGTCCTGTGGCATAGGAGTACTAAGTGTCTTGTTGTTCAGCCAGCGTACTATCGCCGGTCTTAGGCACCATGTCTGGCCAAAGGTTCTCTTACACTGCCAGAAGACATTTAGTGTTCGAGAGACCTTCTGCTCGACGTGCTTCTTCCAGGTCAGTTTACTATCTATGTAGTATTACTCCTAGATATTTAACCCCAGAAGACAGTTGCAGTGTTACCCCTTTCAATTTGGGTAGTAACAGACCTTCCCAATTGCGTTTCCTAGTGAAAAGCACTAAAGCACTTTTTGTGGAATTCACCGAAAACCATGCAATTCTCACCAATACTCAATCTTATTTAGAGCTGCCTGAATTTTATTGCACAAAGCTTCAAGTGATCGTCCCGCGATTAATACGCACACATCGTCTGCGTAGGCTTGGATGTGTCCAATTTCCTGCAGGTCATTAAGAAGAGTGGGCAACCCTTCTTAACCTGAACCTTGACTCCTTCATCGCTTTCTCTATCCATCGTAAGCAGTCTTTTGGATAGCATAGAGCGAATCCATCTAAGAATGATTTATTCTACTCCATAACTTATGAGAGAAGAGCACAAGAGAGTCAAAGGTGGCATTGTCGAAAGCTCCTCAAATGTCCGCAAACACACCCAGAGTGCACTCTCTTGTTTCCAGCCGTTTTTCGATTATGCTGTCCGCAGGTCGTAGACTCGAATCTCTGCGCATGAACATCAAATTATAGAATAAGCTCCTTCTAATAACGGTGTCCCTCAACAGACAATGGCAGTGTATTTCTGCCATAAAAAAGCTCCTCATGTACACCATTTGCCGTTTGGAGTCGACGATGAGATAAAAATAGTTATTGAAAATTATTGAGAACTTTTTTGTCGATAACTTTTTTGCCTTCTGAAGGTAATTACGTAATTTCGCAATCGAGGAAGTCCTCGCCCTTGCCACCAAAAGAACTTGAGAGAGAGAGAGGGAGAGAGAAAGAGAGAGAGAGAGAAAGAGAGAGAGAGAAAGAGAGAGACAGAGCTTTTCTGCCGACCAGTTTTGCACCTTCAGCAAAATTTTGCAAATGCTTGGAAAGACGAAAGTCTTTTGGTGCCAACTCTCAGTTATAGGGCGTATGTGATAGAAACTCCCATCTAAGGTCTTGATGCTTATGGCGCGGCATTAAAAATCTATTGGGTCTGGAATGATCGAACTTGTTGGAACACAACACTCTTTCTATCCGCCAATGCTGGTAGTTTATTATCCACCATCTAGGTAAGTAGTTGAAATGGTGAGATAACAGATTAGCGCGCACCAAGTAGCAGTAAAGCGCCATTTGGTGGTACCATTATGAGACCACCAACGGCCATTGTGAAACTTCTGAACGGCCATAACAGAAAAATGTTACCTGCACACCTGAGACCTTTGATGTCCTCCTTACAGGAGTTCACGAGTTTTGATTTGCCCCATCTGTGTCGTCAGAGCCTTGATCGCAACTATAGTCTGCCATCTACTTCAAACCAATCAGTTGTTGAGAGTAGAGTCTCTGGTAGGGTTTTTCGCTCAAGGGCGGCAGGTCATACTCAATAACTTATTCTCAATACCCACGTACACGAAACAAAACCTGTTAGGACAGTAAACTGTGCTTGGTGCTCACTTGAGTTGGCTCACGCTCATCTTTTTCTCCTGTTACTCTCTCCTTATATGGCCGAATTTTTATCGTAATTGTAACATTCATTTCAGAAATGAGCCGATTTTGTAGGATTCTGCGAAGAATTTTTGTGATTTTATCCACATTTTTGACGTCTGGACTATCAGAGCGGGATTGTTGGGATCATCGCCGCCTTAAGACGTCTTAGATATTAGATTAGATTAGTAAGAATAAATATTGTAGTATAATATACATTTTTTTTGGCTCCCTCTCCAACTTTTCGTCTTTGTCGTAGTACTGAAAGCATCCCAGAACCTTCATTTTCTTATTCCACTTGAATACTAAACGGTTGGCAATAACACACAACTGTCGAAGAACTTTTTCCGAAGCGTGATGTATTTAGCGCACTAAAAGCGTTTAATGGAAAATTTGCGGAAACTTTTACTTCGCTATATAAAGTTCAGCTACAGTCAGCTACAGTAGGAGCCAACGTTAACAAAATGCGCGCCAAACTAATTTGACGAAAACCTTCAGCAGAGATTAAGTTAGTTGTTTGGTTAGTGTTCGAGCCTCTGCTCACCACCTTAACAGCTCCTTCGCTTATGAGCATCTGCAGGAAAGTGCAGAAAACTTTGGGTATGATTGACACTCGGTGCTATGCGAATGGGCTATCAACAAACCCCACCAAGACTAGCATTGTCCTCTTCACCAGAGAGAGGAAGCTTTATGGACTCGTTCTGCCTAAGCTAAAAAGAGTCACAATCCAGCTATCCCAAGAAATCAAATATCTTGGAGTAATCCTCGCTAGTAAACTTCTTTGGAAGTCACACCATGAAATAAAGACATCCAAAGTACTGACAGCCTTCTGGCAGTGCAAGGGTGTTTTTGGCAAAAACGTGGGGTCTTTCTCCTAGCAAGATCCTATGGATCTATACGGCTCTGACAAAACTTATGATCACCTATGTATCAGTAGCCTGAATAAGTAGACTCTCTCTCGTGGGATTCAGGAGGACGTTATCGAGACTACAACCCACTGTGGCCATCTGTTGTACTGGAGCTTTTTCGAATACTTCAGGCTCGGAATTAGTCTACCACCACTTGATGTTTTCATCCAAGGAGAAGCCTTGAAGGCCATCTGCAGGCTGAACCATATTGGGAACTGATACGGCCTCTGGACAATAAAGAAGTTGTGGACTTCGATCCAACGATCCTCGTCATATCCCTTGACTCCATGCCATCCAGAGTCCTGCTTGACAAGAGATACAGTGTGGTACTGCTAGAAGCTCAACTGTGGTCAAAATGGTCTGAAAATGAGCCCGACAAACACTGTTTTCGAATTTTCACGGATGGCTTCAGGACCGAGCATGATTCCGGCTCTGGTGTCGACGTGGAATCAAGCGGGACAAAATTACACTTTGCTCTTGGAAGTTGGCCAAGAAAGTTGGCTTCATAGCCCGTTCTACCACTCCTTTCTGCACCCTTCAAAGCCACTGTTAGGAAACTGGGTTACTTTAATCCACAAGCGAGCTTGGAAAGCTGAGAGAGGCTGCAGATGGGCAAATCTGAGGTTGCCTGTTATGTCCGACCGACTGTCGCAGATCCTCCTGTCATTAAGCAGAAGCTGGTTGGACTGCTGATGGGTCACTTTCTATGGGCGAAGCACAAGGAAAGGTAGGTATCTCAGACAGTAAACTCTGTCCAGTATGTGGAGAGGAGGATGAGACGGCGGACCGCTTTCTGTTCGTTTTCCCAGCCTTCGCTCGAATCAGGCCTGAGGTCTTTGGCACTGATGTGTTAAGAAACGATCATCCTGGCTCCTGCGGTGTCAACAAGACCTACTCAGATTTCTTCGGAGGTCGGGTAGATTTAAGGAAGATTGAAAAAGGAACTCGAGTGTAGTACAATGGACTTAACTCTGTCTGAGTGGTTAACTTGCTAGTCTGTCACGACAAAGAAAGGGGGTAAATTATTTAAAAAATGAACAGAGAACACGAAGTATTGACGTTCAGTCACCAAACAACTTGATTTCATCGGAACTAAGATTACTGAATGGCTTGATGTAAAAAACATATTTTGTTTTTTGAGATATCTGGATTCCCAAGTAGTAATGATTTTCTGAATTAAGACTTAAAATTTAAGCTCAAAGCAAATCATTGAATCGAATAGATAATTGAGAGCAGAAGAAGCGTGAATGCAAAAACGGCAAAATTGCCGATGAATTGATCAACTATGGATCAGTTGTGCGTTCTCTCATACTAAGGGATATTTTCAGATTTGCCAAAGAATCTGGAAAATTCTCACAAATCGGGAGCTACCTCTATGTCTCTCTTTGACTATCTACCTTTAATTTTTTAGAACTTTTAATACAATGGGCATTTAAGGCTGAGTGCTTTAGCAGTTATCAAATCTCTCGGTGTTTCTTGGCTCGACTGTTTTCAAATTTCAGCTGTTCAAGCAAATCGGTCAAAAGATACCGATGCTATTTGAGATTCAGTAAATGCCCTAGGCATCTCAGTGTAAGGTATATTTTGAATAAAGTATTGGGTTTCAGAAAGCTGTGTGTACAATGCGTGCCGTATTCGCTAGTAATTGAACAAGAACACATTCGAATACGACGCTCGATTTCAGCAGACTTTCAGCAACAGAATTTCTCCAACTTCAGCAGACTTTCAGCAGCATTTAAAGCGTTTTCAAAAGCATAAAGTGGATTTTGAGCGTCGATTCGTCACTAAGGATGAGACTTGGGTCAATCACCATGACCCTAAATCAAAACAGGAGACCAAAGAGTTTGTATGAACCTGGTGCTTTGACTCCGATACGAGTTTGTGTCCAGAGGTTAAGAGGGTATTAGAATCCGTTTTTTGGGATATGAAAAGAGTTTTATGTTTACTTTTATTACTTGCAAACTTGTAAAACACTAAATTCTGAATATTATTGTAATCTTTTAAACTATCTGAAAAAAAATAACAAGAAAAAGGACCCAGTTTGCAAAAGAAAAAAAATCAGTTTTCCTCCGGACGCTCCATTTGGCGCAGACAAGAGCATTTTGACAATGGCTAAAATCCATGAATTTGGATTCGAATTGTTGGAACATCCACCGCATTCACAGGATTTGGCCCCTGGCGACTACCATCTGTTTCCAGGCCTAAAAACATTACTGCCCGGAAAGTATTTTTCATTAAATGATGAGGTCACAACAGCTGAGGGAGCGTCTTTTGCAGCGCTTCCACATTCTCACTTCAGCGATGGAGTTCGTAAAATAAAATCTCGTAAAAAAAATGTGTTGATGTTCAGGGGGACTATACTGAAAAATAAAGTGCATAAAATTGTTTTTTTTCTTATCGAACCGCAAAACTTATTGGACAACGTAGTATGCAGAGTGCTAAGAATCAAGCAACAGAAAAAAAATCACAGTGCATATGGAAAACGAGAATGTTTCAAATGCTAAGAATCTGCCAAATGTATCCGTGTCTGTAGGAATGCACTAAAAATCACATTAAACCAACAACAACGGATAGTGGTCGGGATTGTTGCTTATAGATGTGTATGCAAGCACACACACACACTGCCAGTTAATACAACTACTCCAGTGCATGTTTTCATTTTCTAAATACCATTCAAGCAAAACCGGCGCCAATGTTATTCTCCAGACTCCTAAAAGCAAACTTCAAAGCGCCACCGCCAGGCAATTGGCCCACTAGCCAAAAGTCACGTCCAACTGACCGTTTACTTTGCCGACCAGTTATTTAGTATTGGCTATTGCTCTAGCTACACCGATGACCACTAAAACTACAACCACATATACAGTATTTTTTTCGCTGTTGCTGCTGTTACTACTTCTGGCTCTGTACTTTTACTGAGTGTCGTCGTTTGCATTGCAAAGTAAGCGCAAAAGTGCTCACATTTTTCTGGCAGGAAATGCATACTACTTCCGGCCTTTTATGCCGTTTTCATAAGGAATACGAAAAAAATAGCATTGCAGCGGAGAGTGCCAAGTTGCGTTACCCACTCGTCCCCCCACCCGAGCACTACATTTGAAATTCACTTCGCTTTGAAAGTCTGCCGCTTGCTGGTTTTTCTATTGGCGTAACATTTTTGTGATTTTTATGTTACAGAAATATTCAATGAATGCGCATTGTTGCTGTGGTGGTGTGCTTGTGTGTTATCGTTGGCAATGCGCTGGTATTGTGGGCAATGGTGCATTAAAGTTGCCAAAATCGCGGGACACATGAGCTTGGAGATAGGTGCATATGCATGTTTGTTTGTATATATGTGTATGTGTGAGCTGTATGAGAAATATTTTTTGTGTTGCTTGCCAACTACTTGCAAATCTACTAATTTATGCGCCTCTCAGCTGACCAGTGCCAGTTCATAGTTTTAAGCCAAAAATTTACTCTTCGCCACGTAGAATTTACTATGGGCAAGTATGTCCTTGACACTAAAACGATGTTGCCCACTTCTGTAGTTCTTAGTTTAAACATTTCTGGGGTCTCTAAAACGACTGCCAACAAGGATGGGGGTTAATACAAATAAATAAAGAGAAAGTGTCGTACATCAATTATATAAAAGTTTGTCAGATCAATTACTGAGGAGGAGGAGGAGGAGGAGGAGGAGGAGGAGGAGGAGGAGGAGGTGGAGGCGGAAGTTTCCTGCAATAAGCTGCAAAAATCATTGTCAAATACGAATAAATCAATTGGCGTTGTTGTGCCGACGAATACCATTCGCTTGCATGCTTTCTGTGCCACGCCTCTGAGGAAAATAAAGGAAATTATATTAATCACTCTGGATTGGCACTCGAGATCTGCATTATATATGTATATAATTGGCGCGTACACCCTTTTTGGGTGTTTGGCCGAGCTCCTCCTTCTATTTGTGGTGTGAGTCTTGATGTTGTTCCACAAATAGAGGGACCTACAGTTTCAAGCCAACTCCGAACGGCAGATATTTTTATGAGGAGCTTTTTCATGGCAGAAAGGTTTGCCATTGCCTGCCGAGGGGCAACCGCTATTAGAAAAACGTTTTCCTTAATTTTGGTGTTTCACCGAGATTCGTACCTAGGTTATCTCTGTGAATTCCGAATGGTAGTCACGCACCAACCCATTCGGCTACGGCGGCCGAGATCTGTATTACTTAACCCATTTTTTGGGGTGAGAAGCTCACCCTTCAAATAACCCACTTACTTACCTACAAGTTTTTTTTCGTTGTTCACTCCTGTCGGGAGCATAGGGCCTCGACAAGATTCAGTCTTGCGCTGGTTTCGTTAATCTAATATACTATATTCTGATTTCTGACAGGGTAGGTGATTAGCCTGACGCTACCAGTCCTAAGTAGTGGGAATGCCCACCTGTCTTTGCTTAGCAACAACGCCTTCTTATTGCTTAAAGCGCCATCTGTGTGTCACATTTTTCTGGCAGAAGGATCGTACAGATGGTTGAGGACTTCGCTAAATTTCGTATGTCTGCGCTATTACCGCGGTCGCCCGCTTCCATTTGCTAGCGCCACTGAGTCAATGTGTAACTGTGTGTTTTTCTTTGTTTTTGCTTGTTTTGGCAGCCACAATGCAAATAGTGCGCTCACTATTGTGCGGGAGTAAGGATGGAATGGATAAAGTTTAGGGTTTGAGGAATGAGATTTTTTTTTGTTTTTTGTTTTAATTTGGAAAAGTGCAAGGACCGTGCTTTACGTGGGATTCGAACCCACAACCTTTGGGAAGGCAGGCTAGTGCACTTATGCTAGACTACCGAGGCCGCCAAAAGTATCAGGCGCTAAAACCGTGTGTTGTCTTTGGCCGAATCCAAAATAGCACGCCAGCTGTTTCAGTCCTGCACTCGTTAGAAATCTCGAGTGCTGACAGGTCCTGCGCACTGAGATAAGGTCTTTCTTTTTCTCGCCTCCGTTTTTGAGGTACGGTATCGTAGATTCGCCTTGCCGGGGCTTCTTCTTCTCATACATCCGACTGATCCACCATACACCTCCTCACTAACGTGAAGTTGACCAAAGACCTTGCGTAGAATATTTCTCTCGAACTATCACAAAACTCATCACATCTGCTATTGGCATTGTCCATGCTTCTGAGCCTTAAAGCAGGACGGGAATGAAGCGCGTTTTGTAGAGTGTCAGCTTAGTCCTGAGAGAGACGGCTTGGCTTCTCAATTGCCTGCTAATCCTAAGCGTAATACCTGTTGGCAAGAGTTGTTCTCCATTTGATCTCCAAGCTGACGTAATTGTTGGGGTTAATGTTGGTCCTAAGGTAGAAAAAGTCTTTCACAACTTTCAATTGTTGGTTGTCAACACTGAAATATTGTCCAAGATGCGAGGGCTCGTTGTGTGTTGACAGCAGCTCTCTCTTTAAATTGAAGTATGCCGAGCATAGGGAGCGGTTTGTTTCGCAAATAATGACTATGTCATCCGCATATGCTTGTTACATAGTAGACCTCTGGTGGAAAATACATAGTACTCGTGCAGCTTAGCATGGCAGCGCGAAAGATTTTTTCGCAAGCTAGAGAAACCTCGTTTGCTATCGAACAGCTTGGTTCTCTGACGGAGCTCGTGGTAGCGCTCAGTGTCATCTTCCACAGCCGAATCAGTTTTGCAGGGAAACTAAACTCAGACATAGTAGAGTAAAGGTGTTATCCGTGTTATCAAAGGCAGCTTTACAAATGCCAAAGAGATGGTGTGTGTCGAGTTGTTTATAGTCGGTTGGATTTAGAGCATAATGATGGTCTGGCCTTTGCTGAGCCTACCAGGTCTGAAGTCGCATTGAATAGAGCCAATCAGTTCGTTGATGATGGGCTTCATTCTTTTATACAATACGTTCGATAGGACCTTGTATACGCTGTGAAGCAGGCTTATGGCGCGGTTGTTTCCAAAAATTGTAGGATCACCCTTCAAATAATCTCACACTAATAGAAGTAATTTGCCTCAAGCAAAAAAGAGAGAGAGGTTAGGTTAAGTTTTTGTGGCCGTCGGCTTAGAGGAGCCAACTCACTTAGACCATGCAGGCCCGTTGTGGTACTACTGCATAGCAAAGGAACCTAACTCTTTATTTATGATGGAGCCATTTGTACTCTCTTATGTAGCGTAGGATAGGTTTTGTCTCAATACCGCATAGTTCAGTAAGAGAGTCAAAAGAGTGTCTTCCTAACAACTTTGCTCTACTCCTAGCTAAGGCTGGACAATTACAGAGCAAATTTTGTACCGTTCCTTCCTCTTCCGCGTCTCTACAACTTCTGCAGTTTTCGTGAAAAAATACTGCTAACACAGAAGAGTGCCTACTTCACAGTCAACACACACCTGCAACACAAGCCGCGACCTTCAAGCTGTTCTCTCTTGAGAGGCTGAGGAATTCTTCTAACCTTATCTTATATTTTTGCGGCCAAATTAGGCTGACTGTAATACAAGCTTTTACTTCTCTCTATGACCTATTGGCCTGATGGAGAATATTTGTTTTTTGTATACTTAATTTGTAAGTTGCCATATGAATTCCAGTATTCCTTCTCTTTCATTTTGTTTCCGTGCTCACTCCTCTCAGGAGCATAGGGCCTCGACAAGACTCAGTCCTGCGTTGGTTTCATTAATCTATTTGATTTATGGCAGGGTAGGTGATAAGCCTGCCACGACCAGTCCTAAATAGTGGGAATGCTTACCTGTCGTTGCTTAGCAACAATGCCTTCTTACTGCTTAGAGCCCCATCTGTGTTTCACATTTTTCCGGCAGAAAGATCGCACTGATGGTTGATGACTTCGCTAAATTTCGCATGTCTGCGCTATTACCGCGGTTGCCCGCTTCCACTTGCTGGCGCCTGTTTTTGCTTGTTGAAGCAGCCACAATGCAAATAACGCGCAAACTATTGTGCGGGAGTAAGGATAGAAAGGTTACGTTTTTGGGGTTGAGGAATGGAATTGGAGGACATTTTTTTTTTGGGGGGGAAACAGGTAAAGTAGGTAAAGTTGGAAAAGTGCGAGGATCGTGCTTTACATGGAATTCGAACCCACAACCTCAAGGAGGGCAGGCTAGTGCACTTACGCTGGACTGCATGCAGTGAAAAGAAATAACAGATTATTAGAAAAAAATAACAAAACCCCTCATAGCTCGGAATAAAAATTTAACTTCAGCCACATCACTACATCTTTTGCAGGCTCGATACTCGCGAAATCTAGACAGTCTTACGTAAAATCAAGATTTGTGGCGTTGCATCACAGAAATTACTTGTAAGACCTTCTTTACAAATTTCCAATCAAAGTTTTGAGTGAATTTCCCGAATTCCGAAAACGATACATACCGTCAGCGTCAAAATAAAATGTGCCACACATGCTGAAATATTTTTTCTTAAATTTTTTTTTTCTATTTTTATTTGGTAAAATTATAGTTCATATTCAAACAAGAATCATGTAACACAAATTTTCAACTTCTCACAAAATTTATAAAAATTATTCAAATGTTCATTAAAATTTCAAACTAATAATTCAATTTTAGAGTAACAAAGTGGCTCAAAATACGCGTAAATTTTTTATAATTATCTTCTTGTTTTTACTGAGGCGTTTCGCATTTTCTACGTATAAGAAGTACGTGAATAATAGTATCAATATTGAATAATTTAAATTTTCAGCTAGATTGTTATAAAATCATTCGCTTTCCAATTGTACTTTATGTTCTCTTAAGGGAGGCTTTACCTGGGATGCTTTACCTTTAGTATCTACAATAACATTACTTAAAAGTATATATCCTTAAAAAAATATTTTGTGAGTTAAACACTCATTTTGCAGCTTTAAGCTTCTCTGACCCACCTATTTTGTTTGCTTGTTTAGCTTACAATTGGCCCACTGGGCGTATGAGCAACATTGAGTAAGAGATCAGGCACGCACGCCAGCACACCCTCACATACTCGTATAAATATAGAACAAAAACTATGTGTATGTATTGGAAGAAGCGCGACGTGGTAATAAAATTCCCTATTACTTTTGGCATTGTAGAACATCGAATTGTGCGTGTGTGAGTTTAAATAAAGCTGCTTCTGTTTATGTGCGCGTGCGGTGGGTAAGAAAGAACGTTGTCAGTGCACGCAAGGTTTTTATTGCAAAAATTTATGTCTACTGGCAACTGAATGCGATTTGTCATTGCTGTCGAGGTGCAGTGCGTGAACACGCACACATACACACACACACATTAGGCAGTGAAAAGCGTAGCTGCAGCAGGGCACAGAAAAGGCGCACAAAAGAGAAAATAATCGTTTTGGTATTGGCATTGATGGCGTTTGATGAAATGGAAGTTACACGGTGCGTGCACATACATACATGTGCACACATACATATGTAAAATTCAACACATACACATATGCATCCATATCCGTGGTGCAAATGTGGCACTGGCAAAAATGGCAAACGAAAAAAAAAAAGCCGAAAGCAAAGCAATAAATGCAAAACGAAAATTCCGCTAGCTTCCACATACAACAAACATAAACACAATGTGGGTTTTGCATGCTACCTATGCGACAACGGCATGCGTGGCACAATCGAGCGCACCTCTGCTCAGCGCATACTGACAGAGACAGATGAGTCTTCGAGCGGAGCTATGCCTGGGGCCTCAAAGCAAATAAATGTTTAGATCATCTAAGCGAGAACCTGTCGTAAAGCGTGAGCGTGGAGCTTAGGATGCTTACACACGTACTTGTGAGTAAATTTTTCGCACGCTCAAGTGCTTCAAAAAAAAAAAAAATGTATGGAAATGCTTTGCCATTTTTTACTTGCTTTGCTTCTCGCATGCATTGCGATTGATTTATTGAGAGATTAGTGCTGGCGCATTTATGTCGGCAAGCGCTAACATCGTCGGTCCTCAGCTTCAGGTGCTCGACCGCCATCGCCGCAGCAATCAACATCAGCACAACAATCACCTTCATCACTCCCTGGTGTCGTAGACATTCCTACTGCCGTTATGCCACTGTCACTCGGAAGGGGGGAAACAAAAGCATTTGCTGTTACTTTGGAATTATGACCAGCCATATTTGACTTATTGCAGTGACGCAGCAAGCGGGTAGAGCAATGACAGCAGTGGCGTGTGTCTGTCTGCAGCGGGATGCCAAATTTTTGTTGATTTGAGTATTGATTGTCACCCGCTGTGTTTTGAAAGGTATGGAATATATTTTTGTGGCGTCTTTTCTGGTTTGTGTGGGTGCGAGGAATGCTGGAATTCTGGAATGGTTACAGCTATCACTTAGATATTTTATGTATTTTTTTGAGATATATTCTTGAAGAAATGTTAGCCGATAGTGCTTATTAATTAACAATTTTAATTATAATTTCACTAAGACTGCGTTTATGTTGGAGCGGTGATAAGAGCTGTGAAAATGAAAGAGAAATGAAAATTGGCGGCTTCAGAACAACAAAGCTGCGGCTGTGGATGGTCTGCCGGCATAGCTCTTCAAGGCCGGAGGTGATGAGCTAACGAAAAGTATGCAAGGAAAAATATGGTTGAATGAAAGCTTTCCCAGCGAGTGGCATCTTCTCTGTCCCATACACAAGAAAGGTTACCCAACGAACTGTGCCAACTACCGTGGAATAAGCTTTCTAATTATCGTAAACAAGGTCCAATCAAGCGTACTTTGTGAAGGGCTGAAACCTCTCGTCAACAAACTGATTGGGTCATATCAGTATGGTTTCAGGCGTGGTAAATCTACCATTCAAAACTTTTCCACCAATTGCAAAGCTGTATTCCATACTACGGTCAGGTATATTTTGTATGTCGCCATGTCTCAATTTGGCATTACCGCAAAGCTCATCCGGCGTAGTTAGGGCAACTTTCTTCAGCCTTGAAAAAAAGCTCGTCGGGTGGGTCTTGTGGCAAGCGCGGCAAGACAAAGTACCTTGTGACAACAAAGAGTCTAAGCGTATTGGAGAGCAGGTTGCGATTGACAAGTACGAGTTCGGCATAGTCAAGCACTATGTCTACCTACAATCCAGCAATAACACCAACAACAACGTCACCCAAGAAGATCCAGCGAAGCATAACTCTTGCCAACAGGTGTTACTTTAGACTGGGTAGGCGAACGAAAAGCAGAGCCCTATCTGGATGCAATAAAAATAAGCTCTGTCCATCACTCATCTTCCCGGTCTTACTGTCTGTACATTGACGAACCCCGATGGGTGGTGATTAGGAGCTTTCGAGAAAAAATTCTTCGCGAGATCTTTGGTCCGATTCGCCTGAATGATGAATACCAAATAAGATGGAACCACGAGCGGTACGAGCTGTATACCAACATCGATGTACTGAAGCGCACTAAACTTCAGCGGCTGCGTTGGCTAAGTCATGTTGAGGGAATGGGCACAAACGCTCCAGTAAAGGTGGTGCTCTTTTCAAAATGCACTGCAGGAACTCGCAAAAAAGTACGTACGTTGGAAAGATCAAGCTGATAACGAGCTGACTCTTCGTGGTGTTTCTAACTGGCGGCAACGCGTGCACTATACTATACTGTGGGCAAAAAGTAAGGTGAATTTATTTGTCAAACTTCGCGGGATTAAAATTTCGCTCTAGTTATTTTGTTCGTGAGTTGGCAGCACTGTTAATAACATCTGGGCCAACTTTCATATGAATGTCATTATCAGTAATGTATTTACGCTTAAATTTACCAAACGACCAAGAGTGCATTTTTCGATTTTTACAATGTCTGATTTGATTGAGCAGAGAAGTGCCATCAAATTTTGTTTGCGGAAAGAAATTTCGGCTGCGGAAAAACGTTTAGCATGTTGCAGAAGGCGTTTGGTGATTCGACCATGGCGCAGAAAAATGTTTATAAGTGGTACAAAGACTTAAAAGAGGGTCGAGAACGCGTTGATGACTTGGAGCGCTCCGGACGACCATCGACGTCAACAGATGACCAACACGTCAATAAAGTGAAGGAGTTAGTGCTCAAAAATCGTCGGTTGACTGTTAAAGACCTTACTGGCATGATCGGAATATCAGAAGGATCTGTGAGACCATTTGGGCCTACGAAAAGTCAAATCTCGTTTGGTACCGAAAACTCTAAATTTCGTCACGTTGATGTGTGTGAAACAATGCTTTCAGACTATCAGGACAAGCTCAAATGCATCATAACGGGAGAAGAGACTTGGATTTATGCTTATGACCCTGAAACAACCGACCAATCAAGCGAATATCGTGCTAAAGGCGAGACCAGACCGAAAAGAGCATGTCAAAGTCGTTCAAAAATAAAGGTCATGATGACAGCTTTTTTCGATTTTCGTGGTGTGGTGCACTATGAATTGCTTCCACCTGGCCAAACTGTTAATAAGGAATTTTATTTGAGCGTTATGCGTCGTTTACGTGAAGCAATGCGTCTAAAAAGACCAGAATTATGGGCCAACAACTCTTGGTTTTTGCATCATGATAATGCACCGTCTCACACTGCACTCGTTCTTCGTGACCATTTCGCCAAAAATTCCACGCATATCGTTCCGCAATCACCGTATTCACCTGATTTGGCTCCGTGAGACTTCTGGCTATTCCCAAAACTCAAGAGGCCACTCCGGAGAACGCGTTTCGAGTCGATTGAGGAGATAAAAGCTGAATCGAAGAAGGTTGGCTGATGGCTATACCGGAAATGGACTATTTGGCATGTTTCGGGGATTGGAAAAATCGTTGGCATAAGTGTCTTTCATCGAGAGGGAATTATTTTGAAGGGGATGAAAATGATTTACAAGAATATAGTAAATAAAGATTTTTCATTTTACAACCAAATTCACCTTACTTTTTGCCCACAGTAGTAGAGGCCATTGCCGCTTCACTTTGGTAGTTTTTGAGCGAAATCGCATTTACGGTAGAAAACTGAAGAGTTTTTATAAACATAAGTCAAAACAGATGCCATTCAACTATGTGACAGGTGTGAAAAAAAAACTAAAAGCTAAATATGAAACTAAAAAGTAACCACAACAGAAAATATTGGCTAGTTTTTATTTTAAAATTTCTATATTACAGAAAAATTTTCCTCTCGACCAGTTACTCCAAAAATTTATTACGATTAGGGAAATAAAGGGTGATTTTTAAGCTATTATCTTTTTAAACAGTTGGTTTAAACAGCTGACGCACGTTTCGTGTTTTGTTTCACTGTCAAACATCTTCAGTTTGGTCTATAATTTAAACATGAATCGTCTTACAAACGAACAACGCTTGCAAACATTGAATTTTATTATAAAAATTCGTGTTCTGTTAAGAAAGTGTAAAGTCGAAAAATTGTGTTCAGCGACGAAGCTCATTTTTGGATCAATGGGTACGTAAATAAGCAGAATTGTCGATTTTGGAGTTGCCAATGTTACAGAAAAGGTCACAGTTTGGTGCGGTTTATGCCCTGAAGGTATCATTGGACTGTACTTCTTCAAAGATGCGGCGAATCGTAACGTAACTGTGAATGGTGAGCGCTACCGTGAAATGATATCCAACTTTTTTTTGCCCAAAATGCAAGAGCTTGACTTACATGACATGTGGTTTCAGCAAGACGGTGCCACATGCCACACAGCACGCGTAACAATGGACTTGTGGTGAACATTTTATTTGACGTTCGGTACCTGTCAATTGGCCACCCAGATCGTGCGATATAACGCCATTAGATTATTTTTTGTGGAGTTATGTTAAAGCTCATGTCTACTCGGACAAACCTGCTTCAATTAACGCATTGTAAGATAACATTAAAGCATTTATATGTGAGATACCGGCCGAAACATTGGAAAGAGTATACCAAAATTGGACTAGGCGGATGGACCATTCGAAGCGCAGTCGCGGTCAACATTTGCGTGAAATAATCTTCGAATATTAAATTATATGGGCTGTACAATCGATTTAAATAAAAATTTCATGCATTTTTCTGAATTTTAGGTGTGTTTTTTTGAAAAACTTTCGTACAGCTCTTAAGAAATCACTTACTACATCACGAAGCTCGGTAAACTGAGTGGAAACTAAGCAACCATTACAAAGAAGTTTTAATGGAGAAATTGTTAATGCAGACTTTCTCTGGAAACAATTAAGCTAGTCAATCAATCATAACTTAAAAAGTATTCAGCGAATTTCAATGGAAAAAACGTTATTTTGCACGATATTGGAAGACCGCACTGCGCAAGAAAACACCGGAAAAAAATAATGACTTGGAGGGAGCGGTGCTGTATCACCCACTATACTCGCCCGACTTTGCGCCATCGGATTTCAATTTCTTCTGTTCCGTGCAATAATTCTTAATAAGCAAAAAATTTCAAAATTTGATGGAAAAAAAGAAATTATAAAATTAAAAATGCCATTTCCAGATATTTTACTAAAAACACAATTGACTTTCATCGATTCGGCATTGAAAATTTGCGCCCTAGATGGCAAAAGTTTGTTGGCAATGAGGGTGATTACATCATTGACTAAAAGAAGAAAAGCTTGTAAGCAGTTTGTTTATTCCAATTTAATGTAAAAGACGGCATTATTTTGCGGCTCCCCTTATATTTGAGCCCTAATCAACTCTTAAAAAACTCAAAAAAAAAAACCAAAAAATATAAAAATTGTAAAAACATTACATTATTTTTCGGCCCTCCTAATATTTGAGCCCTAATCAACTGAGGTATAATTTACAAAAAATAAAAATATAAAAATTTACACTATTTTTCGGTCCTCCTAATATTTGAGCCCTAATCAACTCAGCCATCATTCACAAACAAAAATGATAATAAAAAGAAATAAAATAAAAATAAAATTATTTTTCATATCACTAATTTCTAGCCACAATTTTGATAGCTTGTAGGATAACAATATTGCGTGCACTGCGCCTGCTTGCTTTCCAAGTGAAATTAGTTTTAGACTGAATGCTTTTTCCCACTTCACTTCACTTCACTTCAATTGCTCCGCAAACGATTGATTTTTCGTAATTTTTCAGTGCCACTTTTATTTAAAAATTTGTTTCTCTCATTTTTTCTTTTATGCCACCCTCGCATTTCCAAATCAAATATTCCATTTGTCATAAAGCATTGTGCAGCTCAAAATGGATCACTAAAGTTGCCTGCCACTCAATGCTGCAAGTGTTTGCTGCGACACCAAAGGGCACCACACTGCTCATATTGCGAACGCAACGCATGCACCTCTCCATGTGGATCAACATTCATGCATATGCCATACTTACAAAGACACGCACACGCGCGAAAAAAGTAAGCCAAATAAAATTGATTGAAGTTATATAAAATCTTCACTGTCAGCGTCAACGTCGTTGTCGTTGTCGTTATCGTTGTCGATTTTTGCACTTCGAGCACTTTCGCGTTGCTGTACGCGTCGTTGCGCCGTTAAGTGCAGCTTTACTTTGCCAACGAAATTGCTTTCGGCTTTTAACACACAGTGCGGCATTACTACCCAATAGCCCAGTGGTACTGCCACACTGCCACACAGCCTTAGGCCCATGTACTCCCGCTATAACTGCCACACCCATACCCTCTCACATGTAATATTTTTTTTTTTACTTTTTTATAGCTAACGACTGGCGATTGAACTTTTTATGGATTAAGTTGTTTGCCAGCGCAATTTGAAAGCCAAAAGGAGCAGAAAAATGTGAATGAGAAATGGAGGAAAAGCGTCTACTTTATGTTGCCGGCAGCCGTTTTGTCGCTGCACATATCCTTTTCAAATGTGTTTGTTTTGTTTGTGTATGTAGGTATAAGGTTTATGTATTTTTCAACCAAAAGAACTCGATTTATTAAGAAATTTCATAAAAATTTATTGGCTTCGGAAAAAGGTTCAAAATTACACCGGTAAATGCTACCTAAATATATATATATACACACACACACACATACATGCATGCATTCATATGTACAGTTATAGTGAAATAAGCCAAGAGTGTCATTGTGCCTCTGCTTTACGGCAGTAAGGTGAGAAGAAAATGGTGGTGTATGGCAGCCAAATCGGAAGCAAGTTCCACAAGCGGAGTTGGGCGTGCAATACTGCCTTTTTGTTGAGTAAAAAAAAAAAAAACAAAAATATGTCCATATACATATGTATATATATATATGCATGCTAATATATTCACGTGTATGTGTGCGTCTGCTCAAACAAAATTTACGACGTCCTTTGGTAATATGCCCATATGTGTGTGTGCGTGTGTGTGGCGCTGGTATGCAAAACACTTTATATGGATTTATATGCATCCTGCCTTGAAAAGTGAGACACTTAATAACACAGTTTCCATTTAATTTGACATATACGCAATATTATTACTAAATATTCACTAAGTAAGCAAAGCACTAAGCCAAATGAGTAGCGCACGGGTTGAAAAGGTCATTGCATGTGGCATACAATCGCAATAAAAAAGTTGCTTAAATTTAGTAATGCGTGCAATAAATCTTTTGCGAAGGCAAACCTGTGTCAGGTGATTGCGGGAAAAATGCAGATATCTACATTTATTGTCAACGTTAATGGACTGATGTGAAAATAAAAAGAAAACATAAATTATATAAAAGTTTAATGTAGTGCCGTAGTGCTTAAATCGTTTTCGTTCACCTTGTACATACTTGTAAATGTGGTGAAGAAGACACACGCAAAGGGTTGTCGAGGCAATAAAAAATACATGAAAACTCTAAATGGCGCTTGCAAGATGGTGAACGCCAGCAAAACAGTTGAGCTAAGAACATAAAACTGCATACTTTGAGGCTTTCGGAGTCGTTGATAACTACCATTTTGAATTTTGAAAACTCACATAGATAAGCATGGACCCAAACAACCTTCGAGTAGTAATTTCTATAAGCCAAGCTCAATTCAATTTTCAATTCGAGTGCAATCTTCTGCCTTTAACCTGGTGAGAATGAGATGACAAATATATCACCTAGAATGAGGTAAGGTATTATATATATATATATATAATTGGCGCGTACACCGAGCTTCTATTCCTATTGGTGGTGTGCGTCTTGATGTTGTTTCACAAATGGAGGGACCTTTTTTCATGGCAGAAATACACTCGGAGGTTGCCATTGCCTGCCGAGGTGCGACCGCTATTAGAAAAATGTTTTTCTTAATTTTGGTGATTCACCGAGATTCGAACCTACGTTCTCTCTGTGAATTCCGAATGGTAGTAGAGGTAAGGTATTATATGCCCTGAAAACATACAATTGGAATCTGTTCATAAAAGATATGGTTATTTTTTTGCTGGTGCTATACAACAACAGGGTTCGGCATTCGAAGTGTATCCAACTTCTGACTACCCGCGCAGCTGATGTACGGGCATCAGCTGTCTGTTAGTTGGCTAAGTGACAGTACAGAGTATTGTTTACAAGCGCGCGGAAGCATTTTGCCGAGAGTAAACGCGAAAAAAAGAAAATCTGTAATAAATTTCAAACGTAATAGTGTGACTGCATTATATTTGGCTGGAAAATCACAACCAACTCAAGCACCTTAAAGTGAATAAAGCTATTGTTTATCACCCCATTATTCGCTACAATGATACTGGCAGCATGGCGAAACGTCATGGAGGTGGACATCAAAAGGCTGCAACGTCACGTGAAATGATTCAAAAAGTGAGGAAACGACTAGAAGGAAATACCCGACGAAGTGTCAATCAAATGGCAAAAGAACTGAAAATATCTGACCGTAGCATCCGCCGTACACTGGAAAATGATATAAAAGTCAAGCTTTACAAGATCCAAAAGACGCATGACCTCACACCAAGGCAACAACAAGTCAGACATGAGAGAGCGAAGGCGGAAAGCTGTCATTTCCAAACATTTTGTTTTCTGACGAGAAAATTTCTCAAATTGAGCAATTCGTAAACTCCCAAAACGATAGGGTTTATTTGACCGACTATTCATACGAGAATTTAATTCACCGATTAGCCACCAGGATTAATGGTTGAGCCGCTGTAACCGCAAATGGGCGCTCTCCAATCGTTTTCATCGAGTCTGGCGTCAAAGAAAATGCGAAATATTAACGGGAAAGTATTCTGGAGGTTGCTTTGAAGCCGTGGGCAGACAAATATTTCGGTAGCAGACCAACAGACATTTCGACACTACTCGGCAGCGTCTCACAAAGCTCGAGTGAACCAAGAATGGCTAAAAACGACGTGCCGAACTTCATAGCGTCCACACAATGGTTCTGAAATTCACCATACGTGAGTCCGATGAATTATTCTCCTCGGGCCTTTTTGGAGAGCAAAGTCCGAACTAAAAGATTCACTAGTCTCGAGACGCTGAAAAAACCCATTGTCGGCGAGTGGGCCAAAATACCTGCAAGTTGCATTCGTGACAGCTTGCGACTCGTTTCTGGACCATCTCAAGGTCATAGTCAAGGGAAAAAAAGGTGGTCATATCGGGCAAAAGTGAATTGATTCTTAATTTTGTATCACTTTCACACATTTTTTACTGAGAACTGAATAGAAGTTTTTTACTTTGAACTGATTGCCATTCACTTGGGAGTGACCAGGACGATTCTACTGCATTTGGTCCAAGCAGCTCACAACTTTCGGTCTTAGCCCAAGTATATATTCTTCTAGGTAGCTTCCGAGTACTCGTTCCAGAATATATGGTTGTGCGCTGGGTTTCAGACCGGCCATGTAAAAATCCCGTCCAATGAAAACGAAAAAAGTAGCATTATAAGAGGGTTTCATAAATCGGAATGATGGTGGATGAAGTATATCAAGCTAAGAGGAGACTATATTAAAAGGTTAAGTGTTTTTTATGGTAGGTCAATATACATAAATAATTTAGATTGTAAAATTCTTATTTTCATTTTCTTCTCAGAAAAAATTATATTACGGCTGATTTTTGGGTTCTTGGCTGTCTATAGTTTGGACGTAGGGGAATTTAATTGTCAACGTTGAATTAAATGGCATAGATTAGCTGAAGAGTAGATTTGAAATTAGGACTTTTAAAGACGTGATGTTTGTAGAAATTCCAACGACTAGAAACTTGTTTTAAATGATAGACGAAATTTGTCTACCAAAATGTAGCCCAAATGTCTTCACTGCCCGACCTTAAAATATTCTTTTAAGGGGGTCGGGCCATCTGGAGCGATAAAAAAATCGATTTTTTTATTGTTTTATTTAATCAGTTAACTATTCTAGAAGATGTGTACAATATTTTAGCGACAAAGCTCCAAAATTGTAGAAGTTATAGCGTTTCGAATTTTCTCTAGTTGAGTGGTAGTGAGTTCTGTCGCTGGTGTAATGGATAGTCGTGTTACTTTTTCGAAAAAAAGAAAAGAACATTACGATGCTTTTTCGAATGTTGTTGTTTTCGATTCATTTGTCAAGCTTTTGAAGCATGCATATTCAGTAGGTGGATAAAAATTTGACATTTATTGCTGTAGTATATTTCATACGGAGGCATGTATCCTAAACGCGGAAAATCAGAAAATTATCGTTCTGCGAGGCCACGTAAACGGATATTTAACGGTAATCAGCACAAAAATGATAAAAAGGTATTACGTGAAAGCTCAACCTCCAAAAAGTTGAGTTTCTCGTTTGCAAAAGTTGCAAAACCAAAGTGAAATTTGCAGAAAGTGGATATCAAGGTTTGGGTTTCAAAATTGGCATCATCTGTTCGTGCGGAACAAATTACATCTTTTCGGGGCCTCTAATTCACACAGGATTTGAAATCAACAGAAAAATTGTGTTTGTTATGCGGCTTCTTGGGATAGATCATGAAGGTATAAATTTATTTTGTGGTCTCATGGATCTTTGTCAAGGACTTTCAGATCACGCGTATAAAAAAAATAGTAGATCATATACACTTAGCGGCAACAACATTGTTTGAGAAATTCAGCAAAAAAGCGGTCCAAGAAGAAAAGAAAAAGAATGAAGAAAATGGAAGGCCTGATACAGATTTTTAAGTGTCTGGAGATGGATCGTGGAAAACACGAGAATTTTAGTCATTATACGGTGTTACCACGCTAATGAACAGCACAAAGAAAACTGCACTTCAAATCACCAAGGAACAGCAGGCAAAATGGAAGTAGATTCTATTAATGAAACGTTTGCGAGTTCGATTGAGAAATTCGGAGTGAAATACGTCAACTACATTGGTGACGGTGATTCTAAAACTCTTTCAAGTATCGTAAAGAATAATCCTTATGGTGATGAATCACCCGTTGTTAAAAGCGAATGTGTGGGTCACGTTCAAAAAAGAATGGGTACTCGTCTTCGCAACATTAAGGAGAAAGAAAAACTGGGCGGCAAAGGAAGACTCACAGATGTGCTCATCAGAAACCTGACAATATGTTACGGATTAGCCATTAAGAGTAATGTCAACTCTTTCAGAGATATTAAAAAGGCAATTATGGCAACTCTGTACCATTTTACTTCAACAGACAAGAATCCTAAACATGGAAGTTGTCCTGCGGGCGCTGAAAGCTGGTGTGAATGACAAAGAGCTAAAGCTATGCGAAATAGCTAGCAACTTTCACCCACCCGCCGTGCGTTATAAGACCACATGTGGAAAATTACATTCTTCCGATCTATGAAGATTTTTCGAAAGACGATCTCCTGGTACGGTGTATGGGCGAACACACTCAAAATGGCAATGAATCTTTTAACGCCACAGTGTGGCGTATAGCTTCAAAACATTTGAATTCGGGCCCAAAAGTTGTCCAAATTGCTGCGATTATTGCTGCGAAACGAGGTTACACGGCTGTTTTGACGTTGATGAGACCACTTGAGTGGAAAATCGGACAACAGTGCAAAATCGAATCGAACGCGCAGAGCAACGTCACAGCGATTGCACTAAAAACGCTCGAATTGCTCGAAGAGCAGAAAAAACTCAACAGAATAAGCTTCTCGAGAAGGCGGAAGGATGTCTTTATGGTCCAGGAGTAGCTGATTAGCTATTCATTGTTGTAAGTGTTCTGTACATAACTTATCGTCTTCCGAAAACTTCAAAGCGCGCTTTATCTCAAAACCATGTCTTTGAAACTGACGGGCAGGATTAAAAAAGCAATATTCAACCTATCGACGGGGTGGCTTTTTTTATAGCTTTTTAGGTACCATTCTATGTGAACCTCCAAAAATAGTAGAAACTAACTATTTGGACTGATATTATTGATAGAATATCGCGAAAATTACCTCCAAAAATCGATTTTCTGCTTTTACAAGCAAAAAAAAAATATTTTTCAAAAGTTTTTTTGTTGTTTTCGAGGTTCATTGACGACAAAAAAGGCTAACAATTAAGAAAACTACTTAATTGCATGTTTTAGAAAAGATTCGTGGAGGCTATCATGGACGCCAACTGGATACTCTTGTCAGAGCGCTACGTGGCACCCGGGATAACTTCGTCATTTAGCTAGTTTTTGAAGTAAAGAAATTCGAAATACAGCTTATATGTTTGCCAAAATATACGCAAAATATTAGTGAGCTGAGTTGTTTTTCTTTCTTTAAAAAAAAATACCACAAAAAACACATTTTTTCGGCGTTCCAGATGAGTTAGAATTACTTTTGGATTCTTGAACTGGAAAGCGACATTTTTTTTTCAACTTTGTATGTAAATATTTTAGCAAACGTATTTTTTGATGGATTGTGATAATTAAAATTTAAGTGACATTTCAGTGAGAAATTTTACATATTAAAAATTGCACCTAGAAGGAGTCACGGTTGCTCTGTTAGAAAAATAATCAACATACAATTTAGCTTCTCATCTCTCAACTTCCTCAAGAAGTATAAAAGTTACTGGTTGGCCATAATTGTCAAGTCTCCGATGGCATTAATAGAACTATCCAAACCCCACATCTAAGTGTAGCTGTTGAACTACATATAATCGCAAGGACGAATTGGCACGACATGTGGGGGGAAAATAAGAATGATGATCCACAAATATAAAAGTACGTATTAAATTGCGCTTTACCGTCAGAACGAGTGAAATACTCGTATTTGCAATGCTACATTTAATAGCCTTCAGTGAATCGGTGGTAGTCTTAAAGGCAACAACAAGCGTAAGAATCAAAAGTAAAGTGTAATCAATATGGTTCACACGTAACCTCAAAAACATTGGATTTCCTTTTGGCAGCTGCAAAGTATTTTATAGCGGCAACAATAAAACCCAACCCATGCACATGCACACACATACGCATGTTTGTGTAGAGTCCCTGCAGGAAAGTAGAGGTACAGGCTCCTAAAGAGGTGCTTGACTGCTATATAACTTTTTGATTGAGTCCGAACTGGTGTGCAGAGGAATAAAGGATGATAGTTGGGATTCAGTTTTGCTTTAACTGCTATCTTTACAGCTCATGTTAGGGTTGTGAAAGCCGAAAAGTAGAGCTAACATACAAATTGCCATTAACGCACTTGGCGACCATAGCCTTGTGAGTTGGCTATGACTTCTAATGGATGCACTATTGTTGCTGATGAGAGAATTAATGGCGGCAATACCTTGTAAATTATACAAATTTTTTAACATAAATAAAGTGAATATTAAAACACATACATATAAAAAAATAAACTACTCAACTTACTTTTATTCAGTGTAGAAAATTGATATAAAAAAATAGTTTAAAAATTACACTCTGCATATGGCATAAAAATGTCCAGCTAAGAACCACGAGAAAATATATACATACATATACAGTGTACTCTCTCTTAATGGACACCTCCCATAAGCGTACACTTTTTTCAGTCCCTAGGGGTGCGCTTAAGAGAGAGTACGCGGTATATACACTATGCTACAGAATTACATTTTTGCGCAGCATGTTTGCTTTGCCACGGACGAGGAGACACGAATTAATCAAAAATAATTTAAAAATTACACCATGCAACAAAGTTAAATTTTGTGCGCAATCAATTTTTTTGTTAAGGATGGAAGGATAAATGCATTTCTAACGCATTTGTGATACGAATTAAGGTAAAAAAATTTTTTAATTACACCCTGGGAAAAAAAATTTTTCGCGACATGTTTGAGGAAAAATTATAAGAGCGCTTTCGCTTAGTAAAATAGCTTGTTAATAAGAATATTATTTAAAAATTACACTGTGCAACATACTTTAATTTTTTAGCAACCTGTTTTTTTTGTAAGAATGAAACAATACGAGTTGATAAAAAATAATTTGAAAATTACCCCATGCAACAAAATATAATTTTTGTAATTTTTTTTTTTTTGTTAGGGAAGGAAGCATAAAAGCACTTCCAACACGTTTCTGATAGCGTTAAAAAAATTACACTATGCTAAAAATATTATTTTTTCGCGACATGTTTAAGGAAAAATTAATAAAAGCGTCTCCTTTTAATAAATGAGCTAGTTTGTGAAAATTATTAACAAATTACACTATGCAACAAAATTTATTACTTACACAATGTATGGCGGCCGCAGTAGGCGAATGTATATATGTTTTTTTTTAGTAGGAATGAAACAATACGAGTAAATAAAAAATTATATAACAATTACACCAAGCAACACATTTTTTTTTTGTTAAGGGCGGAAAGATAAGACACATTTTTATACCAGTTAAAAAAAAATTATTTAAAAATAACATAATGCTAAAAAATATTAATTTTTCGGTATATATTTAAGAAAAAATGGTTAACACTCTTCCGATACATTTACCACTCATGCTAACTGTTAATAAAAAACTAAATTTTAAAATAAAAAATTTGAAATTAAAATTAAAAATTAGAGAAGAGTTAAGACATAATTTTTATTAATTTTTTTTATTAATTTCGTTGCAACCGGTTTTGCTGTGAAGGACGAAAGAATACGAATTAATAAAAATTAATATAAAAATTACACTATGCTACAAAAGTTAATTTTTTTGGCTGCTTGTTTTGTTGTTAGGGCGAAAAGATACGAGTTAATAAGAACATAATCGGACTAACCGAAAATTCGTGCTCAGAACCCAATTTAAAGCATTAGCTAGATAAAGCGCGCGCACCAGTGAAACTCCTTAATACGTCCGATTTTCTACCGGGTAGCGGCGACACGCGAAGTACTTAAAGTTACTTTGCTCACGTCTCGCGGATTGTTGTGCGCATGTATGTGTATGGTGTATGTGTGTGTGATATTGTCTGTGCGAGCGCAGCATTGTGGCGCCACGTTCGTTCATTCGTATACGTTTACTACTGCAGTTGTTGCAGCTGACTGCTTTGAGCGTTATTGCGTTACCGCGCTGCCGCGCTGGTACATCAGCCAATTCTTCACTGTTTGAGTTTTTGGTAGTAAACTTTAGCAAGTTTGTAACTATTTTGGACGTTGTTGCATTGTAAAACATCTTCCGCAACCTGCAATCGCGCTTTGTGTGAGTGTGTGCGTGTGTGCGCGTGTATGTGTGGGATGCTATTGGGTGCTTAAGAGGTGGCGCTTTATGCGAAGCTGGTGCGGTGCCGGTTGTTGCGGTTATACTTCATGCACCAGTTCTCAACAGATTTGCTGCAGTCTGGATGAACAATTCAAAGTGTTTAATACATTCTTGCACACCGCCAGCTGGTTGAGAATTTTTTTTCATCCTTTTTTTTTTTTTGGTTTTTACGTTTTCTGGCATCCCGTCTTGCATCTCCTTTCGCTTGACTAGGCTACAGTCAGGCTGAGCGCCTGTGTTGGCTGCTGCAATTTATTTCGCGTGAAGTGCTCGATATACGAAAAGTTTTTAATTTCGCGCTACTGTTTGCTGGGTTTTATTTTTTAACAGTTTTTGCTTTGCACTTTTTTCGCCGCTCTGCCGCTATCGCAAAAAGTGTTGCAAATCTACCAAACGTTGTTAGGAAAAAGTTGCGCAAAAAATGTTTCGTTGCTACCAGAGCAGTTGTTTGTGTGCATGGATAGCTCCATGTGAGTATTGGTAAAGTGTTGACGCACAAGTATGCACCTACATACATACATACATACATGCGCTTGTGGCTGGCTTGCAGCTTTCATTCTACCCACCTCGTTCCCCGTCTCGCGCTGCTGCCAAGCGCTAATCAACGACTTCCACATTGGCGCGCTTGTTAAATGTTGCGCGTGCGCTTAACTTCATTAACGCATCATCTATCCGTCAACGCCATCATCGTCACCTCTCGCTCGCTGCCGCCTCCGCCGTTTTTGCGGCACCAAAGGTCTTCGTCAATGCTGACGTTTTTACAAACGTTGCCGCAACTATCTACTATCACCGCTCTAAGTTTTCACCACTGCCACAGGCACTTCTGGTGCGCGCAACTTTAGTGGCAAATTGCCAAAAGGGCTTGTGGGCGTGGTTGCTGTATTCCCGTAATGGAATTTGCTGCCACGAGCGTCGGCACTTTGTCTGCTTTTTTGGTGGCAATTGATGCTCGTTTTCGACTATGCATTTGTATGCGCAAGTATGAGTGTTTGTGTGCATGTGAGCGTGTGTGTGTGGCTTACCAGTAACCGGAAACGGAAGTGCTGATATCTTCAATTCAATCGAGTTGCTGGTTGGTTGGCATCGTCGCTGTTTTACCGGTGAATCGGTAATTCATTACATCTGCCGTCTCGGCACTCGCTGTCACTAAGGAAGTTTAATTAATTTTCCTACTTCTAAACGTCGCACTTACATTTGGTAAATGGTTTGCTAGTGTTGAGCGGCGTGTGAAATTACGGCGGCGTAAAAACGTTCGAGCAACGTTAAGTGTGCGCAAAAAGAATGCTTGGCTTCCGTTTTTCTTGACTTCTTCAAAGAATGTTTAACTGAATATTTAACTTATTTGAAAATTTAAAGCCTAACATACCAATTTTAATCCATAAGGCCGAACAAAATTTTTGTTTTTATAAAAAATAAAAAAAAACAAATTTATCAAAAAAAAAATTGTATCAAAAAAAAAAAAAATTATCATAAAAACATTTTATTAAAAAAAAATAACATTTTATCAAAACAATAAAAAAATTTTATAAAAAAAAAATGTTTATAAAAAATAAATCAAAAAATTTTTTTTTGGGTTAGATAGGTAAAAAAAAATTTATCAAAAAAAATTTTATCAAAAAAAAAAATGTTTACCAAACAAAAGCTTGATCAAAGAAATTCAAAAAAAGATTTTTTTTGGGTTGAAATAGGTAAAAAAAATTCATCAAAAAAAAATTTTTACCAAAAAAAAAAATTTATCAAAGATATTCAAAAAAAGATTTTATTTGGGTTAAAATAGGTAAACAAAATTTATAAAAAAAAATTTTATCAAAAAAAGAATTTTACCAAAAACAATGTTTACCAAACAAAAAATTGATCAAAGAAATTCAAAGAAAAATTTTTTTGGGTTTAAATAGGTAAAAAAACTGTTATCAAAAAAAAAATGTTTACAAAAAAAAATTGATCAAAGAAATTCAAAAAAAGATTTTTTTTCGGGTTAAAATAGGTAAAAAAAATTTATCAAAAAAAAATTTTATCAAAAAAAAATTTTACCAAAAAAATATGTTTACAAAAAAAAATGTATCAAAGAAATTAAAAAAAATTTTTTTTTGGGTTAAAATAGGTAAAAAAAAAATTTATCAAAAAAAAATTTTACCAAAAAAATGTTTACAAAAAAAAAAAATGCATAAAAGAAATTTAAAAAAATTTGGTTTTGGGTTAAAATAGGTAAAACAAAAAATTATCAAAAAAAAATTTTATCAAAAAACAAATGTTTACAAAAAAAAATTGATCAAAGAAATTCAAAAAAAATTTTTTTGGGTCAACATAGGTAAACAAAAAATTTATCCAAAAAATTTTTTATCAAAAAAAAAGTGTTTACAAAAAACAAATTGATCAAAGAAATTCAAAAAAAGATTTTTTTTGGGTTAAAATAGGTAAACAAAAATTTATCAAAAAAAAAATTTTAACAAAAAAAATGTTTACCAAAAAAAAAACAATTGATCAAAGAAATTCGAAAAAAGATTTTTTTGGGTTAAAATGGGTTAAATGGGTTATCAAAAAAAAATTTTATCAAAAAAAAAGTATTACCAAAATAAAGAAAAATTTATCAAAAAAAACAATACAAATTTTTATTTTTTGGGTTAAGATAGGTAAACAATGTTTTTTGTTTTAATTTGTTTTATATATTAATATTTTGTTTTTTTGTATTAACCGTCTAAATTTCTACAGGTTATGGTATATACGTCCAACTCACTGAGATGTCAAAAGTCTGTTGGGATACCATTGTGCGACACGGGAACCTCATTTATTTTTCTTCGTGGAACTATTTTGTGGATCCAATTGGTCCAATCCAATAGAATAAAATAATGGTTTACTTAAAAAACCTGCCCTTATAAATAAGGCTGGACAATTACAAAAGAAGTACTCAACTGTTTCTTCCTCTTCCTCATCTCTACAACCTCTGCAATATTAATGAGAGGAAACTCGTGAATGCCTGCCAAATAGCCAATGATCGGTTACACAAGCCACGACCATCGAGATATCCTTTGTAATTTTCTTATTTATTTGTGGCCATAGGAGTCTAGCTTTTACGCATTACCTCTTTTGGGCAAGTCGGCTGTATATGGGTTAGTACCAGACAAAATCGAAGTGATATTTAAAAATTTTACTCAAACTCATCCATCACCGAAAAAATTTACTAATACCACTTTGATCAAAAAGTTTCCGATGGCGCTCTAAGCCAACTGATTTGAGTTCGGTTTTGCTTTTGGTTAGGTTGCCACATCTGTGATTAAATATTCGACCGAAATTTCATCGCAATTGCTTGACATTTGTAAAAGTTACGCCGTCTTGAGTAAATCTACTTCTGCACGTCTTTTCGATTTTTTACTGTTCTTAAAATGCATTTGAGTTTGGAATAACGAGTTTGCATAAAATTTTCGTTCAAAATGGATTCAACGGTGCGAAACCTTCGAAATGTTGGGAAACTGTTTCGGTAATGATACTTTAAAGACTCTAAAACAGCCGTTTACGAGTGGCATGAACGCTTCAGAGTAGTTTGTGAGTCCATCCAGTATGACGAATGTCGTGACAGGCCATCGACATTGAAGACTGCTGAAAACATCAATAAGGTGAAAGAAATTAACTTTAGACCTAGAGGACTTAAAATAGACCTTGAATAGAACTTGTCAATTTATTAGAAAAAATTTAGTCGTCCACGAGTTTCATCAACTTTTACTCCAAGAGCAGGGACTGTTCATGAGTGAATTACATCTGCAGCTATTACTAAAATTCAAATTTGTGAATTTATTGGGAAATTAACTATCACAGAGCTGGCAGAGCACTTGAAAATTACTAATGGATCCTGTGCAGTCAACGAGATTTTTCGTTGACCGTTTTATGAAAGTTATTAATTGCGACTGACTTGCCCTGCAGTTAAGCACAGGTATATACAGGGTGGGCCATATAGCGTTTTCTTTTTGAACCACCTATTTTTTTGAGAATGTTAACACAAATGACATGTCAAATGTGTTTATAATTTACTTAAAGGTTTGACATTTACGAAATAGGACGCTATACGCTTGAAAAAAATTGGGAAATATTGAAAACCTATTTCCAAAGTGGTGAGTCTTCGTCTTCTTTTCCGATATTTGTGATGATTACATGAGAGAGGGCCCCGTTTATGTTTGTTGCGCTGACTACGCTGCTTGCGTGCTCGCATAACCAAACAGACCCATTCAGAACATTGCAGTTAATGATTTTGGATATCGCAAACCACGTTGCTGCAAAATTGGTCGTTAGTCCAAAACGACCTGAATTTCGTGCCAAAAAAAGACCGCCAAAGACATGATTTCCACAGCTGATTCCCTCGCAATATTCATCAAGTTCATCACTACTGGAGACGGGACGTGGACTTATGAGTACGACACGCAGTCCGGACATCAAGCGAGTGACTGGAGAGCTCCGAATTAAACAAGACCAAAAAGACCACGTCATTTTAAGTAAAAAAGAGAAAGCAATACTGACGGTTTTTGTGGATTAAAGATATTTTACACCAAGTATTTTTTGCCAGAAACTCAGACAGTTATTTAATTATTAATTATGTGTCATAAGACGTTCGGTACAACGACGAGTTAGACACACTTAGCAAGGGTGCAAATGCCATCGGGTACATCGAAGCGCAAAGGATTCGATGGTATGGTCACATTTTACGAATGAGCAAATAAATCCACAAGGAGACAGAAGGGGAGGCCTATCGAGAAAACGATGGAGAGTTGACATTGAAGGCGACTTTGGAGCAATGGGCATATCTGATGTCAAGCGAAAAGCTGATGACCGATCGACTTGGAGGGGAATTATAATAGAAGCACCCAGAATTGTGATGTTATTATGATGGTGGTGATGTTAGGAAACATTTACGTGAAGCAATTCGCCCAAAAAAAGGATATATGGAAAAACACTCGTGGATTCTGCATTAAAATCATGCACCGTCGCACAGTGCCATCATTATCCGAGAATTTTTGATCAGGAACTAAACGAATACCATCCAGCAGCCGTCGAACTCACCTGATAAGGCACTCGGCGATTTTTTCTGTTTGAGTGAGTCCAAAAACCATTACGAGAACCACTTCGGAGTTTTAACAGGCGAAAAGTTAGGTTAGGTTTTTGTGGCAGCCGGCTTAGAATAGCCAACTCACTTAAACCATGTGGGTCTGTTGTGGTCCCACTGTGTAACACGAAAACCGCAGTATTTATTGATTATCGTTCTTATGAAGCGTAGAATAGGTTTTGTCCCAACACCGGATAGTTCTCTAAGACAGTCAAAAGAGTGTCTTCCTAACAACTTTGCTCTACTCCTAGCTAAGCCTGGACCATTACAGGGGAAGTGTTCTACCGTTTCTTTCTCCTCTTCGTCTCTACAACTTCTGCAGAAGTCTCGCAACACAGAAGAGAGCTTACCTCACAGCCATTGACCTGCAACACAAGCCACGACCTTCGAGACGTTCTCTCTTGAGAGGTTGATCGATTCCCCTGATATTTTCTTATCTATTTGCGACCACATTACCCTGGTTGTGGCACACGTATTTTCTTCTCTCTATGACCTAGTAGTCTCTTAGAGAATATTATTTTTTATCCTTAATTTCAAGTTGCAATAGGAATTCCAATATTGCCTCTGTTTTCAAGCAATGGAATATTTGTAACCTTGCAGGCTAGCTGATCGGCCTTGACCGACCTCATTTAGAGCTGTGCATTCCTGATTTTGGTATAACTTCCTCCATTGGTTTCATGATCGCTTAACCGCTTGACTAACCAAGAAGATATTTATTCTAGTTTTTGTTACGGCATATGTGTTAAGGTCCACAGTAACCTCTTTTGTGGCTTAGACGTCTGCTTGGTAGACGCTACAGTAGTCCGAAAGTCGGACAGATAATTCTAGCCCTAATTAGTTTAAAAAAAAACCTCCATAGTCTCTTTTTTTCTTGCTTGAATCGATCTGTGTAAAAATGTGTTTCCCTTCTTCTTCAAGGTCTTTGAGTTTGTCCCTCTCTCCTTGACGGGATGTTAATCTTGAAGATCCTCTCGAAGGTAGGTTAAGGGAAAGAGTAGTCGAATTCTTGATTATAACTACTCATAGTATGCATGATAATATAGAGGCGTGGTCGAACCGCCGAGACTTCTATAGTGCTATACTATTAGGTCTGCGCGCTGAAGCAGCGGCTTATCCTTAATTTCAAGTTGCAATAGGAATTCCAATATTGCCTCTGTTTTCAAGCAATGGAATATTTGTAACCTTGCAGGCTAGCTGATCGGCCTTGACCGACCTCATTTAGAGCTGTGCATTCCTGATTTTGGTATAACTTCCTCCATTGGTTTCATGATCGCTTAACCGCTTGACTAACCAAGAAGATATTTATTCTAGTTTTTGTTACGGCATATGTGTTAAGGTCCACAGTAACCTCTTTTGTGGCTTAGACGTCTGCTTGGTAGACGCTACAGTAGTCCGAAAGTCGGACAGATAATTCTAGCCCTAATTAGTTTAAAAAAAAACCTCCATAGTCTCTTTTTTTCTTGCTTGAATCGATCTGTGTAAAAATGTGTTTCCCTTCTTCTTCAAGGTCTTTGAGTTTGTCCCTCTCTCCTTGACGGGATGTTAATCTTGAAGATCCTCTCGAAGGTAGGTTAAGGGAAAGAGTAGTCGAATTCTTGATTATAACTACTCATAGTATGCATGATAATATAGAGGCGTGGTCGAACCGCCGAGACTTCTATAGTGCTATACTATTAGGTCTGCGCGCTGAAGCAGCGGCCAGTTATTTTCATAGCTGATTTAGAGCAGGCAAGTTGACAGGCACCTCGAGCGCTTTATTAGGGGTAGTTCTTAAAGCGCCGGTGATACATAAAAGAGCAGTTTCATGTAATTTGCCCTTTGAGTTGAAACAGTCGACAGGATGTTATGGAAAATCAAAGACGGCTCTGATGGCTATATCGAAAATAAAGTTCCGGAAATGTTTCGAGAGTTGTATGAAATGATGGCAGAAGTTCGTTGCAGTTGATGGGAAGTACTTTGAAGGCGATAATATCACTTTTGAGTAGTGAGTTTGTGTTTCCAATTTTCTGGATATATTCCGGGAGCCCTTTTATCAAGGCCTACACCCTTTTTGGGTGTGCGTCTTGTGTTGTTCCACAAATGAAGGCACCTACAGTTTCAAGCCGACTACGAACGGCAGATATTTTTATGTGAAGCTTTTTCATGGCAGAAATACACTCGGAGGTTTGCCATTGCCTGCCGAGGGGCGACCGGTATCAGAAAAATGTTTTTATTAATTTAGCTTTCATCTGCCGAGGGGCGACCGCTATCAGAAAAATGTTTTTATTAATTTTGCTTTCACCGAGATTCGAACCATCGACCTCTCTGTGAATTCCGAATGGTAGTCATGCACCAACCCCTCGGTGCACTTTAACTTAATTTCATTTGGTATTTGCCATTCTAAAGTACTTTGAAATGCTAATGACTCAAAGTAGTTCCTGCGCGGTTTCCAAAATGGTTTTACGATCGCCTTTTTCCGGAAAAAAAGTTACCTTTCCTTTTGCTGAGCCGGGTATTAATTATGAAGAACAGCGAGCAAACGTGACAGCGCTGCAAAGCAGCTTTTTTGCAAGAATTTTTAGAATGCTCCCGCCTTTAATGCCTTAGTAATGGAGTAGATATTTTATTGAATTTTTTATTTAGTTTTTTATTTTTATTTTTTAATTTTTCTATCAAAGCAATGAGTTTTGCACTGAACCGCATAGTTTATTATGCTTTGCTGCTGCTTCCCTGCCAAGTGTCATAGTAGGTATTGTTGCTTGTGTATGTAGTTTCTGTTATGTTAATCGCACCACAAAGTGTTTTTTCATCGACGTTTTAGCGATTGTTTTTACAAGCTAATGGACAAGGTGAAGGAAATTCATGCACAGTAAGAGGCAGCAGTCAATCCAGGTGTTTGCTATTTTTAATGACAGCATCACTTTGCGCGCCTTTCAAGCGTCGCCTGCAAAGACAAGCGCAAATTGCATCGAACCAAAACCAAGTCTAATCCACTCCACGAACTGCGCGATTTCTTTGTTTTTTTTTTAGAAACTCCTTCAATTACTCTAACACCTAAATCGCATACTCGTCTCCGCGCAAATTCGCGTTTTCTTTTTTTTTTGTGATTTTTGCTGTTTTTCTTCGAGCCTGTCAGGCTGCCAGAGGCCGCAGTTGAATTAGTCATGCCAAACTAAACATGCAATTCATTTTAATTTAAAACCAACTCATTCAACCACAAATGCCGCACTACACAATGCACCGCGTACGGAACTACAACATGCAGAGCTCAAATTAAAATGATTACAAGTGGAAGTGTGCATGTGTGAATGCGTGTGTGTGTGTGTGTGTGTGTATACTCGTATACCAAGTGGAGTAGGAGTGTGCAAAATCAGCAACTGCTCCGGATATGTTGAACATCCGTCGTCGCTGCACCTACACCAAATGTTGCGAGTGCGCCTCCTCCACCCTCTGGCATTCTCAACAATTCTGCAGAATTAACATTTGAAATGCCGCCAGATGTGCGCCAAGTGGACACTTCAGTTTCGACAGTGCAGCTAAGCGAAGTTCGCAACCGCAAATGCCACCAACAACAATGTTCATTTGGTATGCGAAAACCTAATTAAATTCTCATTAAACGTGCCAAAGTGCTGCATACTCAGTATTTAAGTTAGTTGCTAGCCGAGGGGAGGGAAGTCGCACAAAAGGGTTTTAATTGGTAATGCATAATTTAATGTAAATAAATATTTATTTATTAAACCTTTGTGAAAGCACATAACTATCAAGAAATCGCGGGTGGGTAAGCTGAATAATTAATCAGGTTTTCAAGAAAGGTGTGCAGACAAATACGGGTGTATCTTCATAGTAATACTCTCAAGACTATTTTCGTTAGGGGTGTATGAGTCTCAGACTTAATTCTTGCTGTTTTACAAAGTGTGGATGTTATACAAAAATACTGTCAAGAGTGCGGAGCCTACTTGTAGCTAAGCTTTCACACTCACATAAAAGGTGTCTGACTGTTTCCTCTTCTTCTGTATTTAAACAGCTTCTAGAGAAATAGAAGTACGGGAGTACTAACCTTCTAGCGTGGCTACCTATTAAACAATGACCAATTACTACCCCTATCATTTTTCTCATAGCTTCTCTGTTAAGTCCTAATAAGCTGACGCTGCTATAGAAGAATTTCGCTTATATCAAAAGCCAGCGTTCGCCATCTGTTTAGTGTGAAGCGTGTTCCTCCGAATGCTGTACCTCTCGCTTCGTTAAATAAATTACTAGGTACCCTAAATGGTATTGGTAAGTTCTAAATTGATACTGATAGTGAGTCGTACTGCATGTTTCATAAGGTAGGTAGGTAGGTTGGGTGGCTGTCGCACCGACACACTTAGACCTTTCGTAGGCCCATTGTGATACCACTGGAACTTATCCTTATCCTATGCATTCCTTTTCAAACAATCAAGTAACTTTAATAAACGAGCAAAGCTACGCTTGTTTTAGATGCGCTATGTCCGGCCGCCGTAGCCGAATGGGTTGGTGCGTGACTACCATTCGGAATTCACAGAGCGAACGTCGGTTGGCAGGTAATAGCAAACCTCCGAGTGTATTTCTGTATGAAAAAAGTATGAAAAAGCTCCTCATAACAATATCTGCCGTTCGGAGTCGGCTTAAGACTGTAGATCCCTCCATTTGTGGAACAACATCAAGACGCACACTACAAATAGGTGGAGGAGCTCGGCCAAATACACAAAAATGGTGTACGCGCCAATTATATATATATATATATATATGTCCGCTACATCAATTGAAAATACCATGTCAAGAGTGCGGAGCCTACTTGTAGCTAAGCTTTCACACTCACATAAAAGGAGTCTGACTGTTTCCTCTTCTTCTGTATTAAGACAGCTTCTACAGAAAATGAAGTACGGGAGTCCTAACCTTCTAGCGTGGCTGCCTATTAGACAATGACCACCCCTATCATTTTTCTTATAGCTTTTCTGTTAAATCTTAATAAGCCTTTCGATCGACCGCTGTTCCAATTCGGCCATGTCTGTCTGCTTAGTTCGCATGTTGAGATGTTTTGACAACTCGTATTTACCTTATTGATGGTTTCCCTATCTATCAGTAGTTTTCAAGTGGCTAAAGGCATGAGTATCAGCGGCTTATCCACTTAGAGGTCGAGCGTTGTACCGGTTCGAGCAAGTTCATATGCCTTGCAATTCACTGCTATATTTCTGTGGCCTGGCACCCAAATAAGGTGTACTTTGTAAGATTTAGATACGTCATTTAGAAGTTTAAAACATTCTATGACTATTTTTGACGAGCGTGTTTTAGATTCTAGCGCTTTTGTGGCCGCTTGACTGTCCGAGTATATGAAGACTTCATTTGTAAATAGTTCGCTCGTTTTTATTACAGTAAGCCCTCTTTTATGGCAGTGACTTCCGCGTGAAATACACTGCAATGATCAGGTAGGCGAAATGATTGGTTAGTTCCGAGTTTTCCACTTACTTTGCTGTCTAGTTTTGAGCCATCTGTATAGATGTATATATCATTTTTCTTAACAATAAGCCTGTTATCCCATTCCTCTTTGGAAGGAAATACTGTGACGAATGTTTCATATAACATCTACAGAGTATTTTTCGCCAGCAATTCAATCGTAGCCACTATTCAAAAAGCTTCAAAGTTTTTCTGTTTCAACGGCTGGCCAAGGCCATAAAGGCGGATGAATCGAAAAATATTGGAACGATGTATACTTAGTTACTTTTTTGGTAAAAATTATTTTTAAAATTTTTGTTGTTAATTTTTATAATTTTTTTTTCATTAATTTTATGACCGACTAATTATGATGGCCGACAACGAAGATTACTAATCCAACTAAAGCCGGATACTCGAAGAGGCGTAGTGCCGTCAAGATACTCAAAAGGTGGTCGAAGGAAGTATTGCCTAACTTTACTCTCGAGAGACCGACTACATCGTTAGCTGCTACCAAAAGACAAAGGTCAACTGAAGAGGTCAAACCGCCAGCGAAAAGACTGAAAAATCGTTTGCGGTAGTGGCCCGCAATCGCATCATAATCGGTGTCCGGGATGAGAGTGATTCCGAAGGAAGAATTCCCAGACTACAATGGAAATCGGTGCGGGCTGCTTTAACTAATGTGACGCTGGAAGTGCTGATAATCGATCCGCCATCATGTACTGACACAGGCTGGTAGCAAGGCCAAATAAAAATCATAGCCTGCGACGACGAAAGTTCGGTAGAGCTAAACAACACTACAATAGCTAGAGCCTGATAAGTTTACCCTGAGGCGGAGCTCGTGGTAGTCGGTAAAAGGAATATCTGATCTCAACCGAGGACACGAATATGTATCCCTACACACTCCGACCAGGAACAGATAATGCAGATAATCAGTGCATGCAATCCAAGCTTGCTACCGGTAGGTTGGAAATTTGTCAAGGTCTTTGACAACACGGTAACAGAAGTCGGCGTGGTGACGAAACGTGCCACGATGCAGGTTATGCTACTACTCACTAATGACTCGCTAAAATCTTTGGCGAATAGCGAAGGGGTCATAAATTACGGTTTTGGCAAGGTGCGAGTCATAGCCTATAAGGCAGATGCTGATGCTATTGACCAATTGACCTGAGAGATTGAAGCAAATGATGCTGAGGAAGATCCTATGGAGTCCTAAGTGACGTTGAGTGCATCGACTTAGAAGGTGGGTACTGTTCGTCAGGGTCTGAGCGTGAGAGCTGGAACTGAGATTGAAAAAATGAGTACAAGTGCAACAACCGAGCTTAAAGCTGATTTGATTGTGAAGGTAAAACAAGGTCTGGTATAATGGCACAGGCACAACTAACCACATTTATGATACATAATTATAGCAACTCAAACACAACAACGATTAGGTGGGAGACAGAAAGAAGCAGGTACTTTGCATACGAGGATACAGTACCCTCGATGCTGTTAAAAGGGCTAATAGGTAGGTGAAATGGTTGAAGAGCCGGCCTGGCACTCCTCAAGTAGCACGAAAGCGCCGTTTTGATATCATGACGACCATTGTCGTCTACCGGCCAAACCCGGACATTAACAGAGAAAATATTCAACAGTCTCCTTCTCTGAAAGGTCCCCACAGCTTCTGCAATGGGGGCTAAATGGTAACTCTAGCTTTCCCGCATGTGTGCCGATCGTTCAGTGGCCGGTAAACACAGCTACGAAATTGGAAACAGAATGGCGAGGAGTCCAATGGACTTTCTGAGTGCTTCGTATATTGTACTGGGGCCAAAGGGTATTCGAAATAGCACTTGAAGAAATGGAGCTCCATATTTTCTGCGCTTTCCTGAGAAATAATTTGTGCAGTTCCCCTTTAACAACTGTCAGGGGGATGCCGATGATCGGGTAGGAGGACTCTGAGACCAATTCAGTCCCCTTCCTGGCAGGCAATTTCATTTCTCTCTATGTTCCTATATCCTGGAACTCAGATCAAGAGATTTGATCTCCTCTTTACAGAAGTTCACAAATTTCGTTCTGCATCATGGCGTTATCAGGGCCTTAATCGCGGCTTGACTATCAGAGAAAATGTTAATATCTCAATCGCAACCGCGTTCCCTAAGCATTTTGCATGTAATGCAGGATCGCATAGAGTTCTACCTGAAAGACACTAGCAGTGTTCGGCAATTTAAAGAAGATAGATAATTTGGCTGATTTAGATTTAAAACCCCTGCTCTGACTCCCGATTCCAATTTTGAGCCGTCAGTGAAGACAGAGGTGGAAACTTCGGTGCAGATTATCTCCTATATCCAATCCTGCCTATTTGGAAAGATTGCCCTAGCACAACCCTCAAACTCTAGTTTGCGTATAGAGAGATCTGTTCTCTGGACAGCGGAGCCTGCGGTGGCATGCTAGTAATAGGAGACGACACGAACGCTCACCCCACTACCTGGGGTAGCTAGTTTAGTTCTAGGAACAAGACTATTGCTCTGCAATCGCGGCAATGAGCCTACATTCATTGTAAGAAATCGTCAAGAGGTTCTTGACATTACGTTAGTCTCGGACTCAATTATAGACAGAGTAGTGAATTGGAGGGTACTCAATGAGCGTTCGTTCTCTGATCACAGATATATCGATTGTATGCTCGAGGAAGAGATCATTCATTCTACAGCACTTAATTCAGGAATCATAAGAAAGGAACCTGGCTAGGGTATACTCAAAACCTAACAAAGCCTTTGTCAATGGGTCCTCCTTACAACCCTCCTGGCAAAGAGGCCTTAGAAACATGGCCAATGGATTCACTAATTGCTGCAACCAAGCTTTGCGCAAGTCCTTCCCAGTAACTAAGCATAGAGGGAAGAATATGCCATCCTGTGTGGTCACCCGTACTGAAAAAACTACAACAGAATGGCAGGAAGCAATTCAACAGAGCCAAATTTTTCCAAAACGAAATTGAATGGGACTATTACCTTGACATACTAAGAATATTGATATTTTAAGAGATCTGTAATTCCATTAAAGTAATTAGTTTAGGAACCTAAAATGTTTTGCTATACGAAACTGGTTAAGGCATAGAGATTACCCATTTTCTTACTCCACTTGCCACATGTCGTTCTCCACCACACTGAGCTAATACTTACAATACATTTTTCCCTTCAGAGATCCTTATACTGAACAAGAAAATTATAAGCAGATATTTACGAAGGCGGCATAACACAATTACCCAGCTAAGCCAAACAAATTGATATGTAACAATTTCCCCATTTCAGCACGAATTACGTACACTTGGCATGTATAAGTATGTGTGTGTGTGCATGCGCGTATATTTGTCTACAAGCAGGCGGGTAATAAACCAAAGCACATTCATGTCTAAATGAGCAAAAAATTATCAACAGAATTATAGTGGCATATAAATAAATATAACAAACAAATATATTGAGCCAAAACTACGGAATAAAATAAGCAAATTTGGCATCCAAATATAAGCCGTCAAATTAAGTTGGCAAACAAAAAGCCACAAACCGCACGTCAACAATACCGAAAACTTTTCTAAACTCAGCAACGCAGACACAAAAATTGAATGAATGCACAGAAGGGGAATCTGTGCTTATATTTGTTTGTATGACTGACCGAGAGTACCCGCACTGACCACACACACACACACACACAAGTAATGTGTGGCGGTGTGCATTTCGGTTGCTTGACGCTTATCAAAAAGCAACCAGACTTTTTCATTTTCATATGCATAGAAGTATTTGTGCTTGTAGGCGTCATGTGTGCATATTTGTGCGTGTGTGAGTGTGCACAAATATTGACTGGATTCTTTACGGTTTTTTGCCTTTGTGAAGCTGATGAAATTGAAATGAATTTCTTGGTTGATAAACAGTGAAAAAAGGAAACCAAACCGACCGCAAAAGTGCCCATAAGTGGATTACATTCACCACTCATTAAAGACTACCAAAGGCAACTTCTACTTTTGGTATATTCAAATATCAATGCGTCGTATGTATGTATGTGTATAGGCAAATGTATGTGTCCTGTGTATGAGAAATGGCGTATGCCATTCAAAGGAACATAAAACACACTCACATTGCGGGAGCGCACCCACAATTCAGGGACTAACGAAATGTCCCAAAATAACAGAAATTGGCATGCAGACATTGAGGCACAAAATACAACAAATACGAGAGCCCAGACCGGGGACAGCGCACAGGATAGAAATTTGATTTCAGTTTTCTATAAAAATAAATTACAAATAAACGGAATGACACATACAAACAAATTGAATGAATGACGCTGGAAGACAGACAATCTCAGACTCATCGAATTTCGTTGTGGTTTCTGTCAAGTTAATGCTTAACAAAATGTTGGATGCTTCCTCTGCAACCAATCAATGAGGCAAGCAACAGCAGGATTTCTGCGCCCGAGTACAGAGTCGTCGGGGTTAATCCGAAATGTGGAACTATAAAATAAGAGGTGAAAGTTTAGGCCGTAAATTATTTAATGTACGTTTGGCAGAGGTTCTACTTGCGATGCGGGGCTTGATATTAACTTAGAAATGTTACTTGCAGTTTTATGCCGACTTTACGAGGGAAACATTTTTATGAGAAATCTTTATCCCGCAGTATGGCACTCAAAGGTTTGACTACTGTGGGGCGACAGTTATTATAAAGAAAATTCTCGAATCATTTGGTGTTTCATGTATCCAGTTGGCTTTGAAACTTCCTTTGAAAGTATTCGAAATAGCTCCAAAAGTTATGCGAATACCGCTATGTAACATTTGGAGATTACTGACTATAGTCTAACCTATGATATTTATGAAAAAATAAGAAAGAACTCTGAGGGGGCCCATTTTTGTTTTTCAAATGAAAAAAAAAATTGAAAAACATTCCGAACAAAAAAAATTTTTTTTCGTAAAATTCAAAAAATTTCGAACAAAAAAAATTTGTTTTCCAAAAGGTTCAAAAAAATTTCGAACAAAAAAATTTTTTTCCAAAAATTTCAAACAAAATATTGAAAAAAATCTGAACAAAAAAAATCTTTTTCAGAAAAATTCAGAAATTTCGAATAAAAAAAATTTTTCCCGAAAAATTCAAAAAAAAAACTTCGAACAAAAAAATTTTTTTCCGAAAAATTCAAAAAAATTTCGAACAAAAAAATTTGTTTTCCAAAAAGTTCAAAAACATTTCGAACAATCAGAAAAATTCAAAAAAAATTCTAATACAAAAAATGTTTCCCGAAAAATTCAAAAAAAAAAACTTCGAACAAAAAAAATTTATCTTCAAATAAAAATTTTTCTGAAATTTTTTTTTTCCACAAAATTCGAACAAAAAGAATTTGTTTTCCAAAAAGTTCAAAAAAATTTCGAACAAAAAAAATTTTTTTTCCAAAAATTTCAAACAAAAAATTGAAAAAAAACTGAACGAAAAAATTTTTTTTCAGAAAAATTCAAAACAATTTCGAGTAAAAAAAATTTTTCCTGAAAAATTCAATAAAAAAACTAAATTTATCTTCAAAAAAATGCAGAAAAAATTTTTCTACCATTTTTTTCTCCACAAAATTTTTTTTCCACACATTTTTATTAAAAAGTATATTTTATCCTAAAACAATAGGATACCAAATTTTTTTCAGAAGTTTTTTATTAAAAGGCATATTTTATTGTAAAACAAATTGAAAAATGTTAGGTTAGGTTGCTTGGTTTCTCAAAGAGAGCACAAAGTTGGATGAAGAAATTAAATTCGTCCTTTGTGATACCTTTGCAGAAGAAATAAGGCGGAGGGAATAATAGGACAGGAGGAAACAGGGGGTTGTGGGCCACTTTATGCTGCTGATGAAGTTGATCAGATGGCTAATATCAATACCTGCTATTTCAGCTGGGGTGAAAAGCAATGAGAACCAAAAGGCCGCCTGAACCTTAGCCTCGATAAAGCAGAACAGCTGGGGAGAGGTGTTGAGATGATTCCATCCCATCTTACATACAAAAAAAATAAAAGTAAAAATAAATAATTGGGCGTACACATCTGTTTTGTCTTTGACCAAGCTCCCTCTACTATTTGTGAGGAGCGTCTTGATGTTGTTCTACAAATGGAGGGATCTAAAGTTTTAAGCCAACTCCGAAAGGTAAATGGTTTTTATGCTTATCTTTTCCATGGCAGAAATACACTCGGAGGTTTGCCATTGCCTGCCATACAGCTGACCGGAAAAAATACTTGAAATAGTGCCGAGTCTCACAGCATGTGCACCTCCTGTAAGGGCGCACTCGAAAGTCGAGAGTTGAGATATTGTTAATCTTAGAAAATCGTTTGACCTCCTCCCATTCACACATAGCTAGACGACTTTCGTGACTTTACAAGTTTGAGGACTTGCCCGGCGATCGTTAAGTTGAGTGAAGCTCACCTTTCTAGTCGACAGGCAGTCAATCGAGAGACTTTGTTAACCTTAGAATATCTTTTGAACTCCTCCTATTCACACGACTATCACGACTATAAAAGTTTGTGTTCTTGCTTAGCCTTCGCTGAGTCGAAGTGATGCTCACCTTTCTAGGAACTGACCACAGGCAGTCAAGTAAGGAGGGAAACTACCTCAGGTCGATTGTCTAACCAGCTCATCCGTCTCGAAGTTACCTGCAATGTCCTTATAACCAGGTACCCAGATGAGTCATATGTACATCAAAGAATTTGGATGCAATCTAAAGTGAAGTCAGGCATTTCCTGACCAATTTTGATTGTACCATCATCCAGCCTAGAGTCCTTATTGCTTGCCGCTTGGCTGTTGGAATAGATATTTACTTCCGCGACAGTTTTTTCTACAAATGACCACTACTTGGGGCACACTTTAGTGGTCCGGTAGACTGAACTTTAGTCTAATGGGCAGCTTCTCGCAGAATATTCCTCCGTCAACCCTTCCATTCAACTTTGACCATCCGTGAACAGATTCACCAGGTCTTGACTTCAAATGCTGCCAACTTGCTCACTCCTCCCTTGAATGTGAGTTAAGAATATCCTGGTTGGACTAAATGAGAATGTACCTACATTTATCAGTCGCCAGAGGAATGAACCCAATGTTTCTGAAGATGCTTGAATGTCCGTGTAAAAATGTTAAAAATAACCGAATTTGACTTTAAAAACTGCATATCAAAAGTTTCTACACTGAAGAAATCTAGAAAATTGTAATTTTGTTTGGCGGTTTTCTTCTTATTATACGCATGCATACAAGTCTATGAAGTGCTATTAAAAATGTAGACCATATCCAAGTCATGTCGGAGTTGAAAATTATTCAGTACAACGTTCGTCAGCGGCAATAACCTGCTCAAATCGGGACTTGAAGCACCTAACGTACGAGTCTAAGCCTGCGTATTTTTTGCCTTGAGAACCACTGCGAGGTGCAATTAAAGTACTCATATTCTTCCAGCGACCTCACGAGATCTAAACAATGATTAACCTTTAGCATTTTTTTGTTTTTGCTTTTTGATATTTTGTAGTGAAATTATTCCATTAACACAGTTGGGTATTCTCCAGTCAAAAACGAATATTTTCTGAGTCAAATATTTTCTGAGTGAAATATTTTCTGAGTCGAATATATTTCCAAAGTCGAAGATTTTCTGTCCTGCTCTCAACTCATCCTCCTTGCACAACCTGTTACAGCACTCTGCTATAGCTCAAGAAACAGCGCACTAAAATTTCACCATTCACTTTTGCCACAAGTTTTCGTCTTAGCGTCACAGCCCCTTTTTAATAACATTCAGACTTATCACGCCGGCCTTGTACTTTCATATATATACACACACATACACACTTCATTGAGTAGTAAAGTCTTGCCCTCTGCCGGGTTTTGCATAAATAATTCGAATTTGAATGAAGGGCGAAAAAATTTAAGTTGCACGAAAACCTTAAAGCAAATTAACTACGAATCCCTCAAATGGAAGGTTTGCGTTGGATGTCCTTGACATAAAGCCAAAATCGTAAAAAGTTGGATGACGATATACAAATAATATCCCAATGCATAAACCCACACATACCTACACATATATATTTACATATATATGTACTTATACGTGTAAATCCCATTCAAAGGCATGGCTTTGAAATCAGTTGAATTGATTCGAAATGAATTGATGTGAATTTCCTTCAACAAAGTCAAGTGTTCAAGTGTTCGCTGTGATGCGACATGTAAGTGGATGTGTGTACGTATGTTGAATTAGTTTTATTTATTTATGTATGTATGCATACATATAGCTGAGGTTTTTCTCATTTAACTTTACTTTTTTCGAATATATGAATGGATTTTCAAGGTGGCCATTGAAGGTTGCTTATTGTACGCAAACTGTTCGATAAAATTAGAAGGCATAGAAAAAAGAGAGAAGAGAAGTTTATGGCATATCTTATGCATATCTAAAATTTAACAAATTGGAAATGGCTTGAAAATGATTTTCATTGATCAGAGAAACTCAATTTGAGTTCTTTGTTGTCTTCTAAATAAAACTCTTGTAGCTTTTGACACGAAATTTTTAAATCCGCATTCCTACAAATTTTGTGGATTAGATGCGAGCCTACTAAAAGGAGCGTAACCCACCAGGTATCTGTGTCACTTAAAACTTTGGAGCACACCAATTTTACAATTCCTTAGTTTTTCCCATTAAAAAATTTGATAACTTTGCTTAAGCTTCACGCAGCTTAATAAGATGAGCACCAAACGAAAGAAGAAGTTCGAGGCAATCGAAGGAAGCCAAAAATTCAGATTTTTCTGAAACAAAAATTACAGAAAATTTAATTCTAAGTTATTTAAATTTATCCTTGAATACAACATGAATCTACCAAGAGGAACAGCTCGTAAAGTTCCTGTATTGAAGCAAGCAAATTTATGGAAGAGGAGCACAAGTGTGTGACGAAACGGGAAAAACATACTTTGAAGAGATGAAATAAAAATTAAATTATTTAGGAATGATGCTAGGCAAAATATCAGACATTCTAAAGGACAAGAGTTCTCCTTGCGGTTCACAAGAACAGAAAACAGTCAACCACGGGGGTGGCAACATAATTAATTGGGGATGCTTCTCTTGGTATGGAGTAGAAAGTATACACCTCATAACCAATAAAATGGAAAAATTTATTTACAAGAGCTAACTCACGAAATGGTGCTACCTTTTGCTGAGGAGAATACGCCACATCAGTGGCTTTTTATGCCCGATAATGGCCCAAAACACATCACAATGTTAGTATGTGAATGGTTTTTACAAAATAATGTCAAATTTATGGATTGCCCAAGCCACTCGTTCGACCTAAACCTGAACTGATCTGCCAACTTTGAGGAACTTAAAGAAATAGACCGGGAAAAAACATTCAAAAATAAGAGTAATTTATGGCAAAACAATACTAAAGAGCTATGGTATGACACTCGTACAGAAACTGGCCGTAGGATTCTCGTTCTATGCCAAATTGAATACAAAATGTCATTGACAATCTTGGTTGACACTGTGGTTATTGATTAAACTGGAATAATTTAAACAACATTTTATAATAAAATAGCAGAGTTCTTTTTGTATTGTATCTATTTCTATTTCTTACCCATTTTAATGACCACACGAATATTTCATTAGATAGGTAGATAGGTGGGTTAATTGAAGTATTACTCTGACACTCTCTAAGTAGATCTAAAGCGCCGTTTTGATACTATTTTGAGACCTCCAACAGACTGATATCTACAGCGAGCCAGAGCTGTTGATGTTATGGAGAAGATTAATGGGATTTCGGTAACTAAAATTGGCATTCATCGGCATGCGGAAGATAAAGATGGTATAAGACCAATTCAGTCGACCCCTTCCTGGCTAGCTCATCAGCACTTTCATTTCCCTCTATGTTCCTATGTCCTGGAATTCAGATCAAAGAAATGTTACTTGCACATGCAAGATATTTAGTCTCACCTTACACATGTTAACTAATGCGGATCTGTACCATGTCAACGCCAAATCTTTGATCGCGAGTCGATTATCGAAAGAAATATTAATATCTTCCTCGTTCCCACGTACTTGGGAATGAAGGGCAAAACGACATTAAGGGCAGCCAACTGGGCCAAGTTCACCATCCCCAGTACTTTGTACTCTCCCCAGTTTAATAATATTACATGTCTTTCGAAGAGCTTCTCACCAAACCAGTCATCCATACATTAAAATTGGCAGCACCACACGTTGCGCGTCCAAAGCATGACCTGTGGCTTGAATCGCCATTTTTTGCCGAGTATAAATTAGCAGAGTAGAAAACTATACTGGCCTTCTTTAGCCGATTAGCTTAAGTTTTAAAAGATCGTTGAATTAATATTTATAATTCTTATTTTAATCTATCAGGTCAGTCCATAAGTTCGTGCGTATTTTACTCATAATTTCACTTTTATACGATTTTTGCATACAAAAAATTATTCGCCGAATATAACGGGACTATTTATATTTTTTTTTTTGATATATTGTGCATTCAACAAGTGATTTTAATCGCAGATAGAAGCACGTGCTGTTCAAAAATAAAATGGAATCTTTGAACGCCTATAAGAGGCATATTTTGCATTTTTTTTTATAAAATTGGTAAAAATGCAACAACTGCTGCTGCAGAAATAAACACTGTTCACGGAGAGGATACCGTGAGTGCAAGGACTGCGCCAAAGTGGTTTTCAAAATTCCGAAGTGGTAACTGCGACGTGGAGGATGCCCCGCGCGCTGGTCGTCCTAAAGTCTTTAACTCCGACGCCTTGCTCGAACTCGTGGAAGCTGCGCCAAATATGACAGTCGATATGATAGCTCAGAGCTTAAATTCAACGCATGGAACAGTTCACAGGCACCTGGTTCAGTTGGAAAAAGTTTCAAAGCTGGAGAAATGGGTTCCGCATAGACCTTCCGTCGCCAACCTTCAGCAAAGAGTGAATGTCAGTTCTCAGCTGCTGCATCGGCTTGAAAATGAAAGAGTTTTGAACCGTATCGTTACTGGTGATGAAAAATGGGCCTTTTAGATAAAGATGAAACACCCGGACCGACCCTTTAGAGATGACCTTCACCCCAAGAAGATTCTCCTGTCTATTTGGTGGGATATGGCCGGTATTGTTTATTATGAACTTCTGTGGCCTAGTGCCTCACAGTTGGTGATTAAGTGTTCCTCTTCATCACAGCAGAACCTGCATGATCTTGTACTAGATAACCCTATTGTGTTTAAGTGCTTATCACAGGGAAAGTGACCTGTAAGTGCTCCACAGAGTAATCTGAGGCCCTTTTTAACTCGGGTTAGAGCAGATTTTGCTCTGTTGGCATGGAAATTCAAACACTTGTTGGATTGTTTAAGGCCGCTTGTGCCATTCCAGTGCTCCCTGATGTTTGTTTTTATACGTTTTTTTGGTTTCTTCTTTTATATTATTTTTGTTAAAGCCGAAAAATGGGGTTGGACCAGTGAATGGCCCTTCTGTTTCTTTTTTGTCATAAAAGTCTGCCTTCTCGTTTTCTTCGTAGTATGAAGGTTATTCTGTTATATTGTCATTTAATGCACAGTTATTTCTGTTCATTTACCCTAACAATTTTGGCCCTGTTTACTTTTTCACAATACAAAATTTAGAAGCATCAAAAGCAGAAGTTCACATTTTAAAGGGTAAAGTGAAAATTCTCGAATTCTTTTACGCAGTTTACCTTCTTCCCTTCTTTTCTCCTCTTTCGCCTACCTTTTTCTTAAATTTTTGCATTCCCTCATAACATTTATGTTGCCATCTATCAAACTTACCGGAAAAAATCCAAACTTTATCTTTGGAAGAATTATTTCGTTTGCCATGAAGCTATTTGTATCTTCCATTCAAATTGTAAAAGGAATTTTTCCTTCTATGTCGTAAACACCCACAGCTAAATGCCACAAAGTGTTGCAGTAGCCCCTACATTTGCGAGCTGCAAATAGAAATTTTAAAGTTTTTCTCCCAGCACTTCTTTCCTGCCTCTAATCTGTTGGTTTTGTTTTTCTTTCCCTGCCATAGTTTTCCCAACTATTTCTAAATATTTTTGCTCTCGCTTCTTGTAATACTTATAAAAACCGCATGCAAAAAAAACCAAAAAAAAAATAAAAAATCGTCAAAGTACTTTTTGTCTTCAGCTGCCGCGCTTCATTCGTTTACTTAAGAAAAACTTTGAATTGCTGCGCATTACAGCGCATTGGCTTTTGACGATTGTCAAGTTGTTAGTGAAGGTAGTTTGTCTTTTCTCTGCTCAGCCCCTCTCTTCTTCATTTCGTTTGGCGCACTGCGCCGTACCGTCATTTGTGTCAGTCATTTGTGCGGCACGATTATCATTCGACCATTCGCCGATGCCACCGCAAAGTTTCATCTTTAATTCCCACAATCTGTAGTTGTGGCAAGAAAAAAAAAACCAAAACAAAAAAAAAAAACAAACGTAAAGAAAAATAAAAATGTCAGGCAGAAACCTTCTAGTTGACCAGCCAATCCAAGCCAGTAGAGAGTGAAGGCAAGCAGCTCTTATCGGACTTTTATGCAGCACTTCCGTCGCTGGCCCTATCGTAAAACTTGTGCTGCGGTCGGTCCTATCACGCGGTTACCTTGTGCGGCTGCCAGCGGTCGATTGCGATTGGTGGAATTGTTTGAATTGGTGGGTGCTGGTGTTATTTATTTCTTGCATCCGTTCACTTTGATAACTTTTGCGCTTTTCGCTGCCGGAAAGCAGCTTTCTGATGTGTACTTTCTTCCTCGTCTTTTCTTTGCATTTCTTTGGCATATTTGTTGTTGCATTGACTGTCGGTTTCATTGTGCCGTATGTTGCCACGAACTTCTTTTCTTTTGCGTATCTGGCTTTTTTCTTCTTTTCAGATATTTTTCAACATTCCGGCTTTATATTTTCATCTTCAGTTGTGAAGGTTTGACATTTCTCCCTTTTTTCGTGCAAAAGTTGTTTTAGCAGGTAAAAGGATTGCATACAAATTCACACGATTGACGATTTCCTTCTGTGAACGTTTTCTTTATTCAAAATGTTTAAATGTTTGGAAACTAAAATTTTGAAAATGCAAGTACTTTTGCAAGCAACAACAAAATGCACTACACAAAACGTTTTATACTTCAAACAGGAGAAAAATATTTATCATGAGGAGAAAATTTCTTGAAAAACGTTGAGAAATGTGCAAACGGGCGTGAAACCGCTGAAAGCCCATCAACATTTAACTTGCACCACATCTTGCACCACTCTTGACTCTCAACTATTTCAGAGCTGATGATTTTGCAGGCGTATGGCTTTTAGTAGGATTTAATATTTTGTAAGCCTATAAAACAGCCGACGTAGGTTAGTGTGTGACTACCATTTGGAAGTATGTAGGTTCGAATCTCCGTGCATGAAATACAAAAATGAGAAAAAAAGTTTTTTCTAACAGCGGTCGCTCCTCGGCAGATAGTCGGCCTCCGAGTGTATTTTTGACATGATAAAGCTCCTCATCAAATATCTGCCGCTCGAAGTCGGCGTTAAACTGTAGGTCCCTCCATCTGTAGAACAACATCAAGACGCACACCACAAGCAGGAGGAGGAGCTCGGCCAAACACCCACAAATGTATGCTTTGCTCGTTTAACGGTTAGATTTTAGTAGACCAGTAGCATAAATACCCACTGGATACTATACATATGTTATACCTTGAGAGCGTGGCAAACATGCATAGCATCAAGTTAATAATCCTAAGACTAAACTGTTATAGAGTACCTGATGTGTCATTTTTCAGCATTTAGCAATTGACGTCTTCCCAACCTTAGTTATGCTTTCTTCTGCCTCCCAACCAAGGCAGATAGCGGACTAGGCTAAGCTAATTTGCAACGGATCTGAATAAAGTTTTGAGTCTCTCAAGTCCTCAATATAATCCCTGAGCAATACAATGAACCAGCACTGTTCTATATGAGATCACTATTAGTCAGTCAGATAAGCTTATTCTAACCTTAGACTTATTCGGAAATAAAAGGCTTTCATGGTGATCTTGGCTCGCCATTCAGTGGCTTGACATGTTACCTATAAACCAAAATCTCACTAAGAGACACTTTCTCCGAAATTTATAAGTATAAATCTAATATAGCTGCACTTTTTTGAGATCCAGTCAAGGATTAATGTAGTGTAGTGATGTCAAGTATTAGTGACGTCATGAAATTGAGTTACTCGCACTCCACCAACATAGTACATTTTTAGTGACAGCTGGCAAAGAGTTCTAGTAAACTCTGACCAAATATGAGACTTAAGATTTTAAGTATGACCTTGCGACCCGTAAACGAAGCTTTCAGTATATCAAAAAGGTGAATAAGGGCCAACGAGAATCGGACGTCCAATACGTTTAGGTTAGGTTAGAGGGTAGAGTTAGGTTAAAAATAAAATTAAGAAATAATTGGCGCGTACACTTCTCTTAGGTATTTGAACGAGCTCCTCCTCCTATTTGTTCCACGAATAGAGGAACTTACAGTTTTAAGTGGATTTCGAACAGCATATATGTTTTTTTAAGAACTTTTCCGTGGCAGAAGTTTGCCTTTACTTACCGAGGGGCGACCGCTTTTAATTTTGATGTTTTACGTAGATTCTCTCTGTGAATTCTGAATGGTAGTCACGCCCCAACACATTCAGCTACGGCGGCAGCCTATAAAGTTAGATTACGATAATTGGCTGGTCAAGCGAGGGTTACTTGGCCAAAGAATCAAATGCGTGCATTGTGAAGTCAGACAGACGAGGAAAACAGAGGGTGAAAACAAATGAAAAAAGTAATGTTTAAACCGATGTCCGTAGGTGTAGTACAAAAGTGAGAGCGCAGACATCTGAATCTTAGATCAACCAGAGAAGAGTAGCTGAGGAGAAGGTGCTAAGATGATTCCCAGACGGCTACTGCAGAAAGGACTTCAATCTTTCTAGTCTTGAGTCTAGTCTAGAGTCACTTGGATACCTAACGGATAATGCCTGGCAAGGATGCCCTTAAAACTCGGGAGCTGTGGCTTTGTTATCCTCAGAAGTTCCCTCGAGCGCCTTCCATCTACTAGTGGCCCATCTTTAAACAAGCAGGGATGTCCAGTAAAATTATGGTAAAAAAAATGAGGCACTTATCCTCTACGATTTGGATCTTAAGGTAGATCCACCCTTACCGTATCGAAGTCCTTTAAGAACCAACTGGAGGAAGTTCAAAAATGCAGTAAACAAGAGGATAGGAGAGATTCCTATCCCCCAAATTACTCTCACGGAAAAACTTGAGAGTAGGGTCACTGAAAAAGGCATTTAGTAGGGCCTACAAAATGTCCTGCCCCATAAAATATATGTAGTAAAAAAGCTCACCCTGCTTGGTGGAACAGTGAGCTCTTAAAACTAAGGGAAAAATCTAGATCAACGTTGAACCTCAACTACTCGACGGGAAATTGGGAATTGTACAGAGAAATTCGGAGTTAGTACAAGAAGGCAATCAGGGCCGCCAAAAACGAGAGCTGGAGGGAATTTTGATCGTCAATCGAATCCACTAGCGATTCTGCTAGGCTCAGCAGTGTTCTTTCCAAAGATCATTCAATGGCTGCTTGGGTTAAGAAACCTGATAGTACGGCAGAAGAATCGCTAGAACTTCTGCTAAACACGCATTTTCCGGGATGCAGCGCTCACGAAAATGGGAGGGGAAATATTAGGCGGAGCCAATATAATCCACAGCATCTTGCAAATGAAATAATTACCAAGGAGAAAGTTGCATGGGCAATCAAATCTTTCTCACCTTTTAAATCTCCGGGGCCAGATGGGATCATTCCAAAGATGTTACAGGAAACCTTGGACTGTGGACCATGGCTAGAGGAAATTTTTATAGCGTGTTTAAACTTAGACCATATTCCAGATAGTTGGAAACTAGTCAAAGTTGTCTTTATACCTAAAGTAGGTAGCAGCGAAGAACTACAGGCCAATAAGTCTTTCGTCTGTCCTGCTAAACACTTTTGAAAGACTTTTGAATATACACCTCAGAAGCTCTTTGGTTCTTTTTTTTAATTTTTAAATTGTCGTGGATTCTAGAATTTGAAAAAAAATTATATAAGTTATTAAATTAAATTAATTTTTTTTTTTTATTATTTTTTTATTTTGTTTTTTTCGTAGGTTCTCAGGGTCTATACGTTTTTTTTTTAACTAAACTCATACTATGAGGAGAACCGAAAATGTTGGAAAGTATACAAATTTTGAGATTTATTCAACGTTGAAAATTTTGTTATCAATACCTAGAGTTTCAAGTCCGAGCATAGGACCGATTTTGTTATAAAGCAGTTTAAAGTCAAATATCGTCGATTGTTTTAAATATTTTTATACACTTTTTTAAAATTATGTCGGATAAAATATTGTACTGAGTCCTACTACTAGAAAATTGTGTAGAGGATTTTACTACAGCGTTAAAAATAATTGGATGTTTTGACATGGAATCGCTCCTCTATATATTTCCTTAATTGGGTATTGCAAAAGTGGCGCCTAGCTGTTAGGAGCCAATAATCCCTAGACGGTACCTTTTTTGATATCTTTTTCGGCATTTGTGATTCACGCTGATGTGCAATTTCACCCCACAGAACAACGAGTTAAAATTATTGGGACTTATCACGAAAATGGTCGATCTGGAATAATAACATATCGCAAAATTCGTGACCTTTGTGGTGGTAATAGTCATCCGAATGAGCCGACAATTCAAAGATTGGTGAAAAAATTTCATCATGATAAAAAAAAAATGAATACAAACGCTTCGGCTTTGAAAGTATTCGATGCGGTACCAGCTGGTGGTAGCAGAGGAAGAGGAAGGCCTCCTCTGAGCTGGAAAGATCAGTTGGAGAAGGACTTGGCTTCACTTGGTGTGTCCAACTGGCGCCGGTTAGCACGAGAAAGAAACGACTGGTGCGCTTTGTTAAACTCGGCCAAAATCGCGAAAGCGGTTATCGCGCCAATTAAGAAGAAGAAAATCGGCTGCTTGATGGATTTGAACTGGTGCATATTTAAGCGATGCAATTTTCCACACATAAAGGCTAAGCGCCGTATTTTGAACAAAAATTTTGAAACCTGAAAGAGTCTAAATTTTTAAATGTTTTATTAAAAAAAAACAAACCTCGCACACCTTTTGAAAGAATAAAATTACAAAAATTTTAGTCCGTTGAAGCTATCACACAGAAAATGGCAATCGTCCTAAAACAGCTAAGATGAGAAGAAGCACAGAAACACTGTTTCGAAGAATGGAGGGTTCGCATAAGGCGTTGCGGATACTGGCATGGAATCGGTATAAATATTTTATCGTGCCCATCTTTTTATTTATTAGCCGCACCTAGTATATATCAAATGAAAAGTACCTCTCTTGTGGTAAACATTTCGAGTGGAAGAGCCGCTTAAGAACAAAAATGTGTTCGATTTCTAACTCCAACCCTTCATAGAGTTACATTTATCTCGGAAAATAGAACTACATTTATCTAGAGCTTAATTAGATGACAATTAGAGTTGAAAAAATTTAAGTGAACTTCATTTTTAATAAAAAAATAAAGGGGTAAATTAGCTTTGAAGAAATTCTAGTGGCAAATCAGCCGTACATTTTGTTGCCCTTTCGGGATATTAACCTTAGAATCGTTTTTGTATTTATCAACACATTTTCGCTCTTTGGGAAGCTCAGCTACCTAAAGTATTTTGTACAAAAACTACTATACAGTAAATCCTCGCTTGGGCTGGCACTCACCGCCAGTCATCTTTTATCCGTCTACGAGAGATGCCCACTCAAAAGAGGATAACTTCTTCCGATACATAAGATTTGGTATAGAGAAATATGAGCGCTCAAGGGAGGTGTCCGGCCAATAGACCACACACAATATCTACAAATTTTATTTAATAACAATTTTTCAAAATATGTTTCAACCAGTGTAACCAACAAAAACAAAAAAAAAATATTTTCCAGCGTCAGTTGCGTCACTCAATGGCCACACCTCGTAAGTAGATGGTACACTAAATAATTTGTACTACTATTTTTCCCCTTTAATCCTCTTGCACTCGAAAGCAGTGGTGTGTTTGAAACTTCATACAAATGTTCGTCGTTCTCACACTCTGACTTGCGTACCTTAAAATTGTGCCAAAAACTGTTGACTAAAAGCGAAGTGAAAGTATTTGCTTGATTTGGGATAATTTCCAGTGGCAACAAAAGAAGACGTCAACAATGACTGACTGTGGGAACAATTGCACATCTCTTGGTGTTACTCGACTACCCGTTCACACACACACACACGCACACACTAGCACGCGCATTGGCGATCGTGTAGATGACAGATGGCGCAGCATTGTTGATGCATTGCTTGTTAGCATATTGTTGTGGCACTGCGGCATGGCGTTGCGGCACAATTGCGGCTGTCAACAAAAATATTACGGCAAAACGCAAAAAAAGGTGGAGAATGGGTAACAATGAGCGTTGGGTTGACGGAGTCTTACTCCCGTTTCCGACAGCTATAAAAAGCGCGTGTTAAAATATGTTAAAATACGTGTGTGTGACTGTGTGTGTGTGCATGTAGCTGAACCCATACATACATACATGCGCATACTCGTATGTGCGTCAACGACTACAGCACCATGTGCAGCTTCGGATCGAAAGAAAAACTCGAAAATGAAATGAGCTGTCTTTTGTGTTGGTGTGTGGGCTTTGTGAATTCGCGCGTCGACTGCTGCTGTTTCTTTTTTCTTTCTTTTTTTCTTTATGTAAACATTATTATGCGACGGACAATCATGCACGCGCTGAATACCCACATGCGTATAGTCTGAAAGGCTGTGATGTAGTGAAGGTGTGAAAATTGTGGAAATCCTTTGATTTATTCTTGTAATCCTTTTTAGTGCTACAGCAATAACTACGTGGAGCAACCCATCATATACACTTAGCCATGCTGCCTCACCAAATATTTGTTTAAGCGACTGCTCATGTTTTCCTTTCGACGCTTCGACGAGGAGTGGTGGTGTATGAGACCAACTTAGGGAGGGGGGCGCATTTAAATTCTTGGTTGTTTTTGGGCAGCAGAAGATTTATGTAAATGCACCTAGAATGGCAATCTGCCACCAGACATCCTTCATACTAACCTACATATGTATACGTACAAAAGTGAATATATAGGTAAAATACTTTTATACTAAAATGAAATAAAAACTCTGCTGTCATTGCCGCTGCGCTATGCTTTAGAAATTGAAATTATTTATGCCAAAAACTTTTTGCATTAAGTCATTAGTGCGCGTATTCAAATGGCGGTAACTACATAAAAACATACATACATACACATACATATATAAATACACACGTACATACATACACATGCATTCCAACTCAGTGGAAGTTTTAGAAAGTGCTGCTGATTGCAAAATGATCTCATCCGGCGGAAGATCCTACAAGCTACCGCCCCCTTTGCATGCTCGACACCGCAGGCAAAATTCTAGATCGGTTGATCGCTAATCGTCTTGAGGCTGCTATTGATGCTATTCTCGCAATTCGGATTCCGTAAGGTTTGCTCAACCACAGATGCTGTAGCTGCGGGTAAAACCATTGCGCAGAAGGCATTCGAAGGAACTCGTTGGTTATACAGTAGCAACGAGTACTCCCTAATGGCAACGCTAGACGTAAAGAACGCCTTCAATATCGCGAACTGGAACCAGATCCTGATGGCGCTTGATTGCTTCCAGGTTCCAACGTATATACGCAGGACTATCGTCAGTTATTTCACTCACAGAACCCTTTGCTATAATACCGATGCGGGTGTTAGGAAATATAAAATAACTGGCGGAGTTCCACAAGGCTCAGTCCTAGGACCATTGCTGTGGAATATTATGTATGACGGAGTCTTACGTCTCAGCTTACCCCCAGGGTCCAAAATTATAGTACTATAAAGTACTCCACCAAGCTGAAGCTACCTCCAACCAGGCTGTTGGCATGGTAAAAGAATGGCTGCGCAAGAAGGGTCTAATTCTTGCGGATCATAAGACGGAAGCAGTGCTTATTAGCAGCAAGAAGAAAGTAGAGTTCGCAAATAAAGGGTGGTTAAGTTTTAAAAGCCGGTGTTGATTTTGAATAAAATACAATTTTTTTAGAAAATTATTGTTATTTCTCTCTATTATGATAATATTGGTATGGCTCAATTACGCATGGCTCGGCGGCACACCTCCATCCGATGATCCAAATTTTCGATGACGCTGAGGCATAATTGAGGTTCTATGCCCTTAATGTGCCGAATTATCTCATCCTTTAGCTCTTGAATTGTTACTGACTTATCGACGTACACCTTTTCTTTCAAATAACCCCAAAGAAAGAAGTCCGAAGGTGTCAAATCACATGATCTTGGCGCCCAATTGACATAGCCGCGGCGTGAGATTATTCGGCCATCAAATATTTCGCGCAAACGAGCCATTGTTTCGTTAGCTGTGTGACAAGTGGCACAGTTCTGTTGAAACCACATATCGTCCACATTCATATCTTCCAATTCGGGTGATAAAAAGTTCGTTATTATCTCACGATAGCGAACACTATTTACAATAACTGCCTGACGGCTTCATTTTAGGAAAAATACGGCCCAATGATGCCGCCGGCCCATAAACCGCACCAAACAGTCACTCTTTGTAGGTGCATTGGTTTTTCGGCAATCACTTTTGGATTATCATTTGCCCGAATGCGGCAATTCTGCTTATTGACGAATCCACTGCAATGAAAATGTGCCTCATCACTGAAGATGATTGTGCGCGATATGCATTTTGATTTGAACGCCCGTTTTCATGATAAGCCTAAATAACTTTAACACGTTGCTCAATTGTTTATATTTCCATGATTCAAATTGAGTTGGTCTGAAATTGAAAAATGTCAAATGAAGTGCTGAAAAAACTTGACGTTTAGGTGTGGTTCACGTTTAACAGTGGCCCCTAAAATTTAACCACCTTTTATAATGGTGGGTGAAAATACTATAGGATCGAAGCCGTTCATTAAATACCTGGGCATAATAATCGACCATAGGCTGAACTTCAGAGATCACCTATCATACGCAAGCAGCAAAGCGGCAGAGGCAGTAACAACACTGACGCGCATAATGATGAACACTAGAGGACTTCGGCAAAACGGCAGTTGACTACTTTATACTGTGGTCTCATAAATCTTGTTGTATGCAGCTCCAACATGGGCAAAAGCAACTAATTGCAGCTCATATGTGAATTGTATGAAATCAGTGTATCGACTGAGTGCCCTCAGAGTGTGCCGCGCGTTTCGAACGGTATTGGAAGACGCCATTATGGCTGTAGCAGGACTACTCCCAATAAATTCAATGGCAAAAGAGTACGCTGAAGTTTACCAAAACAAAGCTACTTCAGAACGACAGACAATACGCAAGGAAGCAAGAGAGCGTAGCTTGCGTTCATGGCAGGAAAAATGGAGCTCGTCTCTCAACGGACGCTGGACACACCGTCTGATTCCCTTAATAGCCAAATGGGTTAGCCGTAAGCATGGACAGTTAGACTATCATCTGACCCAAATACTGACGGGACATGGGCGTTTTAAATCCTATCTATATAGGTTTAAGCACGAAGACGACCCGTACTGTTCTCATTGTATACCAACTGCAGAAGACGCAGAACATGTTTTTTTTTGTCTGTCCGCGATTTGCGTTAGAAAGGGAGGAACTAAGCAGTAGGGTGGGGAAGTCCATTATGGTTGATAACCTATGTGGCATGCTCCGTTGCAGTTGATCTCGGCCATTTCGAGGAACCAGTCACATTTTTTTCGGGGTACAGTTCGTACCTCACACATGCACACACACTCACAGGTGCTCTTACAGGTGCTTCCACTCAACACTCTACTCATACACACTTACACATGCAACTTCATACGAACCGGCACTGTCCACTCTCCATAATGATGACCACCAGCAATTACATTGAGTACACAGTCGAGTGCTTAGCGACAATCAGTTACACACTCGCTAACACACACACATGCACACACATTTGCGCACTTAGTTAAACTTACTACCACTTGCATGAACACAATCATACTAATGGCCGCAGTATACTTTGGCTTTGGCCGCCATAATTTGCGCTGCCAACAAATGCTTCGCTTTTATTACAACGTCGGATTAAGTCTTTGCGCTTTTTACTGTGCATTTTCTTTTTTGCTTCTCCTTTTTTTCTTTTATTGTGGACTGTCTGCATTTTAGTGCTGGCATTTATGCTTTTTTTCTTGCTCTTCATTTATACTTTTCTTATATTTTTGCCTGTCGCATTTTTCATTTTTTCTTTTTTTCCCTTTTTTTTGCGTATTACTGGGTGTGGTACACTATTTCCCTAATTGTCCTTGCATTTACGCTAATCCTTAGTCTACTTTGTAAATTATAAGGTTAGCATTATACTTTTTAGCCGGCCTTCTTGCTATTGTTACACATTTTTCTTTCTTCTTTGCTGACTTACTTTGTTAGTTTTTTTTTTGTGCTATTTTGTGAAGATTCCTTCGCGCAGCAGTGCTAAAGTAGAAATATATATTAAAACTTTTTAAATCCTCATTTGCGATAATTTAGATGTCACATTTATGTGTGTAACTTAAGCTGCAAGTTTGCGAATTGACAGAAATTAATGAGCAGGCGAGTGTGAAGGTAAACTACTAGAAGTAAATGCCTGAAAGTATAGGGATTTGTAAAATTTTTATGTGGCTTACTTTGCGTGCCATATTTTAGAGAGAACTGGACACCTTCAAAAAAATATATAAAAAGTTCCAGAATTTATGTGGTGTTTAATTAGACTTTTTTACTTGAACTGTATGCCTGTGTGTTGGGCCACAGCAGCGGCGAAAATCTAGCAATTTTTGCGAATTTCTCAGAGGAACCATAAGACTTATAAAAAATCTGAAACGAGCCTTTCAAATGTTGTTTCTGTATGCATTCATTCATGTGGGAATGCACTGCATATAAATAATTTCTATTACAACATTATTATTTCTGAAAAGGGACTCACCCGTATAGAATCTCCTTAGCAAATCTACTTTATTAACATCATATTTTGGTGGAAATATTATATATCAAAACTGTGCCACATACACGAAAATTTGTAATTTGTTATGCCTCACGCTTTCATCCAAACGTGTCATTGCCTTCCATAACTTCTACTTTCATACAAAATCACCAAACGTGCTTGCCTTAAAGCCAAAAAGTATACCTTAAATTACCATCAACTCTCGTTTATCGCCATTGGTGTGTTTGCCATCAGCGCGCGAATTGTGAGGATTTCTCTTGGCAAATGCCCACATCGTAGAGCCTCTTTTGCATTCCAACAAATGCCTGACGATGTGTTTGTTTGCGTACATGAGCACACATGGAACGAAGGAAAATAATCAAACAAACAAATTACAAAAAGAAACAGCAGCGATAGATGCTGGCAAAAGAAATCTAAGCGGCGTACAATAAAAATTTCCATACCCACATAAGGGGACTAGTCCTTTAGCAATGCTTACAGTGACTATCTTCAAAGTGGTAAAATGAAAGTCACTAAAACCTGAAACCAGTTAGAAACGCACCCGGAGAGTAAAAATAGTCACCGTTGCATAGGCAAACTTAGAGCGGCTAATACGAACGTAAGAAGCGACCGTTCGTTGCTCGTCAACCTCTAATACAAACTTGCTTCTTTCTTGTTTCCACCTGCCTGAAGCCTTTCCTTCCCCTTTTTCACCTTTCCCGCTGTGTGGTATCACGACGTACGAATTTTGAATATTTTTTCACGTGGACTACTCGCAAGCCATTTACCCTAACTTACCTAACCTTAGCTGCATCGACAAAGGGAAACCTTTGCTACAAATTACGAGTGCACTGGGCCCCATTCTAAAGAAGTTACTTGAAGAAGTGTTTGCGTAAATCCGTTTTACTGTTGGGTTTATACGCCTTAATATTTATTGGTACGCGGCGGAGAAACCAAGCGCATATCGTTTGTTTCGAACACGCGCCCGAAGCTTAAACAAAATTTCTCACTTTGCTGGCGCGTAGTCGCTTAATGTCTACAATAGAAGCACTACACACGCCGGCTAACAGAGTTGAGCACCCGTTTTTTTTTTTTTTTATATTTTTCATCTACCGAATTTCGAAAGCTGCCTACACATGTGATTCTACTCGTATGTGTGAATTAGTGTGGGACTAATTTATAAGAGAAACAAAATCGCTATTTGAGCTTCAGCCTGCATAGAGCGAGAAGCATGGTGAGCATGCCCACGTGCGTATTTACTTGATTTTGTTTTTATTTTTATTTATTTTTCATTAATTGTTATTAATATTCGATCAAGATTTACCATCTTTCTGCTCCCAAAAAATTTCTCTTAGCTGAGGGCAACTTATTTTTGATAAATCGACAATTATTCTGTTTTCCAATCAGTGAGGGAATTGGCAATAATTTTGATAAAATGCAATCAAAAAAAATTAAATAAAAATTTTAATCTCAAAAAATAAATATCATGAAATAATTCGATTGCTAGTACAAGGCGAAATGTCTGAACCCTTACAGGTCCTGTCTGGTGTTAAACAAGGAGACGCATTGTCCGCTCTGATTTTCAACCTTATGTTGCACACAGTTGTAAAAGAAATTAACTTGTCCGGAACAATATTTGACAAAGATGTTCAAACACGTACTTATGCTGACGGCGTTCTCAACTTAGCAAAAAACAAAAACAAACTAATTCGCATAAACAAAAGCAAAAATTATAGAACTGAATGTCAACGTCGAACAAACTAAGTTTATGCTTCGCTCAGCACGTGATCTTGATGCCAACAATCTAGCCATAGATGATTTTGCTTTTGAAAGTGTTAATGAATTCAAATACTTAGGGTTCGTTCTATCAAAGAGTAAAGACTCATCAATTACAATAGATGAAAGAATTAAATCTGCTATGCAAATATAAAGTTGTTCAGATCAAATGTTTTATCACGAATGCAGAAAATCAAGATGTATAAAACTTTGATGCGTCCAGTTCTTACTTATGTTCCTGAAATCTGGACACTGAAAGCTAATGATATAAACTAGCCATTGCGATTTGAAAAAAAAAATCATAATGAGATAAATCTGCGGTCCTATTCGGCTTGAAAATGGCACGTATCGCACCCGTTATAACAACGAAATTGAAATCCTTATTGGTGGTGAAAATGCAATACGTTTTATTAAAGCGCTTTTAGATGGATTGGCCACATCATAAAAATGCCCAACGACAGAATTCAAAAAAGGGTGTTTACTGTGCGTCCAATTGGAGAACGAAAGAGAAAGACCGACCAAGAAAGAGATGGCTTGATGACGTAGAAGCAGGCTTAAAAGCGATGCACGTTCGTAATTGGAGGGGCAATAGGAAAGAGAGACACTGAATTGGAGGAGGATTGTTAATGAAGCTATGGACCACCACAGACTGTGAGTTAAGAGAGAGAGAGAGAAATATTTCGATACGTAAAAAATGTATAGTTGAGAAAAAATATTTTGAAAAATTTTAAATAATATAACTTTGAAAAAAAAAAAATTGTTTAAAGCAAAAGCGTAAAACACATTCTTTCAAAGCAATATTTTCGGAAATTATAAACCCTGCATAATTTTAGGAAACCATTCTGAAAAGCTTGAAAACTAAAGTAAAAATTATGATATTCAAAAAATATTTTGAGGTTATATTTTAACGTTTCTTAAATTTTTAAAATATTAGTACGTAAATTTTTCACTTACAAATTATAACTGTTGACCGTTCTTTAAGTGATAAATTTATATACTAATATTTTAAAAATTTCAGAAACGTAAAACAATTCTAAACTCAAAAAATATCAAGACAGTCCATAAGTTTGTGAGTTTTTTAAAGGTGGTTTTCAAATTAATAAAAAAGATGTCTCAAGTATTTATAAATCAATAATATATTTTCCTTCACTATTTACAATGTCTTCCCAACGTTTAGGCAAATTTTTAGTTCTCTGCTTAAAAAATTTGTTGTCATTGGAGCTAAAATACGCTTCGATATCCCTTTTTATAGTTTCTTTTGAAGAGTAGTTCTTGTTACTCATATGGGATTGAAGTCCACGGAAAAGGTGATAATCACAAGGTGCAATATGCGGAGAGTATAGTGGATGCGGCATTAGCTGCCATCCGAGCTCGTTCAGCTTGCCTAATGTTTGCCTTGGGTTATGAGGTCTTGCGTTGTCGTCGTGAAACAAATCTTTGCGTCTATTCACTAAAGATTTTTTTAAGGGCCTCATCCAGGTTTGATAGCTGATGGGAATAATAATCAGCAGTTATCGTCTGGTTTGGTTTCAGAAGTTCATAATAAACAATACCGGTCATATCCCACCAAATAGACAGCAGAATCTTCTTGGGGTGAAGGTCATCTCTAGGGGTCGGCTGTGGTGTTTCATCTGTATCGAAGCATTGGCGTTTGCGAACAGGATTATTGCAAATGACCCATTTTTCATCACCAGTAACGATACGGTTAAAAAAACTTTCATTTTCAAGCCGTTGCAGCAGCTGACACCACACATTCACTCTCTGCTGAAGGTTGGCGACGGAAAGTCTATGCGGAACCCATTTTCCCAGCTTTGAAACCTTTTCCAACTGAACCAGGTGCCTGTGAACTGTTCCATGCGTTGAATTTAACCTCTGAGCTATCATATCGACTGTCAAATTTGGCTCAGTTTCCACGAGATCGAGCAAGCCGTCGGAGTTAAAGACTTCAGGACGACCAGCGCGCGGGGCATCCTCCACGTCGCAGTTACCACTTCGGAATTTTGAAAACCACTTTGGTGCAGAATACCCTGAGTGTAAAGGGTATTCTCTCCGTGAACAGTGTTTATTTCTGCAGCGGCAGTTGTTGCATTTTTACCACTTTTATAAAAAAAATACAAAATATGCCTCTTATACGCGTTCGAAGATTCCATTTTATTTTTTAACAACACGCGCTTCTATCCGCGATTAAAATCACTTGTTGAATACACTATATATCAGAGAAAATATAAATAGTTTCGTTATATTTCGCGAACAATTTTTTTGTATGCAAAAATCGTATAAAAGTGAAATTTGGGTAAAATACGCACGAACTTATGGACTGACCTGATATAAACAGGTGTTTTTTTTATGGTGAGACATTTTTAGATGTAATTTTAAAAACTAAAACTGGTGATGTTAAAAATGTGAGTTTTCATGGAGACTTAATTTTTTTTCTGTAAGAATCACTAATAAGTGAAAACCGGTTTTCTCTCTTTCAACTGCTTATGACACATAAATGAAAATTTTCAGTCTAATAAGGTAAACAAGTATTTATATCTAATAAACATTGTAAAAAATAAAAATATCTAATTCACAACTGCAACATGCAATACCTTCATTAACATTTAAAGCCGATACAAACTGATAAAAAGCAATTTGAGCAAATAATAATAAGCGCCACCTAGAAAAAAATTAATACTATTAAATAAACGAAGCGCGCAAATCGCTTGTATCAAACTCATAAAAAGTATGCAGAGCAAAAAAGTGGATACACACACCCACACATACATGCACACAAACATATGCTTTTTAAATGCTTCTTTGTGACAATTATGCCTCGCTTGTATTAATATTTGCAACATTCCGCTTCAAAGCTATTTTGTTTTTTGCTTTTTTTTCGCTCTAGGGCAAATAAAATTTACGCGCATCAATGCAAATTATTCCATCTAAAGCAAAAACACAAAAGTTCTAAAAACATAAAAAATAAGTAAAACGTTTAGATGGAAATTGAAAACACCGTAACTTTCATCCCCTAAGTGCCAGCGTGGGAATTGTATGAATAAATAATTAGTCCCCGGCGACATAATTTTTACACGAACCAGTACAACTTTTTTTCTCGCGCTATTCCATGCCGCCCTTATCTGAATCGTTGAATTATATTTAATCATAGCGCTCACTTCCCATGCTGGGGCTGGCAAAAAAATATTGCTCTTGTAGCCGCTTTTCGACACAGTTTTTGTTTTTCGTATTGAAACATTGGCTCCTGATCTGGCGAATGTGAGTTTTAGCTAAACCTGCTTGGCTGAGGGCAACATAAAGCAATCATTTTTTTCATAATATTTTAGGTTTAATATTGGAAAATATGTAACCAAAGTAATTGAAATAATTTTTTTCTTAAATAGTGACTATTATTTATTTATGATTTAATTTTCTGCTTATCCTCTACGCTTGCATGAAACTAAGTAGTATTCATAGGTTAGAGGAGGTTACTCATACGACATGTACGCTAAAGAATGCACTTATATGAGGGTGCCTTATAGATCAGTGGATTTATGATTGTGAAATAAGTCTCTCTTTCATGGACTCTTAAAAGACTCATTGAAGTAGGTATGAAAATGTCTAACTAAATTTTTCCGTTTTTTCATGGTTTCGATACTCATCGTGGACACGGAATATCAAACGATATATTTATCGCCTCCCAGCAGGTCACAGTAAATCCTCTAGTTTATGTTTTCCTTTAAAAGTCTTTATAGAAAAACCAGTCACCATACAAATGTCGCCAATCTGCTCCCATCTGTTACAACTAAAAAGCGTGTGTTCAGCGTCATCGTTCGGTGCTTCGCAGTATATGGACTTGGAATCGGTTACCTTGCCCATACGGTATAGGTAACTCCGGAAGTATCCGTGGATCGAGAGGAACAGAGTTAAGAAGTAGTTCACTTCTCCGAAGCTCCTTTGGACCCATTTGTCAATTGATAGGATAAGTTTCACCGTCCATCTGCCACTCGGTTCAGTATCTCATCGGCTTTGCCCCCGCAACATGGTTTGCCGTCTGCATTCTGGGAAGCTAGTGGTGATGTATTTCTTTTTGGAGTCCCACGCATCGATTCGTTCCCGTGACCATGAGGTCTCAAGGTCAATCTGACCGCTGATCATGAAAATTGCAGCGCCCAAAACATTGCGGTAGGCTGGGACAACTCTGAGTGCCGCTGTTCGTTGCACAGCCTCCTGTGTTTTGTGCTTGGCTTTGCAGTTTAGCACAATTTCCCATACTTCGCTATCGTACAGGAGAATTGCGCTTGTGGCCGCCATAATTAGCTTTTTTTTGCTCTGTGTTGGCCCACCGCCATTAATCTACTTAGCATACCCGTAACATTTGCTACTTTGGTAGCCGCATGCTGTATATGGGCCCAGAAAGTAAGCCTGCACTCAAGTTGGGTACCGGTACCTAAGTATTTTACTCCCTTTTGGGTCACTAAGAACGTGCCGCCTATTTGCATGCTGCCCTCGAGTGGTATGTGACCTCGTGTCAAAAGGATGACTTCGGTTCTATGTTTCGCGAGCTCCAGGCCGTGGCCCTCAAGCCATATTTGTGTCCTTATCATGACTTGGTTCAGCTTCCTTCTAGAGTCCTCAGTGTCCCGAGCTGGTATGACCGCCACTATATCGTCCGCGTATCCCACTAAATATGTATCTTCTGGCATTTCTATGCTCAATATCTCATCGTAGCTCAGATTCCAGAGATCGGGGCCGAGAATAGATCCCTGAGCTGCGCCAGACGTTATCGTTTTTATTGTCTGACCATCTGGTGTGTCGTATAGCAGTTCGCGCTTGGTCAGAAGCTCTGGAGAATCCTTAGCAGGTATGCAGGTATTCGAAACCTGTCTCGTAGTGCCTTTATAATGTCTGCCCATCCTAGGCTATTAAAGGCGTTTCGTATATTAGGCGTTGCCAGGACGATGACGCGATTCGGGTAGTGGCATCTGCGTTGAGCGCTGCTTACTACCTCCTCTATTACGCCAAGGGTTGATTTTCCGCGTGGGAAACTATACTCAACAGACTCTGCAGGTCTACGCTGTATAAGTTTCTCAAACAATTTCCGGCGCTGTCCAGCATGCAAAGCAGACGCCAACCTGGCGGTTGCGTTGGGTCATCCTTACCCTAACTGATCAGCATTAGTTTCTGTAATTTCCACAGCTTAGGGAAGATGCTTTGAGCAAACGTCGAGCATTACATCTGCTCGGGTGTGGAGTTGGCGTTTAGCTTCCCCTTCCTTCCATTTTGCCTTATTAAATTTGTAGAGTATATTACCAATATATCGCACTTTCAAAATATGTAAAAAACCGAAATTCGAAATTTTCGAAATAAGTTACCAGCTTCTCTGCAGTCTTACGTGTCATACTGTGACAATCCGAATCGATTATTGCTTTGATTAGGGCGTCATCAACTTTAACTGGACGACCAGAGCGTTTTTCATCTTTGAGTGAACGAAATTTGGCGAACCAATATTGACAATGCCGTTCTTTTTAGGCTTCGTCACCATAAACAGGACATACCTTTTTTATGAGCTTGCGATGCGGTTTTCCCTTTGCGGAAATAAAAAAGCAAAGCCGTAATATAATAACTTTTAACTACTTACCAAACAGAAGGAGCACTCTTTCACTCTCCTTTATCTTTCTTTTGGAGCCCAAACATTTTTACATATGACAAAACAACCGGTGGAGTAATGCTTTATTCTCTCTGGAGCGGATCAGAACGATACACAGAGCCTTGAAGGAATTAATAGAATTTCAAATTCTTGGCCTTTTTATATTATATTTTTATTTTTAAGTAACCTTTGCATTTTCGATAAGGCCGATTAAATCACAGAAATAATCGAAGTTGTCCAGCATGTTAGTGGTCGCAGCGTCGCCCAGGAGCTAAAGATCGTCCATAAAACAGTTTTGACCCCTTTGCGCCAAAACCATTTACGCAAAAATAAAAAATTGTTCCTCCCAAAACTAATATTTTATTGAATGTTTATTTTACTTTATGATAATAATTTGTTTTATTTTTTGACATTTGTAAAGAGAAATTAATAGAGAATATTAAATAATTAAGCATTAGTCAGCAAATTTTTATCTTTTTTTTTCTTAATAGAAGATCTCGAGCTTGAAGTAGTTCATTTATATTGACTTATGCGATTCAATTTCTAGAGCTCTTAAACAAAAGCAAGCAGCAGTAATAAAATTCATGTTCAAAATAGGCACTTACATATTAGCACGTCCCGAGCAATGAAATATCACCTGGCGCAGCAATTCACAACGAGGTCAAATGTAAAATCGCCTTTATATGACTTAGCTGCCGTTGGTTATGATTTCGCTAAAACACCAATACACAGTTACTCAACAGTTCAAAATCTATATCCAAGTACTTATGTACAGATAGTGACAAAACTGTGCAGGAAATCTCAAAAGGTTGTCTTAAGAAACGAATATTAAAATTGCCTGTACGTATATACACACTCGAGCTTGACTTGTTTACAGTAGCACAAAAAACAAACTATGTGACATATCACACTGAAATTTGCCATGTAAGCTTATAACAGTCCTAACAAAAAACGAAAAATTTATTTTTGCCATATGTCATCCGCGGACCGTTTTATTGATAACGTCTCGTTCACATTTGAGCAGAAGGTATAACTTCTGCAAATGGCGTTGTACGTCAAACATATTTGACACTAGACAGCTGCAATATGCAAGCAGACAGGTAAAAAAGGGTAAAGACAAAAAGGCAGATGTGGCTGTATCTTATGAATACAGTGAAACTGTAGCGCCTTCTTGCACTATCGATGCCACAAAATAATGAGAGTGGTTTTAGTTTAACACTATTTCTGCCACGATTTTGGGTATATAAAGGGTGGTTAAGTTTTAAGGGCCGGTGTTGATTTTAAATAAAATGCAATTTTTTTAGAAAATTATTATCATTTCTCTTTATTATGATAATATTGGTATGACTAAATTACGTGTAGAACAAAACATTAGCCAAATGGCCGCCGCGGTCTCGGCGGCACACCTCCATCCGATGGTCCAAATTTTCGACGACGCTGAGGCATAATTGAGGTTCTATGCCGTTAATGTGCCGAATTATATTATCCTTTAGCTCTTGAACTGTTGCTGGCTTATCGACGCACACCTTTTCTTTCAAATAATCCAATTTAACCACCCTTTTTATTTCACCCAAAAGTTGTGTTTCCATATACAATACCATATTTTTTATATACGAATGAACTAAGCACCTTCCGCATGTACATTTCTTGCGCTGAGACCAAATTCTAGTCTCTCTATAACCTGAGCAACACATTACTTGTTGTTGTTGTGGAAATGGTTGAGTGGCCCATTTAGTGAGGTCCAAGTATAGCAGCAAATTTTTTATCTCGATGTCTGAGATTTCATTGATTTGCTGCAGGAAAGCCTTACCAAAGGAGTGGAGTCGTGCCCTAGCTAGCCCTGGAAATTCACATAAGTAGTGGAAAAGACTTTCCTTCGCTCCTTCCGCTTGACAGTTCCTGCAGATAGGATTGAAGGGTAGATTGAGTCTAGCTGCATGATCCCCTACTTTCCAATGGCCTGTAAGGGTTGCAATGATGCGTGAGATGTTTGGCCGAGAGCATCTTAACAGATCATACGTCTTCTGAATTTTGTATGACGGCAATGTGTTTTTTGTTGTAATACATGTAGTTAGTTGCTTCCATGTTCTTTTGGCTAAAGCATGATAGTGTGAAGCAATGGATGCGTTTATTGTGTTGAGTGGGGTGGAGACTGCCACCGCCTCTGCTATTTCTAGTGTCGAGCCTTTTCTTGCAAGCTCATCCGCTACCTCATTACACAGTATGTTCCTGTTACCGGGAACCCATATCAGAGTGATTTAGAGCCAATGACTAAGCATTCCAGCTCCTCTCTACACTGTACGACTAGTTTGGATGAAATGGAGTTTGAGTCCCAGGCCTTTATAGCTGCTTGACTGTCTGAGAAGATAGCTGCTCTTGCACCAATTTCCTTGTAGAGTTTTAGTGATTTGCATGCTTCTCTGATCGCTAACAGTTCTGCCCGAAATACGCTGGCATAGTCAGGAAGACGAATTGACTGAGATAGGTTGAGCGGCTCCGAATGGAAGCCAGCTCCCACACCACCGTTCATCTTAGAACCGTCGGTATAGATTTCGATATCGTATCTTCCAATCACCTTCCCTTTGCTCCATTCGGCTCTCGCTGGAAAATGTACCGTAAAGCCTTTCTCGAAGTTGAGGTCGGGGATTGTGTAGTCTGATCTGTTTTTGAGCAGCGAGGGTCCTTGTAGGCTTCCTATGTCTCTGAGTCTCACCGCGCTGCAAGTAGATATTGTTTTAATGTGTAAATCTAATGGTAACAGATGAGTTAGTACATTGAGCGCTTCAGTAGGACTGGTGCTAAGCGCTCCTGTAGTTAAGATACACGCTGTTCTTTGTATCTTCTTCAGCTTAGTTTTGTTGTATTTTTTTTCTGTTGTAGGCCACCAAACTAGTGCAGCATATGTTAGTATTGGCCTTACAATAGCTGTATAGGACCAATTAGATAGTTTCGGTTGGAGATCCCATTTTTTACCCAACATTCTCTTACACGTGTAAAGTGCTATATATTCGCTTTCTTTACCCTGTACCCTACGTTGGACTTCCAGCTGAGTTTGGGGTCTAGGATAATACCTAGGTATTTTACCTGTTGGGTTAGCGTGAGACTGACGCCATGTAGTTTTGGGAGATTAAAATTTCGTACCTTTTCTTGGTGAATAGCATCAGTTCAGTTTTTCTCGGGTTTACACTTAAACCACAGGCCGTGACCCAATTGCTGAGTAATACCGGAGCTCCTTCCATAATCTCACTGATTGTGGTTGGAAGCATTCCTGAGACCATAAGCACTATACATTACTTGCCACTCTTTCCCCTTTTTGAAAAGGAAGGGCTGTTGCATGAGGCTGTTGAAGATGTCGCCGTATTTGCTGTACTTCCATGACGTTCTTTATTTTAGAATGACTAGATACATCTCTCAAAATAGTATGAAAAAGTGCTCTCCCGGAAGAGGAATCAGTTTTGATTTTTTTTTTGTTCGAGCTATATCATTAACAGCAAGTTCAATATTCATTATTTTCTTCACTATCGCCTCCAGAATCAGTCGCAACCTTATTCTCTTTCGCCTGCTACTTGCACTCAAAATATCTTCCTCTTCTTGTTCAATGCTTGACGAGTAATTTTCAGTTTCGAAAAATTCATCCAACTCATCTTCGCTTTCAGACTGTGAGCCTTCATCAATCTGAGAACATTCGTCACTTATATTTTTTATTTCTTGCTACGCTCTAAAGCGTAAACACCGCAAAACGTGAACAGACATTTTTGTGCATCGACTATCTAAAATGTGAACAAACCCAAAAAGCTTATAACATGAACAATAAACGTTACAATTATTTTAATGTATGTAGTTTACATTGATCTCAAGGAATTCTGAAATTGGGGAATCCCCTAATTATAAAATATACATTTTATTCGTAATTGGCTGTAAGGAGTAAAATATTTCATTCGCGGTTTTGGTTTTGCAAAGAGTGTTTGGTCTTATTTTTTCTGGTGAAAATGAGTTCTAAAAAACCCGTGTGCATTAAAACAAAAGCCTACAATTTGCGGCTTTTTAAAAAAAGTCTTATCTGTCACGATTTTAGCAAAGAAATATAATGTTGATAAATCCACAATTTGTAACATTAAAGCGAAGAAAGCAAGTGATTTTAAAATGCGTAAACAACACGTATTGTGGACGTGGAAATAGAAAAACACTGCGTTCTTCAGAGTTGCCCAAAATGGAGAGAGCTCTTTATCGTTGGTTTATCCGAATGCGAGATAAAAACTGGCCAGTAAGTGCTCTAATGTTGAAAGAAAATGCAAAAACACTGCATGCAAAATTAAAAGAAAATGAAGCAAACTTCTTCGCTAGTATCCATCACTAGACTCCAAGGATTCAAGAAGAGGTCCGGTATTCGTCTTCTTAAAATATCAGGCGAAAAACTGTCTTCGCAACCTCAGCTAATGGATTCGTCTAAAAAAAACTTGAAGCTAAAATGACCGAATTGGAGTTGTGCGACGATCAGTTATATAATGCTGATGAGTCGGGGATATTCTGGAGACTTTTGCCATAGAAAACGTACGCGTCAAGTTTGGAGAAGAGATCCCCAAGGGTAAAGCCCGAGAAGCAGCGAATCACGTTTTTATGCTGGTCAAACGCCACTGGATCCCACAAGCTTAAGCTTTTGGTAATTGGAAAGGCGAAGAATCCGCGCTGCTTTCAGTGTTCCACCGACGACTATAAGAGCTCGAAATCCGCCTGAATGACTTCGGCTATTTTCAAGTAATGGTTTCATGAGTCATTTGTTCCACAGGTGAATATTCCTTTTAAGTTTTGCCCGATTTTTAAAGTTAACTGGTTGTTTTTCAAGGTTACATCGTTTTGAAAGGAGAAATCCTTACCAATTAAAGCTCTCCTCCTAATCGACAACGCTCCTTCTCACTCAAATGGGCTAATTACGGCAGTTTTTATGCCACAAAACGTTACCCCTTTTATATTAAAAATTTCAGATTGAATTCACGTTACCAGCCATTCATCAATGGAAGGGCAATGCAGATGACGATCATCAACAAGAGGACGAATCCGATGATGACAGCGTATCAGAGCAACTGGTGAAAATTAAGCCGACTGAAGCAGTTGAAATTTTTAACAAGGCGCTAATATGGGCTGGTCATGAAGACGTCGATCAAAATGATATGAGTGTGCTAAGACGGTTAAGGGAGAAGGCTGTGCTTCAAGTTTTAGAAAAACAGGTGATACAAAAAAAGATGACTGATTTTTTTAAATAAAACCATCGTATGACTTAATTTTCATTGATTCATTCATTAACACCGATAACAATGTCAGCCTGGAAATCCAACGTAGAATCTCTCTTGCCAACAAGTGCTACTTTGGACTAAGTAGGCAATTGAGTAGTAAAGTCCTCTCTCGACGAACAAAACTAACACTCTACAATACTCTCATCATGCCCGTCCTAACGTATGCCGCAGAAACGTGGACGATGACAACTTCCGATGAGCCGACGCTTGGAGTGTTTGAGAGAAAGATTCTGCGCAAGATTTTTGGACCTTTGCACGTTGACAGCGGCGAATATCGCAGGCGATGGAATGATGAGCTGTATGAGCTTTACGACGACATAGACATAGCGCAGCGAATAAAGAACCAGTGGCTACGTTGGCTGAGTCATGTCATCCGAATAGATACAAACGCTCCGGGTTTGAAAGTATTCGATGCGGTACCAGCTGGTGGTAGCAGAGGAAGAGGAAGGCCTCCTCTACGTTGTAAAGATAAGGTGGAGAAGGATTTGGCTTCACTTGGTGTGCCCAATTGGCGCCGGTTAGCACGAGAAAGAAACGACTGGCGCGCTTTGGTAAACTCGACCAAAATCGCGTAAGCGCTTATCGCGCCAATTAAGAAGAAGAAGAAGATGTAACGAAAACAAGAATAAAATATGAATTTAAATGTGAAAAAATATATTTACTTAGTCTTTTCGGGCATTCCAAGACGTGAACACTTTTGTTAACATGAACTGCCTGGGTTTGAATTAGTTCACGTTATCGAGCGTGCGCTTTACTACAAATGACTAATTTCAAAACATTTTATACGATTGTATATGTATTTGAACTTATGTCACTGCGATATAAATACCGAAACTCCAAAAATGCATTTTACAGCGTACTTAAATGAATATAACGGGGATCTCCCTAGTTTCCATTACATCTGAAATGAAGAGAAATTGAACAATGTTGAATGTAAAAGAATGTAAAATCGTTAAGGTGTCAAAAGACAACTCATGGTAAAAGTAGATACACCATGTTCGGATGAGCTGAGTGAAAATGATATTATTATACGAAAAGTCAAATCATTAATTAAAAAGTAATTATTAAACTTAGGAAATAATTTCAAATTAACATTTCAAAGGGTGTCTTTTGATACGTATGGTATAAATAGTGTTAAAAAATAACTACTAAATACCCCCACAAACGCTGCTCTATTATTAAGGCAAAAACATATATGTATATGAAAGAGTAGTGAGCAGAACTACAACAAATCAGCAGATATAGACATCAGAGAGTAGCATACATTTTCATCTTAACTTTGCCGACTGATTGGCACTTAATGCAGTTCAGCACACAGCAAGCCCACACACAGATAGCAATTTTTTAAAAAACTGTGCCTTTTGTTTTCAAATTTTTTATAGTAGTACAAATTAATTGATAAATTTTATAAATGCAAAATGACGGTAAATATTTCACAGTTTTATACCAAAACAACAATGCTCAAATCGGTGGAGTCATTTCTGATTTGTTGCAGCTTGAAAATTAATTTCATGATTTTTTAACAAATTTCCGCTTATAGACCCTCCTCTTTTAGAAATGTATGCGAATTATGTCGGAAAAAGTCTTTCAAGAGAGACCAGCAACAAAATGCAAAAAAACTCTGTGCAAATCTGAGCATTCTACGCTTAGTTATTAGCGAACATACATATTTTCAGACTTAATTCTGAAAGATGTATAGGTTAGGTTAGGTTATGGTGGTAGTCGGTCTGCACGACCAACTCACTTAGACCTTACAGGTCCGTTGTGATCCCACTGTGCTACACGGGAACCTCATTTATCTTCCTTCGTGGAACCATTTCGTGGCTCTTATGAAGCGTAGTATTAATGCCAACCCCACGCCAGACAGTTCTGTAAGAGAATTAAAAAAGTATTTACCTAGACAACCTGCAAAGGAAGTGCTCAACTGTTTCTTCTTCTTCCTCATCTCTACAACTTCTGCAATATTCATGGGAGAAAACTCCTAGTCTCGAGGAATGCCTGCCAAATAGCCAGTGACCGGTTAAACAAGCCACGACCTTCGAGATATTGTCTCTTGAGAGACTAAGCAATTCCTTTATTTGCGGCCATAGTAGCCTAGCTGTTAGACACGTATCTTCATTTCTCCATGACCTATTGGCCCCTTGGATAAAGTGGTTTTTTATTATTAGTTTACTCGTGGCCATGGCCATTATTCCAATGGTACTTTTATCACTCAGCAGTTGGAGAGCGGTACCCTTTCTGGCTAGCTCATCTGCTTTACAGTTTCCCTCAATATCACTATGTCCCGGAACCCAAATAAGGCTGACCTTGAATACGTCACTAATATCATTAAGAGCTGCCCGGCATTCCTGTGCACCCTTTGATCTTAGTAAAGCCGCATTCATTGATTTGATGGCCGCCTGGTTATCCGAGAATATATTTATAATCGTTTTTGTTACGGCGTGCGTATTTAGGTATGTAGCCACTTCTTTTATAGCTAGTACCTCTGCCTGATAGACGCTGCAGTAGTCTGGTAGTCGAACGGATAGTTCCAGTCCTAATTCCTTCGAGAAAACTCCGTAGCCAACCTTATCGTCTAGCTTGGAGCCATCTGTATAAAAGTTTAATTCCCCCCTTCTCCATGGCCTTGTTGTATGCCACTCCCTTCTTGACGGTATTCTCGTCTTGAAGAGTCTTTCAAAGGTGAGTCTAGGGATAGAGTAGTCTATTTCTTGTTTATGACTATTCAGAGAGTGCAAAATGGAAGCGTGACCAAAGCACCGGTCTTTCCATAGCGCCATACTTTTTAATCTGAACATGTATAGGTTACTTGATCATAACTTAGATTCTGATTCCTAGCTTAAAGTAGAAAACTAGGGTCAAACAATTGACTGCAAATTTCTTGCGACTAAACATTTCGTATATTCGTGAACAGTTCTGCTCCCTACTGTAAGTATCTATACAAGAACTAAGTTTATACGTAGGCACACATACATAGACAGATATTTACATATGCACGATTATTTATGCACTCCTGCATAGATAATATATTTTGGCAAATCTCAATTTAAATGCCAACTAAGTATTATAAATTTTAACTTATGCTCTGGCATACCATAAATGCATCGACGCATATTTCATGCACATTTTATGTGTGTGCAAAAAGCGAGGCATCATAAATTTTTGCCACATTATTAAAATCACATTATTTGCAGGCGCACATACACCACATTCAACTCCAAATGCATAGCCGCCGAGCAGTGATGGCATTCCAATGATGCCAACTCGTTGGCCAAATAGCCAAGGCTGACGACTGACTTGAGCAAAATAAAAGAGCTAAAAATGCATAAATGGTAATATGGTTGGATTGTATGTCGTAACAGTGAGCCGAATGATGATGGCACAACTGAAGTTAGAGGCAAAGCTGAAGCAAAAGCTGAATGAGAATATGAGAATTTGAATTTGAAAGCTTTCCGGTGCAACATGAAAATCCAAAAACACACACAAAAAATAACAAAGGAAAAACATAAAAAAAAATTCCGTATCACCATTTCAACTGGCAGCGATGATGACTGGTCGTTGTCACTCCCACCCGGTTAGTGTGTTTGTGCGCCGGCGGAAAACCACCGGAAGCTGCATAAAGTTCCAATGCAATGTCATAATGGCTGCAAAAATGCATAATGCAAGCAAACAACAACTGACACGACAACAACAATGACAGAGCAAAAACAAACCAAATGGTAAAACCGAAATGGCAGAGGAAGTGAACAAGTGATAAAATGCCAACTGCCAATGGACGAGCAGCGAATGCAGTTGCTATAAATGTGGCAGCCCACAGCAGTGGCAGTTGCTGCTTCCGTATTTCCATTAGGCAATCCTAATGCTTCGTAATAACTTTTCATTTCCCTGCATAGATAACAATAGGCTTGTGTGGGTGTGTGTGTGTGTGTTTTCGTTTTTGTTGCTGTATGTTGCTGACGTTGTTGTTGTTTAATTCGCTAACCGTAACTGCTAAAATGCTCATCATAAATATCCGCAAAACATCAGAATTTTTTTATTAAAACTGTATAGCCGTCTCACTGGAATTTCAATTAAAATTTTATAAATACGAGTATTAATACATCAAAGGAGAGGTAAAAAGTCATAAATTCTTTTTATTCAAAAATAAATATTTCACTATCCGTAGTGCATGCCTGCGATGGTTTTGCAATTTATGTTTTTTTCGTGTGATCGATGAAATGTTAGATACATATGTGCAGTGAAAAGCATAGGAAATGAAACATTTTGGGGGAATGAAAAAGTACTTCTATTTTGTAAAAAGTTGTATTTTAGTATTATTATTTCATTAAAAAAATTGTTTTTTTTTTTTCTTTTAACTTGCATTTTTCGCATATTAACCAGCTTAGTTATGACCTGCATTGGAGTTGAATATTTTGTGTCAAGATCCAAAGCGCCTCAATTTGAGCTCCGAAAATGGAACTTAATTTCTGCTCAGTTGAGACATAGCGGTAAAGATCCGACAATTTTGCTTGTTGACGAAGCCACCGAGGTGGAAATGGAGTCTCATCACTCAAGATGATTTTCCGTTGGAGTTCCGGATCATTTTCATGCATTTCAACGACCCAATCAGCAAAGACACGACGTTGTTGATGATCGGCCGGCTTGAGTTCTTGTGTTAACTGGACTTTATAAGCCTTAAGACCCAAATTTGTATGCAAAATACGGTGTAAAGACGTTTGTGGAATGCCTAATTCCAAAAAACGACGAGGAATGGCCAAACCTGGGTTTTCGACAACATTTTCGGCTACAACAGCAATATTTTCGGCTGTTCTTGAGCGACGTGCACGGGTTTTATTCTTCACATCACTAACTTGTCCCAGCAGCTCGAATTTTTTCACCAATTTTTGTATTGCGGTTCGACAAGGTGCTTCACGATGAACCAAAAATGTTCGAGTTTTACGAACCGTCTCTGCCAAATTTTCACCATGTTTATAGTGAATTTTAATAATTTCAATGCGTTGTTTAAGCGTCTAAGCGTAGTTTTTACTTGTCATTTATCAAAAAATGACAGCTTCAAATGTAACATCTACCGAAATGCGGGCTATTCAAATAACTCCTATTATTGGAAACCCCTTTATTTATTCCTCATTTCAGCCTCATACTCGTAGAACTCATTCACCCAAAAAGTATTGGACAACCTTTAAAGGGGCTTTGAACAATCAGTATTTCACTCGGTGAATCGTAGTATTTTATCTTCTTCTTCAACTGTCTATCCACCGATGGCTGTTGGCGGTCACATTTATTAATAAAAATTATTTCTTATTACAAAATTATTTATATTAAGTTACTTATATTAAGTTACTTTATTTAAATTAAATTGCCAATAAAACTGGAATATGCTTCTCTGTCTCCCAAATCGCCCTCAATCCTGCTCAAGTATTTTATACAAATTAAATTAGAATCAAATCTGTTGAATACCACAAAACACAAACTGAATGGAGTAAAATTTAAGTTCATAATTAAAATCGCCTTCGTTGGCAACGCTGGCAACTTTCCCGTTGGGCAACAAAAGCGCTCTGCTCTTCAAATGAGCCTTAGTTAAGAAATTATAAGAATGATGAGCACGCATCCTTCATTCTTATTAACTACCCCAGTTATAATGCAGCTTTCAAGTAACTTTATTATTATTATACATTTTTTGTTTGTTTGTTTGTTTGTGTATAAGCCTTCGAAAGTGGCGGCAAGACAAGTGGATAAATTTGTTCTTTCACCAACTTACTTACACATTTCCTTCTTTTTTTGTGGCATTTGTTGGTTTTGTTTTTAGTTTTTGCACAGCATAAAATTGTGCAGCTCAAGTGCATGTCAAACACTGCAATAAACTCGAGGCGCAACTAACAGCGCCAACAGCAACAGCAACAAACAATGTGCCATAATCAACAGCAGTGGAGCAAAATTGAAGCAGTGCAAAGCAGCAAGCGGACAGCTACGAAAACTATGTGCTTAAAAATTTTTAAAAATAAATATATAGAAAAAATCGTGAAAACAGCAAAAAAGAAAGAAAATGAAAACGACAACTGACAAGTGCCAGCAGGACGAGCATTTTGAAGAGGCATTAAAAAAAAAAAAAACTAAAGAGTTGTGCCGTAGAGTAGCCGCTTCAGCTGCATTCAGGCAGCTCAGTGAAGTAACGCATGCAGTGCGCTGGTGCATACATATTTATGTATTGTGGTGTGTGTATGTAAGTGTGTTCGTGCTGGGTATGGTTGTAAGAGCGCATAATAATCGCAAATGTTTGGTAAGTGTGTGCGCCATCAGTGTATTCAACGCCTGCCTAAGAATTTTAATGATTTGTTGGAAGTGCCCATGTGGAAAAGTTTAATACGAATTGTTTAAGGAGAGGCCAGTATGTGGAACGTGTGAGTGTTATTGAATATTAAACACAACGATTGACTGAGACATTTGCTGAAGTCAAAGCAAAAAAATAACTTTTTTGCTCAGACTTCTGGCCAGTTTTTGAATACATGTTTGCCCCTTACTAAATATGAATCTAAAATGAAACTCTGAAAGGCTTGCGACTTTTTGGTTGTGAATCGATAATAAATAAAAGAAGGTGTTCTAATATTTTAAAAATGTCATATCCAGAGGATTAAGCTGAAGAAAAGTGTCTAAATTATTATATTTCGAATTTTGGCGTTACCCTCTCATTCTGGTGCCTACTGCATCAAGCACTTTAAACACCTTTTTGCCCGAAAACTCATTTTGCAAGTCAGCTGGATTCGTAAGTTTCGCACATCTTGACGGATTGACTTGAATTTTCAACTGTTTCCACAATTTTATTTTATGTGGAAGCACCAATGGATCTTTTTGATGTAAATTTTTTTTTAATGTGGAAAACATTTTTTATGCTTTTGAACATACACAAAAACTTTCCGGCTACAAAAAACCAGTTCGTCAAAAAATTCAATACTTTTTTTTACGTTGGAAAAAGTTTTAAAATGGAAATATTTATAATTTGGAAAAAAGCTTTTAACTTGGTTATTTTTTAATTTAGAAAAAAATTTGTTATATTTTTGAAATTACACTAAAACGTTCCGGCCATGCAAAAATCAGTGATTCAAAAAATTTAATACATTTTTGTTTTTAATTTTGAAAGAGTTTTTTAACCCTAGACGGATATTCTTCGTCGTTTCGACGACGCTCGATTGCATTTAACTGCTTATCATAATTTCCGTTCATTGCTTTTCTTTAATTTTTCATACAGCTTTAGTCGTTGCTGAGCTTTAATTGTGAGCGTACGTTCATCTGTGCTAGTTGCTTGTAAGTACCGTTTTAAAAAATTTGCATCGTCGAAACGACGAAGAATGTCATTTGTGTGACTTTTGCAACAAAATAATATATCGCTTTTAGGATTTTTTTTGTCTTAAAAACTTGTATATATATAATTCAATTCGACATGACAAAACAAGCCTTTTTAAATGACAAGGAAATTGAAAAGTTTCTTGCTGAAGACGATGACTTAACAGATTCGGATGAAGATGATTATGCCATTGGCGAGCTTGAGACAGACTTGGGAGAGCTAAGGGACGAAGAAAATTATTCTGAAGAGGTTTCCGCAGACGAAGACGATGTCCCGTTGAATGTGTTGCTTGAAGGGTCTGATATAATTACTTTCTCAAAAACCATATTATGTGGAAAAAACCGTCATAAGTGGTCGACGCAAAAAGCTACGTCTCATAGACATGGACAAAATAGTGTACATCAAGTACGTGGTCCTACTCGCTTGTGCAAAAATATTGTGGATCCACTACAAGTTTTCAGACATTTTATAACAGACGCCATAATTGAAGAAATTGTTGAGTGGACCAAGGTCGAAATCAACACACGATCTTTTATCAATTCCACTGAATCAGCGCAAAGGAAAGAAACACACAATGAGGAAATTGAAGCTTTGATCGGCATGTTAGCTTTAACAGCTGCCATGAGGGATAACCACCTCTCAATTGCAGAGTTATTTGATCAGTCCTACTCTGGATCAAAAGACCTATCCACAATGACTCGCAACCGATTCAAATTTCTAATATCCTGCTTGCGGTTTGATGATAAGGCAGTACGTGTAGGTTTGATAGCAGACAAATTTGCTCCGATAAGAAAGATATGGGATATTTTTATTCAAAAATGTCGGTTCTAATTTACCTCTTGCAGAAAACTTTGTTAAAGAGCTAACAAAAAGCATCTAGGGCACAAATCGAATGTAACCATGGATAATTGGTTCACTTCAGTCTCCTTGGCTAAATCTCTTTTAAAAGAACCATATAAATTAACATTGGTTGGAACATTGCGATCGAACAAAAGAGAGATACCTCCAGAGATGAAAGTCAGCAAAGGTCGAAAATGTGGCACTTCAATGTTCGCCTATGACAACGAACTGACGCTCTTGTCATATAAGCCAAAACCGAATAAAATAGTTTACTTGTTGTCCTCATTGAATGAAAATGGAACTGTAAATAGCATGACAAAGACGCCACATATGATCGAGTTCTACAATTCAACAAAAGGTGGTGTAGACACCTTCGACCAAATGTGCAGCGTAATGAGTTGCGCTCGAAAAACCAACCGCTGGCCAATGGCAGTATTTTTTGGTATACTCAATGTGGCTTATATAAATAGTTATGTTATATGCACCCATAATATGTTCCAATTAGGACAGAAACTAATTAGTCGCAGACAATTTATGAAAGGTTTACACTCTGCTCTTATTCAAAAACACTTATATAAAAGACTTAATGTGATAACTTTAAAAACGGCAGCTCGACAAAATATACAAAGCGGACTTGTTCAACATGATGAGAATACAGAAAACAGTGGAGAGGTATCAGCAAGCAAAAAAAGAAAGATTTGCGCGATTTGTCCATCATCCAAACGTCGAATGACCAAATCTTCATGCGCCAAATGTCAAAAAAGCTTGTGTGGGGAGCATAAAATTGATCTCTGTGCCTCATGTGCAAAATAAAGCTAAAGACCTATAAAACAGAGTTTTATTTTTAGTTTTAAGCATAAAATGTACCTTTTTAAAGTATTAATGAATTTTAATTTGATTAATATTACTTTTTTGTTGAAGTTTGTCAGAGGTTTTGAGCAAAAAAAAAATTTTTTATTGAATATGAATATTTTTTATTTTAAGTTTTATATTATATTAAAATAAATAAACAAGCATTCAAACTATTTAACAAATGTTTAGAGTAAAATACTGCATTTATATTTTATTCTTTTTGGGTGTAGGTGCAATCTGAAGAAAGCTTAAAACGAGTGGTCGTCGTTTCGACGAAGAATGTCTTTAGTGTACTAAAAATATGAATGTCCTTCTAGGGTTAATTTATCATCTTGAAAAATTGTTTTAATAAAGAAAAAAATAATTTTTTTTTTTTAGTTTAGAAAAAATTTTTAATTTAGAAACAAATTTGTTATATTTTTGAACTTAAACAAAAATTTTTCGACTATGCAAAAATCAGTGATTCAAAAAATCCAATACATTTTTTTTTAACTTAGAATTTTTTAATTTTGAAAGAGTTTTTTTAATTTATAAACTTTAAAAATTGTTTTAATATAGAAAAAAACCTCTTTTTTAGTAGTTTAGACAAATTTTTAATTTAGCCAAAAATTATATTATATATTTTTGAACTTACACAAAAACGTTCTGGCTATGCAAAAAGCATTGATTCAAAAAATTTAATACATTTTTTTTTATTTTGAAAGAGTTTTTTAATTTATAATCTTGAAAAATTGTTTTAATATAGAAAAAAAAAACACTTTTTTTTTATTTTAGTTTAGAAAAAATTTTTAATTTAGAAAAAAATGTGTTATATTTTTGAACTTAAACAAAAGCTTTCCGGCTATGCAAAAGTCAGTGATTCAAAAAATCCAATACATTTTTTTTTAACTGTGAATTTTTTTGATTTGGATTTTTTTTAATTTTGAAAGAGGTTTTTAATTTATAATCTTGGAAAATTGTTTCAATACAGAAAAAAACACTTTTTTTTTAGTTTAGAAAACATTTGTAATTTAGACAAAAAATTATATATTTTTGAACTTAAACAAAAACGTTCCGGCTATGCAGAAACCCGTGCATCAAAAACTGCAATACATATTTAATTTAATTTGGTTAAAAAATTTTAATTTGGAGATTTTTTAATTTTGAAAAAAAAAAAATTTTTTGAAAAAAATTTTATAAATTTGAAATTGCAAAACCCACACATCAAAAAGTCCAATAAGCTTCCATCGCAAATTGTACATCTAACAAATGTAGTTATATATAATATAGGTATATACGAGTATAATTGGCGCGTACACCCTTTTTGGGTGTTTGGCCGAGCTCCTCCTCGTATTTGTGGCGTGCGCCTTGATGTTGTTCCCAAAAAGGAAGGGACCTACAGTTTCAAGCCGACTCCGAACGGCAGATATTTTTTTATGAGGAGCTTTTTAATGGCAGAAATACACTCGGAGGTTTGCCATTGCCTGCCGAGGGGCAACCGCTATTAGAAAAATGTTTTTCTTAAGTTTGGTGTTTTCACGGAGATTCGAACCGACGTTCTCTCTGTGAATTCCGAATGGTAGTCGCGTACCAACCCATTCGGCTACGGCGGCCGCCAAAACAAAAATTTCACCCTTCAAAACATAAAATCATCTCGTCGAAGAAAATCAACATTTTCCACCAAACTGCATTGGTATTTTCATCCTTTTCTGTTAAACTTCTTTGAAAAAAATATGTAAACAATTCTTACGGTCTACGACGTTTTCAGAATTTCACTTTATTTCTCTCTCCTGCTACGAAAATTAAAAAAACAATTGCTTTGTTTACCGACGCTACAGTGTTTTTGTTCAAGTGTTTCAACAATAAGCGCGGGAACATGATTTCACAACTATCAACTTTTATTATAGAAAAACGAAGAAGAGAAGGAAAAGAATGGGTAAGAATGAGGTTACCACATTACATGAATAAAGAAGATGACAGATTTAATAGTTTCTTTCCAACAGTTTTAGCCCCTTAACAACAATTTTATGGGAGTTTTGCTTCGATGGAAAAACCAAGTATTTCTGTATTACTTTCCCATAATTGCCGATTTTCCTCAAGCAATAGAAAGCTTCCGGTTGTATGGACCTCTGCGCTCTGAGAGGGCATACAATTCAAGACCGATTCAGTTGTTAGACAATAATCAATTTGTCGAAGTAGCGCTGACAAACACCTCTACTTGACTTAAGAAGTTAACTTTTTTATACCGCTGTCGTGTGAAACAGAAATAGATCCCTGAAGATGTAGCAGCAAAGTTGCGCACAGAAATCTTGCAATTGACATGTAACGTGAATTCCCCATACGATATTTTCATTGTGTATGGAATAACAAAATATCCCTCAATGGTTTCTCTGTCTGAATATTAGCTATCACCATAATCCAATCGATTCTGGTTTCGATTCTGGTTTCGATTTGGATTCGTTAGGTTGAGTATGATTAAGTGGTCGTCTCTCGTGAGTTACACATTGTGATAGTGCTTTCAAAATTGTATCATGCTTCTAATGACTCCCTTACCAAAACAGAAACCCGTTTTATTAAAAATGAATAAGATATACGTCTAGAATATTTTCATATTTTTCAGTCCCTCCTCCTCTTCTGCGTGGTATATAACACACACCAAATACTACAAAACACTATTTTGTTCCGTTCTTTTATAAGCAGATACTCTCGAACTTTTAGTAGCTTCTTATTACGTTCTCATGAGTATGTTATTGTTTAAAAGGCAGTTGAAGTGAGCACACCGGTCGGTGTGAGTGAAAAAGTGTCTACAAGTCAACCACATCAGCATTGACGTAGGTGTCTGAGAAACAATCACCTTAGTATTTTTGTTATATTTTCGTAGTGTCTCCTGATCTACGTATCAGTGAAATTGTTTCATTACCTTATATATTTTTTCAGTTTTGATTTGATGGAGCAGTTACATAAATACAAATCAGAGAATACACTCTTCCAAGAGAATATCACCTGGAACTTTTAAAAGCCGGGACGAGCAGATACAACAGTGGTTGGAGGAAGAAACCGAGCATGAGTTCAGCGATTCTGATGACGAAGGCACTGACACCAATTTTCAGACAGAAACTAAACTTTTAGAAAACGATGAAGTTTCAAATGATGAAGCAGATGAAGAACTTATGGTTTCAAGTCAAGTCAGGTCACAATCAAGAAATGGATGCTGACACAAAAAAGCCAGTTATGATAGCAGATTACCTACCACCATACCAAAGGGGAAGTCGACGAGTTGACAAAAAATCTTCGATATACCTATTTAAGCAGTCGTAAAACTCATCGTTGGCCTATGGCAGTTTTCCAAAGACTAATATACATATATGATTGGTATTAATAACTTTGTTTTGAATTAAATGTGTTCAGACAGTGATGATGAGAAATGAGAAGAAAAACTTTTTTACTCAATCTGGCAGGAGAATTGGCGTTAGATCACATGAAATTTCGGGTGTATAATGAAAGATTGCCTAGAGTACTAAAAATGACGATAAATAGGGATATCGGTAAAGATTTACCCCCAACCATTCGATCTAACTCATCGAGTGTAAGAACACTGTGCTCTATTTGTCCGCCAAAAATAAAAAGAGTAACTAGATATTATTGCTACAACTGCTTAAAGCCAATTTGCCTCCAATGCTCTAAGCCACTTTGTGAGACCTGCCAACAAAATTTTTAACTTTTTATTACATGATTCATATGATCCCTTTTTACTAGATTGATAAGTTTAAGCTTAATATAGAATGCAAGAAATGCAAGTTTTTTTAATGAAGGAATGAATGAAGGGAGTATTGCTTTTTTTTTTAAATAAATAACTTTTGGAGGACGAATTTTTGAGTAATGTTCAATATGAAATAATTTCTAACTTAACAACTGAATTTATCTTTTTTCTTAATATATCGTTGAGTTTAAATTTAAACAGAAGTAAATGTAAAACATTTGTTGAAAAAAAAATATATGGAATATTTTTCGTTGTTTTGTAAGGTTTAATTTGTAAAATGAGAACAAAGCCTGTTTAAAATAAACTGCCATTTTAAATTTCAACAAATAAAAATATAAGTCTTTCAGCAAAATATTAAAATAGTTTCACCAACTTTACAAGCCAGAAATTGGTGAAGGCAAGTCGTCGAAATGATGTCTGATATACTATCATGTCAGTGGAATTGTGAAAATTAAGTCACATCAGTCGCCTCATTGTCTGTCAAAACCCGCAAAAAATTTGGTAAATTTGTTTTATGGAGAAAATGCGCAAGACCATAAGGAAAAAAATTATCAAAAATGAACGCAAAATTTCAGCAACTTCAGACTTGCTCTTTGTTATACTAAAATTTAATTATCTATAAAACTGCATACCATAAAATGTTTCTAGAAATTATAATTAAGGGCCGTTAAAGATAACAAAAAAAAAAAAACGTTTTCAATTTTTTTTTGTTATATTTAAGTACACACTTTTTTTTAATTGTCTGAAGTTTTCATTTATACGGCTTTTATTACACAATAAGCTACACCTTTATATAACGAAACAAAAAATGTACAACAAAAAATTACGAAACAAAATTTAAAAAAAATTAAAAAAAAATTAGAGAAACAAATTTTTACATGTCTAAAATTTTAATTTATATGACTTTCATTAGACAATAAGCTATAATTTTATACACAAAAAAAAAAACAGGAACAAAAACCATTACAAAAAAAACTTTTTTTTTACATGAAATTATGTCTTAAATTTTAATTTATATGACTTATACTTTTATTATATATAACAAAAAAGAACAACAATTTTTTTTGTTATATTTTTTTTATTTTAAAAGTTCCACAAACTTTTCATAAAGGAAAAGGAAAATAGGAAAGCTTGACTACTGCCCAAAATTTGATGTACAATCAATATGAGAAATATATAATGGACTTCTCTCAAAATTCTTAATATTTACATGGCTTGAATACTGAAAGCGACTGAGCGAATCTAGAGTGAATGTATTAAAGATTTTAGATTGTACTGGTTTAGGATGATTTATTTATATTTAGTTTTTATATAAAAATTTCAAGCATTAAGCCACATTAATGTCAGCTACTCAAACTTCACTCAACTTTTAATATTTCTATCTTCTACTGAAAGTTTTTCTTTAAATATTTTTCTTATTAAAAAATGTTAAAACACCTACTGTGAGTAGTCCAGCTCCAGTTAAAGGCCACAAAATGCAAATTTATGAAAATTAGTATTTTCCTATTGGCCCCACATTACTTTCGCCTTGGCATAAATCTTATCGTTCTGCTTGATCTACTTAGCCGATGGTAAAATGTTGGAACATTCTATTTATTATGCAGTTTCATAATATTTGCACACATTTATAATTTTCGCAAAGCTCATTGCTTTCGGTTATTCGCCGCATGTACGTGTTTTTTTTTTTTTTTTTTTTTTATCCGAAGGGGGAATCTTACATAGATACCGTCAATATAGATGGCATGCACGATTCATACTGATCGCTAAAGGTGCACCTCATTCGGGACCACGCACAGTCAGTATTACTACTAAACTGGACTTGCGAAACAGTACACCTACGTACTAAACCCTAACTCCGACTTCTGTAGCTTTAGTTTGCCCTGCGGTACCGCCGTTTAAGCATTGCATCGCAGGGCCAAGCTAGCCATTATGGCTCTTCACTTATATCTCTCTCTCCGTCTACCCTTCATTATTTCTTTGTCTTCTTTCTTTACTGCGTTCCCATTCCTTTTTTCGCAGTTCCTGTAACGCATTTGCGGACCATTCTCTCATCTTGGCCCACACCAACTTCGACCGCAGCATGTGATCTACAATGTTGCCTGGGGTTATTTTTTCTTTTATGATTTCTTCGATGCACATTCTTTCAGATGCGTATCTCGGGCAGGAGAAGAACACATGTTCCACGTTCTCACTACCGTTGCCGCAGAGCGAGCAGTCAGCTGCGTCCTCGTGGCCGAGTCTTTGGAGATACTCTCTATAGCATCCATGTCCCGTCAGGAACTGTGTGAGGTAGTAATCTGTGTCACCATGTCCTCTCTCAACCCAAGCCTGTACGCTTCTGATAAGCTTATGCGTCCATCTTCCTTTTGTCGCTAGGTCCCAGCGATTTTGCCACTCAGTTATGCTCCCCAGTCTTTCTTCTTTACGCTCTTCCGCCGTTAATCTCCTGTTTAGGCTTTTGGCTTTGTCGTACACTCTACCCAGTTCAGAGGCCATTATATCTGGTGGCATGATACCCGATATGACACATACTGCTTCAAACGACACTGTCCTGAAAGCACAGACAACTCTGAGGGAAATAAGTCTAAAAACTATTTCCGCCTTCTTAGCGTATGTTTTCTGTATCAGGGCTTTACCCCATATGGGTGCTGCATACATGAGTGTAGACTGGGTAACTTTAGCCAGGAGCGCTCTTCTACTCTGAGTGGGACCACCGATGTTGGCCATAATTCTTGACAGTGCCGCCGTCACCATGGCTGCCTTTCCGCATGCTTTTTTGATGTGCTCTTTGAAGCTTAGTCGAGCATCGATCATTACACCCAAATATCGTAGTGCCGCTTGTGTTGTGACGTTAAACCCATCAATGTTTAGTGTGGTCGTTTCTAACTTTTTTCTACTCGTAATGAGAACTGCTTCTGTTTTTTGCCCGGCTAGCTGTAGTTTAACCGCCGTTAGCCATTGTTTGACCTTCGTTGTGGCCTCGCTGCAGATACTCTGAATCTGAGGGATTGTTTTGGCGACTATCGTTAACGCAATGTCGTCTGCGTATCCTATTATTTGCACTTCCCTCGGCATTGGGAGTTGCAGTACCCCATCATATAGTACATTCCATAGGATCGGGCCCAGCACAGATCCCTGCGGTACTCCGCCCGTCACTGCATATCTCTTAGGGCCTTCATCTGTATTGTACAGAAGTACTCTTTCCGACAGGTAACTGTTTATAACCCGTACTAAGTATGCTGGGGTTTTTTTTCCTTCAAGAGCCTTTATAATATGTGGCCAGTATGCCGAGTTGAAGGCGTTCTTGACATCCAGAGTGACAACTGCACAGTATTCTTTGTCACCATGCATCCACCTGTCACCCTCAATAGCCTTACTTGCAATGTTTGTCACCCTCCTGACGGCATCGATGGTTGAACGACCTTTTCGGAAACCAAACTGATGTTCGGATAGTTCAGCCGGCGCTTTCTCCAGGTGCTGTTCCAGGCGTGTGCAGATTAGTTTCTCCAAGATTTTACCCATAGTATCTATCATGCAGAGTGGCCGATAAGAACTTGGGTCACCCGCTGGCTTATTTGGTTTCTGAAGTAGGACCAGTTGTTGTTTCTTCCATACTTTCGGAAACGTGCCTTCATTTATACACTTGGTGAAGTGTTCTGCAAATGGCTTTGTGTTGCGCCTGATAGCGATCTTCAGCGCCTTGTTCGGAATTCCGTCAGGTCCTGGAGCCTTAGCATTGCCGAAACTTTCCGTTGCCAAAATCACCTCTGCTTCACTGATTGTGACACTATTTTCTGCTGCGTGGCACTGGGTCTGGCTTGGTTGCATGTCTTGCTTTGGAAAGAGTGTCTGTACAATCTTTTCCAAAAGAATGGGGCAAGTTGGCGCCTGTCCTCTACCTCCTTTGACCTTGGCCATAACGAGTTTGTAGCCATCACCCCACGGGTTTTCGTCCACATTCTGGCACAGTTCTTTAAAGCTAGCTGCCTTGCTGCTTTTAATGGCTTTCTTTAATTGTTTCCGCTTCTTTTTATAGTTCTCGCGGAGCCTGTAGTGTTCTGCCAACCCATAGCTCCTTTGCGAAAGGCGCCTTGCTTTTTTGCATTCGCTTCTTAGGGTACTGATCTCCTCGTTCCACCAGTATACAGGCTTTCTAGGAGCGCTCTGTATTTTCCTGCTCATAGCGGCATCGCAAGCTCTGCTAACATATTTTACTAGCAGTTCCGCCTGTAGTTCCACATCGTTGGTGCTAGTTGGGTTCTTTTCTAGCATGATTTGGAATATTTCTTCATCAAGTGTCTCCACCCTCCAACCCTTATTCTGTTTTTTCTGTACGGTTTCTTTTCCATGCGAAAAGTCCACCGTAATGGCAAGGTGGTCACTGCCTGTGTAAAAATCATTCACTTTCCAGCTTGCTGATCGTATTAGAGCCCTGCTGGCGTAGGTGATGTCGATTATTGATGCACGACCATTCACTTCGAAGGTGTTTTTCCCCCCAGTGTTTAGCAGAACCGCATCAAGCAGTGAGAATGCCTTAATCAAGGCATCTCCCCTTTTATTGGTATATCTGCTACCCCATTCCAGGGCCCACGCATTGAAGTCACCCGCAATCACGTTTGGTGTGGTACCACGAGCGTTTTGCACAAGTTCATCCAGTAAGTTTTCGAACTCTGCTTGCGTCAGTTTCGGTGGGGCGTAGCAACTGTAGAAATATATGCCACGTATTTTTGCTCGGGTATAGTAATCACTGTGGGTGTGCGGTTTGTCCTGCAGGGTATTTCCTCCACAGGCCCAAATAGCAGCTTTACCTTTCCTGTCCGAGACCCACGTTCCGGCGTTTAGATTTTTATGCTGGTCGCTGACTAGCACAACGTCCAGCTTATTTTCGTATACCCTTTGTTTTAAGAGCTCTTGTGCAGCCTCGCAATGGTTTAGATTGATCTGCTCAATCCTCATTTTTTGGTTTTAATATACGCCGCTTGATACAGGGGGCATTTCCTGCTTCCAATCTGATGGCTTGTGTCTTCTCGTCCATTTCTTTTACAAGCTCCGCAGAAGGGCTTTTTCTCGCATACTTTCGCTTGGTGTCCCTTTTCTCCACATTTGAGACAGTTCTGGCTTCTGTCGTCTTCGTTTTTGCATGCCCTCGCTAGGTGTCCATACTCCAGGCATCTGTAGCATCTCCTCAAGTCAGGCTTTTCTCTTATTCGGCATACTGCCCAGCCGATTTTCAGTTTTTGCTTCTCAAGCAGTCGCCTTGCATCCAGTGCTGGTAGGCTTATCACTGCTGTTTGCGTGCCTGCATACGCCGCTCTAACGCTTTTTATTGCGTTTTCACTAAATAGGTTAAGCTCGTTAACTTGCGTTCGTATAGCCTCACCTATGTCCTCTTTGGTTGTGACTTCATCTAGGTCACGGATCTCAACCAACATCTCGTGGGTAAGGACCTTGATTTGCGCCTGGTCACCTAGCACCTTGCCAATCTTCTTCTGATATATTCCTGTATTGGCCATCTGCTCTTTTTTCAGTTGGAGCAGGATTTCGCCTTTGGCCGTCTTTCTGATGCGCGTAACGTTTTCGCCGAGTTCTTGCAGGGCATCATCTTTTTTAACCACCCTGAGTATGTCACTGTACGTCATTGTTCCGGCACGCGCAATGACAATCGCATCCGGCCTCGGGGGTGGTTTATTTGTCACCTTCTTCTTGGCTGGTTTGCGCTTGACACTAATCCAGCCATTTTCCACAACCCCGTTTGTCCTCTTGACATTACCCTCTCCTTTGACTTTCTTGTCTGCACTTGCTGACACCTTGTGGTCTTCTTCGGTTTTACTTTTCTTGGGTGGAGTTTTTCTGCCCGGCTGTTTATCGTCGCGTGGCCTTTTCGGGGTTCCTTCAGCCATTACACTTCCAGGAACACTTCGCTTGGCTTCTTTGCTCTTAGCTTCTTCTTGAGCTCTCGAGTGCAGCTTAGTGATCGTTTCGAGGAGTTCCCTTATGTGGTTGTTAATCGAGCGTTGCGGTAGACGCATTGCTTCAGTCAACTTCTCAATCGTCTCACCAAGAAGCGTTAACGTATCTTTACCCGATTTTGCTGCTTTCTCATTGCTTTCTTGCAACGCAGGTGGCGACGATTTTGCTCTCTCGGGCCTTTCTACACTGAGCGTCTTGATAGGACTCCGTCTCAGCTTTGGTGCGCGCTTAAAAGGATCAGCCCCCGTGATTATACGGCCTTTGGGGGTCTTGTACTCCTCAGTTAGGTCCACTAGTAGATCACTCGATCCACTTGCACCTGGTTCCTTTCTGCTAGCCTCTTCCCGGCTTTCACTTCCACTGCCCATAATGGCTCCATAGATGTTACTGCTATTGTTTGTTGTGTTTGTATTTCTCGTTTTGTTTTCCATTCTTTTTTGTTTACCAGCGCATCGTGTGTAGGGGGGCGGGCCGAAATAAACAGGAGCGGGTATACCCTTGGGGACAATGCCCCTACCCCAGTTCCCTGAGGCCCGTTCTTCGCTTTACCGGTCCCGGAAAACACGGACGGACCGGAGCTCGCCCGGAGCAACGCATACTACTACCTCTGCGTCCAATACACACTCCCTGACTAGGGCCCGAAGGGGCTGGTCACTGATACACCCCGCGGCTAACACCTCGGCAGAGCAAGCTCACATCACTCCCCTCACTTCAACAACTGAGATGGTTCTTAAAGTGATGAAAGACTCCCAGTGCGCCACGGCATATACCGGTCAGTTAGCAGCCGCACCTAACATGGTGAACAGACGCTGACCAGGAAGCCGTCCATTATGGAAACCGCCGCGCCTGGATTTTTTGCTTTGTTTTGCTCCCCGTGGCCTTGGGGGCCCTTGGGGGGACAACTATTTTCAGAGGTATTGTTTTCGGCCTCTGTCACCGGAAGCCTCATCGGATGGGCTGTCATTTAGCCGCATCCTCCGCTTCTGGCCGCTCATTGTCGGGGATTGCTTATTCGCTTAAACTTATTTCGCAACTAACCTGCTACTACAGGCCTTCCGGCTATCCGCAACCTGCCGACCCCCACGGTAGCTTAGAGCCCAGCTTAGTCGTTCAACCCGATGGAGTGAACAACCAACACTCAGGTGGTGTCTTCGTGGCCGCATGTACGTGTATGAGTGTACATATGTGTGCACATGTGTGTGTGTGTGTGTGTATGTGTCTAAAGTGTATAGAAAATGGCCACAAATATTTTGTAACCCAATTAGCTGCTACTTTAACTAAGTTGGCAACGAGTTTGCAAAGAGAAGAGAGAGCTGCAATGAGAATGCGAGGTCCATTCAACAGCAGAACACAGAAATATTCTAATAACCAAATACTTATCGCCCACTGGCGAATCATCTGATTATTATCTAGGTTGCTCTAGGTTGCTAAGAAAGCTTAATCTTTTCTTTGTTTTATGCTGGAAATAAAAATAATTAAAATTTCTGGTTTCGTTTTTATTTCCAGCTCAAGCGTATTGGCCACAGGTGAGTTTTTCCCCTTTTTTTACAACCTTAGAAACCCTTTTATGTATAACTCAAATATGTAGGACTCAGTTGCGAGCACACTATTGTGCTGCGAACGTCTTGGCAGTTGAGGAAAGCGAGTTCGTGAGGGTTGCTTCTTTTTCAGTGAAGTTTTAGCATCTTTTTACATCCTCTTATTTCGCAATTTTCTAATCGCACCCTTTTATTTCATTTTTATACTCAGCCGCTGTACTGCGCCTAGGGTTTTATAAATTTCCTAAAGATTTCAGCAACCTAACGGGGTCACGTTGTACTATATAGTCAAAATGTAGATAAAGATGGCGATAGATTTAATCAAGTCAACCTATATATTTGTCTGCCTCTTCCTTGCCCACAATTTAAATATTTCAATGTGACTCTACACACTTATAAGACTTAGGCAAAGGAACATTTATCTTAAAATCGGCAAAATTGAACAATAACCGTGCCCATTTTCTATATAGCGGTAATTTTAAAAATCCTTAAAAAAAGGCAACACTTCAGTAACTAATGCAAAAAAAATTAACCTAAATTATAATATCGAAGTTGGAAGTACGATAGTTTGAAAAATGGGCGTTATAACGCCCACTTTTAAGGGCGCTTCTATCAAACTTTTTCATGTCTAGTCTTATTGAGCTTAATTGAAGAAAGTATTGAAATTGGATTAAAGCTTAGACCACTTCTCATATCGAATACCCATAATTAATTTTGAATCTCTGTCGCCTGGCCCCCTATGACAGATTCAAAATTGAATTTTATTTACTACATTTGAAAGGAAACAAATCAGCACTCACTTCTTCATAAATGAAATTATAAAACTGCAGACTCATGGCTCTTGTGTCTTGAAAATGATAAGAAAAATAATTGCGAATGATGTAGAGAACTCAACAAAATATAGCAGAACTATCTTAGAAAACTTTGTCTGTCTGTTTAAAGACGCTGATCTCTGGAACAGGTGAACTGAGATTTTCATGGCATTCGCCAATTGGTAAAAAAATGACCTCAGTAGATTATATATATGCATAAAACATTATGTTGGGTCTTTGGCTGAGCTCCTGCTCCTCTATTTATGTCTTTAATAACAGAAATACACTCGGAGGCTTGTCATTGTCTGTTGAGAAGCGACGACTATTAGAAACAACTTTTTCTATAATTTTTGTTTCGTGCCCGAGATTTCGAATCCAGGCACTTAAGAATGGAATTCACGCACCTGCGCATTCGGCTAAGGTGGTCACCACTGGAGGTTATAGGCTGTTTTTAATCCTGACAATATTATTCTCCAGATGGTGATGCCGTTGAAATAATTCTGAAGATCTTATATACATACATACAATTGGATTCAGTTCATATTCAAAAATTATTTGGCTAGGGGAAAGCAAATATTATTTCAAGAAACTGAGCCCACTATAAGGCACTTGAATCCAGATATTTTGAAAAATCATAAAAATCCATCTTGGTGGCGCCTACTTGATAATACCATTTAATCAAAAAACTAGATGATGACAAAATAGAAATAATAGTTTTTACAATTGCAATGCTTCAGTAGCTATAAAAGTGTGGAAGTCATTAAAAAATATTATCGAAAGTCCGGGTCTGTTATATACAATGAGATCTAGAATTTAGTCATTCGAAATTTTGGTTTTGTCTCTGTGGTTGTTACGGTTACGAAATGAGGACGGAAACGTCCTTACAGCACACAGTCTTCGCTATAGACCCATATAAACCGGCTTTCTGTTGCCAGAGCTCCTCCAAATAGATATTACTGAAGCAAGTATTTGAATAACAACACACATATAAGCTGTTTACTTGGACATTGCAAAAGCATTCGATAAAGTTTGGCATTAAGGACTTTTGCATAAACTCCAACGAATCTCTCCACAAAAATATTATGAAATTTTGAAGAGCTACATAAGTCACCGAAAATTGTATGAACAATTTGAAGACCAATATTCCGATACCTTACCAATGACAGCTAGAGTACCGCAAGGCACTGTACTAGAACCTCTTACTATATACCATATACCATATACACCGCAGATATGCCTCCACCATCACATAAGGCAATGATAGCAAATTCCTTCTAAAAAATTTTCAGCGAACACAAAAAATATTACGAAATATAGCAAATGTTGGTTGGTTTCTTTCGACGAAAGTCAGCCATGGTGACATAAATGTACGAACAATCCAAGAAACTATCACAAAAAGATTAAAACGACAAAAAAAAAATATCAAAAAAAGTTATTGCTTTCCATTTCAATTCAATCGGGCTATTCGGGTCATGTTCTTCGATTTCGATGTAACTCAAATATGTTGCTCTCTGGTCAAAATAATGAGACACGTACTTTGTTCGCCCGAAAAAAAATTTTTTCAAGAGTTATCGGCAATTTTGTTTTTCGGCTCAAAATCGATTTTTTTTAATTATATAAGAAACATTTTTTTGTAAATGCCCATAACTTAGTCAAAAATGAACCGATTTTAATAATTCTGGGTTCAAAACGATCGTCATTACTTACACGAGCGACTTCATGTAGAAACAATTGCAAAAAAGTAGTTCAAAATTTTTTATTTAGCAAAAAAGGAAAAAAATTGAATTTTTTTCGAAAATCAATATTTCAAAAAGTGTATTTTTTTTTTATAACTTTTTCCAAATCAAGAGGACACCTCAAACTTCAATTGAGCTGAATGCCCAGTAGCTAAAATGAGTTGTTTTTGAGTAATGAATTTTTGAGTAAAAACCTGTTTCGCACTTTTTGTTTTTTGCAAAATAAAAAATTTTCAACTACTTGTTTTCAATTGTTTTTCCATGAAATCGCTTGTGTAAGTAATGATGATCATTTTGAACCCAGAATCATTAAAATCGGTTAATTTTTGACTAAGTTATGAGCATTTAAAAAATAATAATTCTTATATAATGAAAAAAAACATCGATTTTGAGCCGAAGAACAAAATTGCCGATAAATCTTGGAAAAAAAATTTTTCGGGTGAACAAAAAAATACGTGTCTCATTATTTTGACCAGAGAGCAACATATTTGAGTTACATCGAAACCGAAGAACATGACCTGAATAGCCCGGTTGAATTGAAATGGAAAGCATCAGATTAAACGACTCGCACCGACTAAATTAACAAAAATATACGATCAGCGCTATTTTGTAGTCACTTAAAACTTGCATTTTGATATATTAAAATTCAATGACCTTTTATTCACAGGAAAACTCTAAAAATTCTGGCAATAACTTTCAAAGTTTCAATCAAATTTAGAAAAATTGTGTATAAAATTTGAAACTTTGCGCTATTTGGTTTTTGTTGTAGTAGCAACTAAAACTTTTATAAATAAAAAAAAATAGGGTATCTATAATTTTGTGACGAGGTGTTTATGAGAAGAAATCGTAGGAGTACGAATGTGATTTCCACTCACAATTAGTCCTCACGTAATTATGTTATAACTTTGACTACGGCAAACATGCACTGGGTACAAAAAATTCCATTTCGCTCGAACTAAGAGAGTTCTTCCCACACCTCACGAGAATTTCATGAAAGAAATCTTTTGCAACATAAACCCTCTTGCTTGATTAACACTCCTTTAGATCTTTTTCCACCACTCAACTCTTGCAACAATTGTCTCATTTATTCATGGTCAAGATGTTGGAAAGGCCGTCACATTTTTAAGTGGCTCATTATGACTTTAACGTCAAGCTCGTGTAGTTGATTGTAGATTCCAAATCGTGCATTGTCAGATGGTAAAAAAAACAACAACAAAGCAACAAATTGCACGTTGTCGCCATGAAGCTGCTGTTCCACGAACAATCATATGAAGGTGGTGGCTGGAGCTCAGCGTCCGTCCAATGGACAGATGAAAAATATAATTGCCTGCCTGGCAGCCTGCACGCCAACACAGAATATGAGTGCATAAATGGGGCCCGTGTGACAAGAGAAATTACACAAGTGGAGCAGTGTTTATGTAACGGGAGATGCTTACACACCCTTCTTGTCCGTTTAACTAATGCAAAGGGATATCTTTGTTAAGAAAATTTTGCAACGAGATATTAAAAGTTGGCAGGATAACACAAATTAGCATAGATTATATGGGCAACAAAGTAGGATAAAAGTGGGGCTAGAAAGGATGCGTAATCATCGTTAATATTCATGGCCTAATTTAGGTAACTTGCAGGTAGAGCAAAGAAAATGTGGTTGCTGCTCCATGGAACTAAGACTGCCCAGTACAGCCATATGAGAGGGAGCAGCCATTTCAATTTCAATGTAAAGATTACGAAAAGTCGTCTTGGCATATGGAAGTTGAAAATTTGCTTAATAATATGCCATGAAGTGAAGTTTATGAATAATTTTGCAGCCAAAAAAAGAAATGAATTTAACACAGAATGATTAAGTTCCCTAGGAGAATCAAATTTAATGTTATTATAAGGCTTTGCAATCCGTTTTGCCAGGACCTTACACATTTTATGTGTTCTCAAAAACAAACAAAAATTGTATTGAAAGAGGGAGTGGAGTCTACCTAAGGGTTAATAATACTTATAAGGCAAGCTATTTTTTTTTTGTTTGTATTTATTTTGCGTTAAAGAAATATGAAATTCTGAATTTTTTTCACTCAGCTATGACCATAATAATATAAAAATAATTATTACAACCCGTGGCTGGCTGTAGATATCTGCCTGTTGGAGGTCTCATAATGATATCAAAATGGCGCTTCAGTGCTGCTTGAGGAGTGCCAGATTGGCACTTTGACCATTTCACCTACCTACCTACCCTTTATAATGATTGACGTTTTAGCAGAATGATAATAAAAATAAAATTGCAGATGTATCTCGAATATTTGATTCGAGCAAATACAAAAGCTTTAGGTATTTGAATACTCACAAAGGTCTAATAAATAATGAGAAAAATTCCAACCGATTCAAACTATGATAAATATCCATAACTAGCAGTAGCCGGCAAATTTTATGCTATTTTGCTCATCCTCTACGACGAGAGCCTTGCGAGTTCCAGTCCAACGTTATTCTGCTGATGTCAGTAGTAGGTTTACGGATTGTGTGATCAATACATTTGCATTTTCGTTCGCGAAACTCAATTTCAATTGGCTTTTGACCACTTCGAGTAAGGAGTTCGTCATTCGATATCCAGTTATCTGGCCACCAGACACGCATAATAGAGCTAACGCAGCGATTTATGAAAGTTTGAATCCTTTTTGTGGTTGAAACCGCTACAGACCACATTTCGCTGCCATATAATAGTAAAGACTTAAGATTTGAGTTAAAAATTCTCAGTTTTGTTCTGGTAATCAACTGCTTGGAGTATCTTCTGCTTTTAAGTGTGTCGAAAGACGACCTGGCTTTCAATAACCTGTGTTCAATGTCCGCAGTTGTGCCGCCTTCTCAAGTGGGTAAATTTATTTACATTTTCAATAGATTGAGCGTACAGCGTGAAAACGCCAGGCCGAGTATCATTAATGGCCATAGATTTCGTTTTTTTAAAACATTAATAAGGAACCCAACAGGTTCAACATGTGTAGCTATATCACTTAGCTTGCATTGCATGTACCCCTTTTGTTGCGCTAATGCAGTAATGCCGTCCGCATATTGGAGATCATCCAAATATTCTATGCTGATTGAGTTCCAAAGAACCCCTCTGCCAGGTTGGGCGTCAAGAGCGGCGTTGCTCAGCACGACATCAATCGGGTTTAGAAACAGAAGTGGCGAAAGTTTTCATGCTTGTCTCACTCCCGCGACTGGTTTGATTGGGTCAGATAGCGCACCCTCGTTTAGCACTCTACATTGGAAAAAAAATGTATTGGGATTGGATTATATTAACCAATTTATCTGGAACTCCTTTCTGGCGCAGTACATTCCAGATACATTGATGGTGATTTGTATGCTTCGCGCTGCCGTTAAGGCAAAGTATGTACTCGTATATACGAGAGAGTGAGCAACACAAAAGCAAATCAGATTAGAAATCAGATAGCATTAATTAATGCACGCCCAGAAAAGTAATTGTTTTTTTGCCAGTGAATTTATTTATTTAACTAAAATAAAAACAGGACATTAATAAATCATTCTGCGACTTGACTTTAGCAAAATTTCAAAGAAAAAAATTAATAATTGTAAAAGTTATCACTGTTATCACGGGTTCCACACCGTTTCTCCAGAAGTTCCTTGCGGTGATCATCACAGTCCTTGGAGATTTATCTGAAATTAATCGGGCAAAAGAAGTTACTATTATTAATAGATAATCTTGTGCCTGATCAAGGCGTTTTTCTTCAAAATTAATAATATGGCGGCCTCTGAAAGTATTTTTCAGATTTTCGAGAAAAGAACTGACAATTAATTGTAAAAAAAATCGAAATTTTGGAAAAAGAATGTGTTGGATATGTTGAGCAATCAAACGTTTATTCAAGACTGAAAGTTAAAAAGGAGTACAATAGTTCATATTCTTCATCTTATGCAATAGTACTTATTCATTCTATGAGTACAATAGTTCATTCTTTGTACCCATTAGGAAATATTTCAACTTTGATAAATCATTACAAACTAATATTTCAACACTCTTTCTCAAGTTAAATATTTCTTACATTAATTTTTAAGACCAAGCATAAGTGTAAACTTTACATGTTTTTGTTTTTGCAAATTTTTCGTAAAAATATCAGATACATTTTCATTTGTAGAAACATACTCTAATCTAATTTTATTTTGTTCAATAACCTCTCGAATGTAGTGATATTTAATTTCAATGTGCTTGGTGCGTTTGTGAAATACAGGATTCTTCGAAATTTGAATTGCGCCCATGTTGTCACCTTTCACCAAAATAGGATCTTCGTGGTTGTAACCAACTTCAGTTAATAATCGCCGAATGTATACAGCTTCCTTTGCAGCAGAACATAAAGCGATATATTCCGCTTCCGTACTACTTAAAGCAACTACATCTTGCTTTTTACTTTGCCATGAAAAAGCGCTGCCAGCCAAAAAGAATGAATAACCGGTATATGACTTTCTATCTACACTATTGCTGGCCCAATCAGCATCTGCGTATCCTTCTACTGGCTTACCATTTTTGCAATAAATTAACTTCAAATCAATTGTTTTTGACAAATACTTCAAAATATGTTTTGCACCCGCTTCATGTTCAGAGTGTGGATTTTGGTTTCTTTGCGCTAGTACACATACTGCATGCATTATGTCCGGCCGTGTTGAAATCGCCAAATACATTAAAGAACCGATCAACGATTGATAGTTTGTTGCATTTGCCTTTGCACATTTTTCATCTCTACAGCTTGCTTGGAAACCTGGATCCAAAGGAGTGCTTACCGGACGACATGAGGTTATACCATAAACGTTTAATAGTTCGCTGATGTATTTTTTCTGACACACGGAAATCGCACCAGTTTTACCCTCACGTTCGATTTCAAAACCAAGAAAATAATTTATTGGACCACCGTCATGTAATTCAAATTTTGAATGTAAGGCCTGCTTAATGCTTGCGATTTCTTGTTCACTTGGGCAAGCCAAAATCAGATCATCTACATATACTGCTATGTAGCTATATACGCTTTTATATTTTTTGACATACAGACACGGTTCGCTTTTACACGCATTAAAACCTAAACTTTTTAATGCTACGTCAAGTGTGCTATTCCAGTGTCGACCAGATTGTTTTAAGCCATAAATAGCTTTATTCAGCTTTAAAACCTTATTCTGATTTTTGGAATCTACAAATCCCTCTGGCTGCCTTATATAAATGTCTTCACTTATTTTACTATTAAGATACGCGTTAGAAATGTCGATTTGATGTAAATGTAACTCTTTCTCAACTGCAATAGCAAGCAACATGCGAATTGTTTCGTATCTTATTACTGGCGAAAAAGTTTCCCAGTAATTTAAACCTAGCTGCTGATTGCAGCCTTTTGCCACTAGCCTGGACTTGAACTTTGAAATATTACCACTTGGGTCTCGTTTTATGCGAAAAACCCACTTTGACCCAATCGCTTTTTGGCCTTTGGGCAAATCTACTGTTGACCAAGTATTATTTGCTAAAAGCGCTTCATACTCTTCTTTCATAGATTCCTCCCACTCAAAGGAGTATTCGCTTGCTAAGGCTTCTTTGACTGAACGCGGCGTTTCTATATCTTCACCATATTGTAAGTAGTTTAACGTTTGATATTCTTTTCTAGGACGACCTGCCTCTCCAGTACGAATAATTTTTGGTCTACCAGGACCGCGACGTATTTCACCCTCCTCATTTCGAGAGCTGCCTGCTGTTTGCGTTTCATGTTCCACGTCGGAACTTTCTTCACTTGACTCCGCCTGACTTGAGTCATCTTCGGTACAACTTTCGAATTCATCAACTTGTTCTTCGTTAGGACGGTCTATTTGCATTACAATTGTAGCAATATCATTATCATCATTTACGTTTTGATTTTTATTTTCAGGTATAGCGGAACTAAGTTCGTGTTCTACAAACTTTACATCACGCTTTACACAAACCTGACGCGTTTCCCTATCATACAAACGATAAGCTTTTGCAATTTCTGAGTATCCGACAAACACATACTCTTTGCCTTTTGCACTAAATTTACCACGATGCATTTTATCTAAAGCGAATGCACGCGAGCCAAAAATCCTAAAATGTTTTACAGATGGCTTTCTTTTGTACCACATTTCATACGGAGTACAATCTTCGAGTAATTTTGTAGGAGCACGATTTCGTAAATAAACAGCTGTGTGTACAGCTTCACCCCACAAACTTTCTTCAATACCTGCATGCACTAGCAAACTTCTAGCCATTTCAACAATTGTGCGGTTTACTCTTTCAGCCACTCCATTTTGTTGAGGAGTATATGGCACAGTTAATTGCCGCTTAATTCCACTGTCATTTAAAAGTTCATTAAATAGTTTGTTGTTAAATTCGGTGCCATTATCACTCCGCAATATTTTAATTTTCTTTTGTGTTTGGCACTCAACCATATTTTTAAAAAGTTTAAACTTTTCGAACACTTCGCTCTTTTCCTTAATACAGTACACAAATATCATTCTCGAATAATCGTCTACAAACGTGAGAAAGTATCGTGCACCACCAGCAGATTTTACGTTTATCGGACCGCACACGTCTGTATGTATAATTTCTAAAACTTGCTTCGATTGTATTTTATTCTTCTTGGGAAAAGACACGGCACTAATTTTTGCTTTGTTGCAAGTGTCACAATTTGTTTTCGTGTCAATATTTTTTACGTCTATACCACGCACTAAGTCTTTGTCCACAATTTTCTTTAGGCTTTCAAAATTAATGTGGCCATAACGATTATGCCATTTCATATAATTTAAATGTACGTCTGATTTTTGTACTTTTGCATTGAAAATAAACAAATTATTTTGCAATGTAGCCGTAAGTAGAGTTTTACCCCCACTGTTTTTCACTTTAACCCTTTCGGTACATCTTTTTATTGCGCCATCCAAAAAATCCAAATTTTTGTCTGAGTATTTATTTTAGGACCAATAACAATACAAATAATTTTTTTTTTTTTTTTTTTTGTTAAGTGATTTTTTTTTAATGTTGCCATATGGCAACAAATGTTGTGTATTCGTCTCAATCGCAAATAAACTTCTTCTGCAATCCAATGCAAGTTAACACCTTACGAGAAATTTGTTGCCATATGGCAACAAGCTTAGTTTTAAAAACTAGCACAGCTTTTAAAGCTGCTAGCAAAAAAATATTTATATGCCAAATGACACATTGAACATTTTTCTATATATTTTATTCAAAAATTGTTGAAAACATTTGCCCAAAATGCCTCAAAAATCTAAAAATGCAAAATACAAATTTCAGAGTGAAGTGCTATATGCCAGAAGGCTTTCTTTAAAAATGTTGTATTACCGATATATATTATAATGGGCGGTTATTATTTATTTTATTTATCTTTAACCATTAAACTTCAATTTTTGAAAATATGTAACAAAAAAGTTGATATTTTTTACAAGAGAGTGTTGACGGCCTTTTAAAGTTTACTGTTGCCATATGGCAACAATATCGCGAAAGGGTTAACAACATTTTCTTTGAACGTAACTGTATGTTTATACTGTAATGCTTTACTTACAGAATAAAAATTCATTTTGAGTGAAGGCACAAACAACACGTCACGTAGTTCTATTTCACATTCTCTTGTTTTTATTTTAATCGTACCTATACCTTGCGAGAATGTGTAATTGTCTGCTGCAAGCGTTATTTTTTCTTGCCTTTCGATTAGCGAGATGAACATGTTTTTGTCACAACACATATGTGTGGTCGCACCACTATCGACACACCAATCATGTTTGCCTTTTTCTTCACTCACTGTTGCAGCATACAGAGAACGTAAATTCATAGAGAAGGCGCAGTCCCGGCCCGTTCCTCCTATCAAAATACGGGTAGGAAAGCACAAGTTAACAGTAGGAAATTAATTAATATGGCTGCCGGAGAGAAATGAGAGGGAGAGAGTGATACGCAAGTGTGAAAAAATGTAGTTTACATTAGCTTACATTTGCTTGCGTACAGAACAGAGTTGTTCATTTGATATGTCCATATGATTTGTATGCATGTTTACAGATTTGTTCTTTTTGGTTTTTTTATGAAAATTGCGCGTAATTGTATGTATGATTGTTTATATACATATATTAGCAAAGGACATATGTATATTAGCTTTACATATATGAAAATTGCGCCAAATATTGGAAAAAGTGTATGATTGCATTAGATTTGATTTTGATTGGATAAATGTATATATGTACATATATGAAAATTGCGCCAAATTAATGAAAAGCTCTTATGATTGCTTGTAACCAATTGAACTTTGGTTTCAATGTAATTCGAAAAGAAATGCATGTATGCATGCATGTTTATATACATATTATATATTAGCATAGCATATGTATTAGGTTATGAAAATTGCGCGAAATTGTATGTATGCATGTTTATATACTTATATTAGCATAGGACATACCTATGTATGTAATTAAGTTATGAAAATTGCGCGAAATATTATGTTCGCATGTTTTTATACGGATATTAGCAAAGGACATATGTATATTAGCTTTACATATATGAAAATTGCGCCAAATATCGGAAAAAATGTATGATTGCATTAGATTTGATTTTGATTGGATAAATGTATATATGTACATATATGAAAACTGCGCCAAATATTGGAAAGCTCTTGTGATTGCTTGTAACCAATTGAACTTTGGTTTGAATTTTAATTCGAAAAGAAAGTCAATTGGAAGTGCACGTGCGCGGTGAAGCAAATATTTTTAAATTGTTAATACATAAGTAATTAATAAAAGAAAAATATGCCTAAAGCTTCGAAATGTCGTGTTCGCGAGTGTTGTAGTGAACAAAATGTTCGATCGTTTGCATTTCCCAAAAATCGGGAATTATTAAAATTGTGGAAGGAGAATTTGAGGATCTCACCCTCAATGCAAATGCCAATGCACAATTCATTTGTATGCATTAAGCATTTTGAGGAGGATGCCGTGGGACCAAAATATCTCAAGAATGGAGCGGTTCCAACTTTAAACTTGGGTAAGTAAATTAATTTATTATTATGTCTCCATATATGTATGTATGTACAGTAAAAAAAAAAAACGGAGTTACCGTCAATATTATTAATATATTTCTTATAAATCTGTGAATATTTTTTTAAATATTAGTGTCTCAAATTCTTTTTGGTTCACTGTACATACATAAACTGATAATCGTATGCCTGGATGTCGTTTTCAATACTTCGTGCCTATTGAAAAGAAAGCAGAGAAGGGATTTATTTATTTAGAATGCGCACTTTCTCATTATTTTATTTACATATTTATAAAAAACTTTTGAATTTAAAAGATCGGGCTTAGGATAATGCCGTATGGGCAATTTTAGGCCAAGTATAATGATTTATTTAATGAAGCTTGGTTGAGATGTTAGATGAAAACTATAAATCCCCGGAGGGTGCGGGTTCTAGTTTTATATATGTATATGATTATACTGAATATACCTCAATTTAAGTTTTGTAAAAATTAAAATTAAAATTTTAATTAGGCTATGATGATGTTCCACCGAACAAGTGGACCGAAAAAAAGAAAAAAAGGAGCTGCTGTATCGAGAGCTGCGTGCCTAAGGATAAAGTTATACTTTTTGCGTTTCCTAGGGACGAAGAGACCCGTAAGAATTGGGCCTTGGCTTGCAACGTGCAAGTGTCAAGCACTGACAGGGTTTTTCTTTGCCAACGCCATTTTGAACCCACATTGGTTACAAAATACCATCTCTTGAAAGGGGCTTTTCCTTGCTTCAATTTAGAGCCAGTAAATAGAAGTCGCTCGCCTAGTGCTGGCTCTGATTGGGTTTGCCCGCCCGTCACTGCAACTTATAGTAAGGTAGTTAAGCAAGTAGAAGAAGATTTAACTCTGGAAGAGTTTGAGAAATATTCGATATTAGAGGAAAACAGGCAGGCTAGTTATAGTAATCAGATCTGCGTGGACTTAGAAACCACAACCACTCGCGAACGGTTTGCTCAGTCTGCTTGCTATTATCAGAGCAACGCGGTCAAATTAAATAAACGTATTGAGGAGCTTGAAAAAGAAAATAATGACCTAAAAAATAAATATTCTGAGTTGTTGAAACGTGCAATAATAAAGCTTTAAGGTCATTAGGAAGTTATTTGATATTGATCAAAAGAATTCAAATTTTAAAATTTGCCCAAAATTGACGGAGGCTCATATTTATCCAAGCATTTTCGAAAAAATGTGCGTTTCACGCGCTACACAAGTATTGAGCAATTCGGTAGCGTCAGGTATTGACATGATGTGTAGTCAAAATTTATTTGGTAATGACGAAAACTTGATAAATTTTGCCAAGCCCACGCAGATATTTGTTAAAGAAATGAACGATCTTTTTGATGAACTCGATGCAAAGCATTTCCAGTCAACAAATCCATTAAGGTCTCCCCTGAAGAGGGATGATAGGGGCAAAGTTGAAAGACTATTAAGTTACTTCGAGTTCTTTAGTCCGATGTCTGCAATGCGTGCATATTCCACTATTAAATGTATCCCCATTGGTTCGCAATATCTGGCGAATGTCAGGATCATCGCATCAAGCTACTCGATTTTTTGATATATGTACTTCTATTCAAAAGTGCGAAATGGCTTTTACGGCAAGAAAATACCCAAGTCAGGTGTCAGAAGCGCAACGATAAACTAAAAAAGTTGTCGTACGTTGTAGGTCAGGGTCCAACAAGGTGAGTTGCGCAGGTCCTTAGGGTAAGTAAAACCAGCGTTTATTTATTGTTTATTCTTATATGTATTCATTTATATTTATTTTTCCTATTTTCCAGATTTTTTTATTTTTCAGGGTTTTCTCCATCTTTCAGATTTTTCTCTATCTTTCAGGTTTTCCTTTTATCTTCTTTTTCAGGGAGCACCTGAGCCTAGATTTTTAAACCACTACAATTTTCACTTAATCACGATGGATTGAGAGTAGTGTTTTAAAAATCAGGTAAATCGCAATGACTTAATCGATGTCAATATCGAAGTCGTGTGAGAAATTGTTATAGTATGAGAACAATTTCGTAATTCGTGCTTTCTCAATTTTATATATATTTTTTTTCATTTCAGGAAATGTAAATACCTATTATTTATAGTATTGTAATATACATATATATGTACATATACATATAAGAGTACTTAAATTACTTGTGAATAAAAATAAAAAATTAAAATTAAAAAAACTAGTATTTCATTTTCTTAAGGATAATAATATTTATTTGGTAAGAAGAACTTAAATGAACATATACCAATAATTTAATTCGACAGGATTTCCTTACAAAATCAATATATTCGTTCAGCTAAATCAAATGAATATCTGCAATCGTTCATATGGACGTGCAAAAGCAAACACGCATACACATAAATACATGCCTACAAACTTCCATAGACATACATACATATGAGGCTGCGAGCACTTGCGACAGAAATCAAGAAATCCAGCGCGCATTCATAGGCGCAGCGCACATTCATTGGCACAGCATTGTACATATACACATATTTACATACATATATTGATGCATACATATGTACGGAGCCGCGGCCACTCGACTTGACAAAAATTCAAGATTTACCAAATATTGGCAAATAATTCAACGCGAAATATTCCAATATTGACTATTTTCGAATGGTCGCGAAAATTGGCATACGGGCGGCTCGTTTTATGAATGAAAGTACTTTACTCGTAGAAATATGAGCTCGAACTTATCAATGAATTTGTTTTTGTTGTGCTTTTTAATATTTGAAACTGTTCAGCGCCGTCGCGGGTAACAAATCATGGCCGCAGCAGCTACGAATAGGAATGCATTTTGTTCTTGTAGTCGCTAGGCTTAGAATTTTAGTTTTGGAAGCATACACATGTAGAGGCATAAAGTAAGTATGTGCGGTTATATTATATGTATATACGAATATTCATTGTTTTGCTTAGAATAGAAACATTTACGTACATACATAGGTACATGGTCCCAACATATGTATTCATATATGCATATATACATACATATGTTTATGTACGCGAATACCGTTTAGATGAGTTTTTTTTGCATATGTTAGGAATATGTTTGCATACGTTTGTCTATTTGCTTTTGAATTTTTTATATGGAGATACATATGTATGAGCTGTGTTTTGAGGCAGGTCAAGATTTTTTTCTGCCCACATGAATATGGATGGTAGATGTTATATCTATTTAGTATATGAATATATGTACATACATATGGATATAAAAATTTAAAAAGGACACATATTGTTGAATAATAACCGTTGATGCAAATGAATGGTTTACAAAACCATTTTTTTATGTGAATATTTTGAAATTATTTTGATAATGCACTTAATATCAATACAATTTAGTTAATTAGATACTTAAAATTTCACATTCATGCATGCATATACTTAGAATTAATTTATTCATCTCACAAGAAATAATCCATTTGCGCATGCAAAATGCCTACGGGAAATAAGCATGAAAAAGAAATGTGATTTTTGCATACATACATATGTATGTACATATGTATATTAGAAATATGTTTGCATACGTTTGTCTATTTGCTTTGAATTCTTTATATGCAGATGTGTATGAGAGGTGTATGAGCTGGGTTTGGGGGCAAGTCATGTTTTTTTCTGTCCACATGAATATGGATGGCCACATGAAGATGGAATGGTTTACAAAGTTATTTTTTGTGTTATGATATTTGAATAATTTTGATAATAGACCTAAATTCAATACAATTTAGTCAATTAGATACCTAAAATTTCATATTCATGCATGCATGCATATACTTAGAGTTGTTATTATTATTATTTATTAGAGAAATATGAAATATAACACTAATTGATAGAGCACACTAGCTAGAATTAATTTATTCTTCTCACAAGAAATAATCCATTTGCGCATGCAAAATGCCGACGGCAAATAAGCATGAAAGAAAAATGTACAAGTCTGCTGTTATTTTCTTTTCTCTAACATCAAATCATGGCATTTTACATTTCAATGCAAACGCTATATTTATTTCTGTTGACTACGCTCCGCTATGTTGACTACGCTCCGCTATGTTAACTCTCTACTGTTAATTTCCTACCCTCATTTTGATGTGTTTTGACATTTAACCTGTCCATTCGTTCCTGCGCCTTCTCTATGAATTTACGTTCTCTGCAGCATACACAGCATAAGAAAGTTCATTAGTTTTTAAACTTTGCTTATCTTCTATTTCGTTTTGATGCTTTGATTTTCTTTTGCACTGAGCAATCATGTGCCCGCGCATGCCACATTTAAAGCATTTCCCCTTAAACTCACTTGACTTCATTATTGTCTTTGCACTTTCGTTTGATCTGCTATTGCTATGCGCCGCTTCTTTTACACGCGCATAAACTGCTTGCGCTGTAACCTGTTGATTTGTTTGTTGTTCTCTTCTAGCACCCTCTTCTAGCAGCTTTACTTTTAGAGTATTGAAAGTCGGCAGTTCGTCACGAGTCTCGATTGCTACAACAAAGTTTTCATACTCAACCGGCAAACTCGACAAAAGTATTATTACTTTGAGCTCTTCGTTCAATTCGATGTTTACTTCGGCTAATTTATCCACCACTTCGACAAACGAAGTTAGATAAGTTGACATACTCTGACACACAGACATATTGCAACTGAGTAACTTCTTATACAACGAAACTTTTTGCAATGGTCCGCTCGGCATGTGGACATCTCGAAGCTTCTTCCACGCGTCTGCTGACGTTTTACATGATTTTATGTTGCTAAGCTGCGTTGGTTTGACACACAAAATTATACTTGCCAACGCTTTTTGATCATCTTGATCCCATTTAACTTCGTTTTCTTGGGTACGCTTCACAGTTTCGTTTACAATGCCCCATTGGTCCATATTAATAAGTATGCTACGCATTTGCATACACCACACATCGTAGTTCGTTTCTCCAAGCTTTTCAATTTGGAAATTGGAATTCATTTTTGCAATTTTTCTTTCCCTTTTCCTTATTAAGCTTTATACGCGACTGCTGCGTTAAACAAAAACTTTGCGCATTAGTGAACGACAAAAATAAAACTTTACACGTGGCCTGGGCCCATAACCTATGTTGGATATGTTGAGCAATCAAACGTTTATTCAAGACTGAAAGTTAAAAAGGAGTACAATAGTTCATATTCTTCATCTTATGCAATAGTACTTATTCATTCTATGAGTACAATAGTTCATTCTTTGTTCCCATTAGGAAATATTTCAACTTTGATAAATCATTACAAACTAATATTTCAACAGAATGCTTCGTTCAAGCTCGAGTTTTTTTATGTTTTTCAAAAGCTGTATAAATTTTATTGAAATCTACTAGGCGGTTTTTAAGCTACAGTGATCACCAGTTCAAAAAACATATTGAGAGGTTGAACTAGTTTTAAAGGTGACACACAGATGGCGCTATTTATCACTTTATCGCGTTGGCAATACTGAATATATATTCATGACAAAGCCTCATCCCTAGGCTTTGTTTATCAGTATCTGTCATTTCGCTGAAGTATAAACAACGCAGTGTTTTCGTGCTCCGAGTATGTCAACTTTCGTGCCGTCGAAACGCAATTTGCGGGAAGCTTTGCTTTTCTGCTTCAATTTGAAAAAAAAAAATACAGCCCAAGCCCGTGAATTGCTGCAGGAAGCCTACCCAGACCATACTCCGTCGATTTCAACATGTGAGTACTGGTTTCGACGATTCAAAAGTGGTGATTTTCACACCGAAGACAAGGAGCGTCTTGGCCAGCCCAAAAAGTTCGAGGACGCGGAATTGGGGGAATTGGTAAACGAGGACTCGTGCCAAACCCAAGAAGAGCTTGCTGAATCATTGGGCGTTGATAAATCAACCGTTTGCAAGCGTCCAAAAGCGATGGGAATGATCCAAAAGCAAGGGCATTGGGTCTCGTACGAGTTGAAGCTGCGCGACGTCGAACGGCGATTTTTTACGTGCGAATTGCTGATCGAGCGACAAAATCGGAAGCGTTTTTTGCATCGGGTGGTGACTGGCGACGAAAAATGGATCCACTACGATAACCCAAAACGCAAAAAATCATGGGGTTTGCCCGGCCCCGCATCAACGTCGACGGCCAAGCAGAATATTCACGGCACGAAAATCATGCTCTGCATTTGGTGGGATCAGGTCGGCGTCGTATATTTTGAGCTGCTCCAACCGGGCGAAACAATCACGGGGGATCGTTACCGACTGCAATTGATGCGTTTAAGCCGGGCATTGAAAGAAAAACGGCCGGAAACGGTAAAAAGGCACGACAAGGTTATTTTGCAACATGACAACGCTCGGCCGCATGTTGCTCAACCTGTCAAAAAATACCTTGGAACGCTTGGCTGGGAAGTGTTACCCCACCCGCCGTATAGTCCAGACATAGCTCCCTCCGATTATCATTTGTTCCGGCATATGAGTCTCAATTTGGCGGACCAGCGGTTCTCCTGGCCAAGCAGCGGCCAGAATTTTGGAGAAACGGCATCCGGAAATTGCCCGAAAGATGGGCGAAAGTTGTAGCTAGCGATGGCCAATACTTCAAATAAAATATTTTGTACCGTTTTTTCACAATAAAGCCCCAAATCTTCGAAAAAACCTTTAAAACTAATTCAACCTCCCAATAGTTTTGAGAAAAACACATTTAAAGTTTTGCGAACGCTCCGTAGCGCCCGAACGCCCTTTGTTAATTCTTAAATAACTCGAAAAGTATTTTTCAGATTTACTTCAAATTTTCACATCATATTTTTCAGATATTATACTTTATGAAAATACAAAAGCAAAAAGAGATTGTCTGTAAAGTCGGTTTACTGACGATAGTTTAACGTGACAACGTCATAGGAAAATACTAATGTAATGGTTGCAATTTTCAAAACAAAATTTTAATTTTATTTGTTTGATAGATATTTTGTATGGATATAGAGAAGGAGGTTAATGGAATCGCAATGGAATTGATCAAGTTACATTTACACAAACGTGAAAAATTACGAAACATTTATCAAATTCATGAAAGATATGTTCAATTTCGATTGCGCATCAGACGTTAATAAGTCAACAACACTAAGAGGCACCATCATCGATTTGCCTTTTTCAAGACACATTACACTCGAAACACCCCCTTTCATTTCCTATTTTTCCTATCATCGTCCTATTCTCAACAGAGAAATGGTTGATTACCATGCACACAGGAAGAAGGCATATGGAAATACAAGTATGTGAATTTATATACATATGCTCACTCAAGTAGGTAAGAGCCAGATGTCGAACGTTGCCGAACGCGGGGGCCGATTGTGCTCTTTGTCGTTCGTTCCGCGTTCTCCCTTGCAGTTCAAGCACATTAGCTTACATTTGCTTGCGTACGGAATAGATTCGTACATTTGATATGTCCATATGACTTGCATGCATCTTTACATATAGATTTGTTCTTTTTGAAAATTTCGCGAAATTGTATATGCACCTATATGCATGTTTACCATCTGGTATCGCTAGGGACCAAAAGGTCTATGCGTGGCTTATTGCCAACCAGGCTAACCTAACCTATATGCATGTTTATATACATATATTAGTATAAAACATATCTTATAAGGTATAAGGTAAATATTACCATACATTTTTTCCTTCATATATAATAAAAAAATTAATAATAATAACATTAAAACAACAGGTATTATTAACAAACTTGGTTTAGTTTTAAATTCTTCAAGTAAATCAAATTAATAATAATCAATAAGAAGGCATATGCAAATACAAATACGTGAATTTATATATGTACATATGCGCATATACATACATATATACGCTCACTTAAGTAGGAGAGAGCAAGATGTCGAACGTTGCCGTTCGTTTGCTTTGTTTGCTTTGTCGTTCGTTCCGCGCTTTCGCTTGCAGTTCATGCAATGCAATGAGTAAGGTAACGACAAATGAGCAAGGTAACACTAATGAGCAAGGCAACACTAAAGAGCAAGGTAACACTAATGAGCAAGGTAACACTAAAGAGCAAGATAACACTAATGAGCAAGGTAACACTAAAGAGCAAGGTAACACTAATGAGCAAGGTAACACTAAAGAGCAAGGTAACACTAATGAGCAAGGTAACACTAATGAGCAAGGTAACACTAAAGAGCAAGGTAACACTAATGAGCAAGGTAACACTAAAGAGCAAGGTAACACTAATGAGCAAGGTAACACTAAAGAGCAAGGTAACACTAAAGAGCAAGGTAACACTAATGAGCAAGGTAGCACTAATGAGCAAGGTAACGACAATGAGCAAGGTACCGACAAATGAGCAAGGTAACGACACAATTTTTCGTGCGTGCAGCCGGCTAAATCGAATTATAAGACGTTATCGCGTCAAAAAATTCAATTTTTTGAAAATTCTGACTACCCCTAACCCGGTAAATTATAAATAGTCTGATAGCCATAAATCAGCTGTTTCTTTGGCTGTGCGATGTAGTTTGGCTGAAGCCACATACCTTATGCCCTTACCCATCATATTCAGCATCCTTGGTATTTTTGCTAAATATTGGATTTATCGCAGAGACACAACGTACGCCATGGAAGGTCTCAAAAATTTAGCCAGCTAAAAAATGTCTAAGTAGCAACTCGAAAATAAAAACAGAAATACAAAATAATAATAATAAAATGTACATGAAGCTGCGGAAAGTTGCGGGCTCAACATAACAGAAATGGAACCGGGAGAGGTGTACAAGTGCCTTGGAGTTATGCAAAGCAGCAGCATAAATACGATGCAAATGAGGAAAAATCTGATGGCAGAATTTAAAAGGCTCCTTCACGCAAATCACAAATCCACTCCTTTAATTCATTTGTCGTCCTGCTGGTATCGTATAGCTTCGAAATTGTAAAATGTCATCAACTGAAATAGAAAATCTGCAGCGATTTATACGTACAATTATGACTAAATACAAGTCATATCATCCAAAAAGCTACCTAGAAAAGCGGGCGGCAGGGAACAGATTAATGTTGGAGCACTGCCCGACAAACTTATCTTAAACATAAGAGCAGACTTCGAACATAAGTGCTCCCAATTCAATCTGGACAAATTTTCCATAGGTACATAATCGCAAATGCAAAAAAAAAAAATACGAAAATAAAAAAAAACAGTGACTCGTGCCACGCGGAGTGCAAAAAACCAAAAATAGTAATTTGTGAGCCACTGTAATTGATGACAGTTTAAGTACCAAAAGCTTATGAAACAAGTCTCGAGCTCTTAAATTTGCTTCCATTCCATAAAATAGTCCTTTGCTGTAGTAAGCGCAAATATCGTAAAGTGAGATGTTTGTGAAATTTTGCGTTTTCCTTTTTTTTTTTTGTTGTTGCCCAAATATACAACACAAAATATAGACATTTAATAATAAATCGGAAAATTTTTTCAAGGAAATTCTACGAATAACTGTGAACATTTTTTGTTTGCTATTACCACCTACGGCCATCGACTTACTACGCTGCGATATTGAAAAATGTACACAATTCGCACGCAGCTACCAGCACACATACATACATACATCTACACATGCAACTCAGTCCACCTATTAATACATATTTTTAGCACCACCTTTACGTGTTCATAGTTGTATGTAGTTCTGTGTGCACGCACATTTCCATAGCCCGCAGCGTTTTGCTTTTAAAATGTCGCTCCATTTTCCCATCCGTTTTAATTTTTGCGACATTCGTTCGTTTTTTGTTTCCATTTATATTCATTTATTTTCATTTCACGACAAATGTTATTTCACCTTCTTCTCGTGGCATTGAGCATTTACTCAGTCACTCATTCACTCATTCACTCATTCACTCATACGGCCACTCATGCAAATGCGCCTAAAGAAAGGAATATCACTACGAACCTTATATGTGAATGGTTTTTTGAATACCTCGCAGGGAAATTTATTATCCAGAAGTGGTTTTCTTTTAGTGAGTTTGAAAGCGTACGGCCTGTATTCAATTTCCAAAAGTTTTGAATTGGTGTTACAATCAGCGGATTTATATTTCTCAGAAATAAACCTATGTTCGAGCTTGCACAGCGACCTTTGTCACCACAGTCGATGGGGTAGGATATGGACAGTCCTTTCAGGAAGTTTCAGGTTCAATACTCGGTGTCAAACTAATTTTCAGGTTTTTTTTTTTTAAATTTACGTTCCAATAAAATTCAAATTAGCCGAAATAATTTATGTTCCTTACATTTGAAAAAACTGTACTGCATTAACTTCCAGCTCAACTCAAAGCAGCAACCCAATGTGTTAGAATCTATAGCCGACACGACGCACGCGATATCGCTACAATATATCGAGTGGCAAATAATAGAGGGACTAGACGTAGCTCATACAAATTTTGCGGAGTTTATCTAGAAGAATATTAAGAAAAAATTTCAAATTCCTGCAAAATCGGTAAAGGGGCACAATCACCTCTCATATAAATTTTTATTATTGGAGTACTTTTCTATAATAAAAGTAATGCAATTTCAATAAAATTTAATATTTTGGTATATTTAGTTGATATATTTCACACACCCGTGTAGATCCACCTACTGTACGCGATCCCGACCTGCCTATGCAAAGAATGTAAGACATCGTAATGCTGCAATCGCAACAGACAGCCGGAAGATTCGCCACTTGACTCTTACTCCTCCTCTCAGAGAGTAGTGCCTAACAACGGAGTAACATTTCTCGTTCTTTATATACCGCCGCCGAAGGAGAAATCGGATTCCAGCGAGCTCAAAAAAACAGTTGAAACGACGAGAAATGTCATGCTGCCACAGAAAGAAAGGGTGCTGCCTATAGAGCCACGCTGCCACCCGGCGCAACGCGAGCCATGTGGGATCGCTACAGGGTACTAAGAAAGGGAAAGATACGTATTATTAGAAAGAAGAAAAGAGAGGTCGAAATACGTGAGTGCGAGGAGGTTGATGTGTTGACACACAGGAACAACGCCCGAAAAGTCTACCAGAAAGTCCGGCGGCTTACAGAAGATTTCAAGATTGCGACGTTTTCCTGTAAGATGATGACTGACATCTAAAGCGTGCTTAAATTAGGGAGCGAACACTTCACGAGCTGGCTAAGCAGTGACAGCTGCGCATGCTACAGAGAATGCGAGGATCTCGATACTCGACACAACTGTCGTTCCGCTCCCCAAACATGACGAGGTGAGAATAGTGATGAGGTGGCTAAAGAACAACTAAATCGCGGGCGCGAACGTACTGCCGGGTGAGCTATTCAAATATGGTGGCGAGGAGCTGGTAAGGTGCAAAATATGGTCGGATGAAAGCATGCCTGCCGATTGAAATTTAAGTGTGCTCTGCCCAATCCATAAGACGGGCGATCCGGCAATCTGAGCCAATTACCGCGGGATTAGTCTTCTAAATATCGCCTATAAGGTTCTAGCGAGCGTATTGTGTAAAAGGCTGAAGCCCACCGTCAACCAAATGGTTGGACTTTATCAGTGTGGCTTTAGACCTGGAAAATCTGCAAACGATGAAATATTCACAATACGCTAAGGCTCGGAAAATACCCATGAAAGGAGAATCGACACACTCGATATTTTTGTTAATTTTAAATCTGCATTCAACAGCCCTAAAAGATGTAGCGATTTTTGAATTCGGTATCCCCGCAAAACTAGTCTGACTATGTTAAATGACGTTGCTATATCATTGCAATACCAGTACCCACATCACTGTTGACAGTTATGATTTCGAGGTTGCAAAAGACTTCGTTTATCGAGGAACCAGCATTAACACCGATAACAATGTCAGACTGGAAATACAACGGAGAATCTCTCTTATCAACCAGTGCTACTTTGGACTAAGTAGGCAATTGAGTAGCAAAGTTCTCTCTCGACGAACAAAACTAACACTCTACAAGGTTCTCATCAAGCCCGTCGTAACGTACGGCGCCGAAGCGTGGACGATGACAACATCCGATGAAACGACGCTTGAAGTGTTTGAGAGAAAGATTCTGCGCAAGATTTTTGAACTTTTGCACGTTGACAACGGCGAATATCGCGGGCGACGGAAGGATGAGCTGTATGAGCTTTATGATGTCATAGACAAAGTGCAGCGAATAGAGATCCAGCGGTTTCTTTGGCTGGGTCATGTCATCCGAACGGATACAAATGCTCCGGCTCTGAAAGTTTTCGATGCGGTACAGGCTGGTGGTAGCAAAGGAAAAGAAAGGCTTTCTCTGCGTTGGAAAGAAGAACTTGGTGGAGAAGTACTTGGCTTACTCAGTGTGTTCGACTGGAGAAAAAAACGACTGGCGCGCTTTGTTAATCGCGGAAGCGGTTATCGCGCCAACTAATAAGATGATGCTTTTACTTTCTGCTTCTTTTATTTTCTGGTGAAATCAAAATTTCCCTTTTTTCGGATATGTTAATAAAATCGCTAATGTCATTCGATTGTATTCTGAGGAAATTCCACGAGTGTCGCCAATTTGTCGCCATCAAGAAAATGGAGGCATTAATACCTCCCCTTATTATAGAATATTTTTTAAAGGAAAAGTCTAATTTACTCAGCCAGTGTTTCTTCTTCTTCGATAACCGCTTACGCGATTTTGGGCGAGTTTAACAAAGCGCGCCAGTCGTTTCTTTCTCGTGCTAACCGGCGCCAATTGGACACACCAAGTGAAGACAAGTCCTTCTCCGCCTGATCTTTCCAACGCAGAGGAGGCCTTCCTCTTCCTCTGCTACTACCAGCCTGTACCGCATCGAAAACTTTCAGAGCCGGAGCATTTGTATGGAGGATGGTTCCCTGTGTAGAAGTCCACGCAAGTGGGGAAAGTTACTGATCGCCATTCACTTGTGAGTGGCCAGGACGATTCTTCTGCATATGGTTCAAACAGCTCACAACGTCCGGGATTAGCCCACGTATCCTCTGGGTAGCTTCCGAACACCCGTTCGGGAGTGAGCTAACGTGAGAAGGCGAAGCATTCCAGGGTAGCTGGTTGTGCGCTGGGTTTGGGACCCGCCACTTAAATATCCCCCGCCCCACCCCCAAAGAAAAGAACTGCAAGGCTCGGATGAGAACAGCCAGTGCTGCGTTTATGTATTAAAATCATCATCATATTTTGGCTCTACAGCTCTTTGTGAGCTTTGGCCTGCTGCACGTGGGGCATCCATACGTCTCGAACGCTTGCGACTTTCTTCCAGTTCGTTATCCTAAGTTTCTTGATGTCGTCCTCTAGATCGTCGGTCCATCTTGTTCTCGTCCTTCCCCTTGTTCTAGTGTTGAACGCTCTGCCTTCTAGGATTTTCTTCTGCGCCCCTGTATTTTTATATAAATTATTATAAAAATAAAATTATTTCCACACAATTTTGAATTATTACAGTGAGAAGTATTTACTTGCTTTCCATGAAAATTTTCTACTCAAATTCTTAGTCTAATTTTAATTTATTCGACTCTCTGTGTAGTTATTTTTGTGATGCGCCACAAATGCTTTCTGATTTACACACCGAAGATAGCTGACGCTACTCGCAACACGAGTAACGAAATGTTTCGCACTTTCCAAAACCATTCAGCTTTGAAGCACAAATTTGTGTCACTCAACCAATTAGTTTCCTGCTGGGCAAGTTGGCATATGTAAGCGTGTTTTGGAAATATTTATATACATCTGCGATCCTTAAAGTGAAATTTTTATTATCTGCATTTATGGTTAATGTACAATAGTATTTCTTCTTAAATATTTTCCAGTTTTTTTCCCGCAGACTGTGGCGCATTTCACATATTTGCGTCCCTGTTGTGGATTTTTGTTTAACTGCCGCCATTGTCTTTAATGAGGCTTTTCCTGTGGTTGGCGACAACAAAGCAGTGAGGCGTTGGAATTGAAGCTTTTTTGTTTTTTTTTTATTTTTTGCTTCTCCGCTGCTTTATTGTTATGGCAATGCGAAGTTATGCCACTGACATATGCGCCTGAGGATACGCATATGCATACATTAGTGCATTCACGTGTACGAGTGTGTGTGTGTGTGTGTGTTTTACTCGCATTCAATGCTATGCCTTTCATTTTACATTTTTGTTAAAATACTTTATAGGTTTCGTCCTTTGTGCTTATACATTACGGCTGCTTTTACCGTGTGGTGGATAGGTGCATAATTGTTCGAAATGTCCGCAAGCATTTTTTATTTGACATTACTTTTGGATTTGGTATGTTGATGGGAGACGTATCTCCTTAGAACTTTAAAGTGTGGAAAGAAATTTAGCGCTTATTAGAGAATCAAAAAATTCTTTAAACCAGAAATATGTTTTGTGATGCTCATTTATAAAATTTTCTAATTTCCCTCTGGGCAAGCAAGTTTTTATATAATATAATGAAGCAAGTTATCTAAGCAAGTAAATTATCGCAGCAAGCAATTGAATATGCAAAATCAGAAGAAGAAATATTGCTTCAAAGTCCTTAGGCGGACGAGCGTTGAATGTTACATAACACATATTCTGATGCATTCTAATTTATTCATTACGGTATTTTTTAGGGGCGGGGGGGGGAGGGGGGGTAGGGTCACAAAATCGAAATTTTTTTTTCTTCACTCATCTTATAGTAAATCATTTCAAGAATGTTGTGTCAAAATTTTAAGTGGATCGGAGCAGAACTCTCAAAGTTATAGCCTTTGTAGGCACTCTACCTCGAATGCGGAGCATAGATAATTTTTCAGAGTCATTTTTTCAAACGAGTTTTTCCCGAAACGACTTCTTAAAAGTCGGTGCCAATCACAACTCCGAAACTATTCAACCGATTCTTTTCAAATTTGGCACACGTTTTCTAAATCAAAAATACCTCCCCCCCACACTGTTTTTTTTTTAATTTTTTTTTTTTAAGTTGTTTTTCACTTACAAATATGGCGAAATTTTTCGCCAAAAATGCTCGTTTTACGTTTTTTTGCCACCAAAACTATATTACAAAAATGAAAAAAAAAAATTGTGTTCATCGGGGGGAGCATTACGTCATACTTTAACTGAAAAATTCGACTTTTTTAGTTTCAGATGATTCTACGACGAATGCCGATTGGCACCGCAGAGCACCTCTCGAAAAACATATCTCCAAAAAAACTCTGTCATGGGCTTATTTGTCAATATTTTATTATTAATTTTTTTTTTTAAACTTATTGAAAAGATGTACAATAACATGCAACTGATTTTATTAAAGTATCTTAAGCCATATTTCTGAAAAAAATTAAAAAAAAAAAGTGTTTTTTTTTTAGCGCTAAACCCTACCACCCCCTTAAAGTCGATATATAAAAAATTTCAGGATTCGTGCGGAAATTTGCAAAAGTTTTGAATACTATTTATTTCGCTCAAAACAACAGAAATAAGAATTCTAAATTTTCAGATTTCTTGTAATACTTATTTTTTCATATTTACTTAATTTTTGACTAAGTAGCATCGCCTTTAAAATCGTTTTTTTTTTTAATCTTCGGTGTTACCTTGGGATTTCAGAATTCCACCCGAAATTTGCAAAGATGTTGAATAATGTCCTTTGAAATAAAAAAAAATAAAAAAATAATTGGCGCGTACACTTCTGTTAGGTGTTTGGCTGAGCTCCTCCTCCTATTTGTGGTGTGCGTCTTGATGTTGTTCCACAAATGGAGGGACCTACAGTTTCAAGCCGACTTCGAACGGCAGATATTTTTTTTTTATGAGGAGCTTTTCCATGGCAGAAATACACTCGGAGGTTTGCCATTGCCTGCCGAGGGGCGACCGCTATTAGAAAAATGTTTTTATTAATTTTGCTTTCACCGAGATTCGAACCAACGACCTTTCTGTGAATTCCGAATGGTAATCACGCACCAACCCATTCGGCTACGGCGGCCGCCAATGTCCTTTGAAATAGGTTAGGTTAAATGACTGCCCTTGCGGATGGCCCATTTGGACAAAAAATTAAAATTTATCCGTTGTGATACCATACATCTGGTTCCTCCCCCGCCAGATAGAATCCAGGGCTCGGATTAGGGGATTTGAGGATGACGACCAAGTGGCGACTTAAGTTTGTGTTAACCGCTTCAAGCTTCTGCTGAATTTCACCAGATTTGTGGTATTTAAGTCCGCTGGTGTAGTGATAGCTGTGACTTTGTTAGCCTTAAAAGTTCTTTTGAGTACCCCCCGTCTACCCGCGGCCAGAAGGACCTCGCGACTTTGCACATTTGCGCACTAGCCCAGCGCTCGCTGAGTTGACGCGAGGCCCTTTTTTCTTTTCCAGGAGCAGACCATAGTTTCTTAAGGAGACTTCGAAATAGGAAAAGAAAATAATTCTGAAAAGAATTTTTTTTGAAGATCTACTTTTTGCACCACATTTTTTCAACTTTAGGCTTAAATCGTTTACAGGGTCTGGCATTGTAACCAATTAAAAAGGCTCTAAATTTAGTTTGGAAAATTACTTCTATTAATTTCAAAGTAAAAAATGTTTGAAAATAATACAAAATTAAGAATCAATTTACTTTTGCCTTGACTATGGCCTTGACATGGTCCAGAAACGAATCGCAAGCTGGCCGAATGTGACTTGCAGGTATTTTGGCCCACTCGCGGACAATGGCTTTTTTCAGCGCCTCGAGACTGATGCATCTTTTAGTTCGGATTTTGCTCTCCAAATTAACCCAAAGAGAATAATCTATCAGATGCGCGTCTGGTGAATTTGAGAGCCATTGTGTGGACGTTCTGAAGTTCGGAACGTTGTGTTTTCACCATTCTTGGTTCACTCGAGCTATGTGAGATGGTGCCGAGTCTTGTTGAAACGGTCTTGGTTTGCCACTGAAAGGTTTGGCTGCCCACGGAGCAACCTTCAGAATACATTCTCGATAATATTTTGTATTTACCTTGGCATCAGGTTCGATGAAAAGGATTGGAGAGCGCCCATCTGCGGTTACAGCGGTCCAAGCCATTACCGCTAGCGGGTACTGTCTCCTGGTTGCCAATCGATGACTCAAATTCTCGTGTGAACTGTCGGACAAATAAACCCTATCATTTTGGGAGTTTACGAGTTGCTCCATTTGAAAAATTGTCTCGTCAGAAAACGCAATGTTTGGAAATTGACCGCTTTGGACCAAGCGAAACAACTCCTTCACTCTCTCAAGTCTGACTTGTTACTGCTTTGGTGTGAGATCATGCGCCTTTTGGATCTTGTAAGGCTTGGCATTGAGATTATTTTTCAGTATGCAGCGGATGCTACGGTCAGATATGTTCAGTTCCTTCGCCACTTGATTGGCTTTTCGTCAGGGATTTCGCTCAAATCGCTTCTTCATTTCATTCACCATTTCACGTGACGTACCTGTACATCAGCGTGCGAGCGGTCTGAAGTTGGTTGCACTTCGAGTGCCGGTCCTTGTAAAAGTACCTCGTTGAACCTGCTTGGATTCAACAAATCAACTACCAGCGTCCTCACAGGTTGTTTTTCTTTTGGTGGGTGAGATAGGGTTCCAAATGCATTCGCACTTACAGAGATCGTCATTCACTGCTGCGTTGCGTGTTGAGCCCTTTAAAATAATAACTCGCCTTCTTCCACTTTCACACCATATTTGCTATAGGCTCGTCTTTTTGGGTCTTTACGTCAAGTAGTACGTCATTGAGAGTCTATGACACAAGTATCTGTTGTTGACGACGGCCCGTCAATTTCGGTCAGCCTCCACTGTTCTGTTGCTAATGATGCTGCGCCTGGTGCTGCTATATAGATTGCTGCCATGCTTTCCGCTGCCAATCGATATGGCTGAGGCGCATTAAGATTTTTGCAGCGAAAGCTCGAACTAACTCCTACTTTGCACTGATTGAACGCATATCTCCGGTGAGGGTATTTAAGGCTAATTGATGCTCTAGAACTCTTTATAGTGCATCCCTTTATTCTTTAAATCGGTCACAGTACAAAATTACAAAACACCTAACAGTTTTGATAACGAGCCACTGCACTATTGGCGCCCTAGCCACTAGATCGGTTGCATCTCACAATGACTGCTGTAGGAGTTGAGAAACTGAAGAAGAAATTGAGTCGGTGCAAAACCTGCTCTGTAAATGTCCTGCACTACAAAGAAGTCGTGATAAATAACTTGACATTATTTATTTGAAGACCTGGTAAATTTACAAAATGTCTTACTTGAGGTACTTCTTAAAAAGATCTAAGTGGTTTATGCTACTTAGTTATTAAATGAGAATCAAATGCAGGTATCTCAATAGGCCTTAGGGCCACCGAGTATCCTTTCTTAGACAAGCAACCTAACCTAGAGAATTTTCCATTTAGTTCAACTTTTATTGTGGCCGTTACTCAAGCTATAGCTATGAAGGATAAAACTGATTAAATATTTCGAGAAAAACAAGCATTTAATGGCTTACAGAAAAAAAGTGTTAAGACGACTTAAGTCGTTTCATCAAAAATTCACATGTTTGATCTTAGTACCACTCAAAACAATTAGCAAACTATTAAACTTAGCGATCTCAAAGCATGTCACCCTCAATTTCCACTTTAATTTCATGCGATTTCCCAATCCTGAGAGGAAATTTCATCTGGTATCCAATATACAGTATATTGCAAGCGAAATTCAGCCAAAGCTACGACACACTGACACACATTCAGCACATATCCACTTACCAATTATAATTGCAATACAAAAGCACCCACTCAGCATATGACTTCCTAGTACTTCGAGCATTCACATATTTACACACACACACACACGCTTACTGCATTTTGCATGCAACATTTGTTGACCTACTCTACTGACTTTTCATTACGTTCTAGTCATTGTTTGTACTACCATTTTCGTCTGCCTTTATTTGTTGTCATATTTATTTCTTGTTTTTTTTGTTTTTTGTTTTTGTAGCTACACAAGCGCACTTTAGCCTTTTCCCCGTGTCGAAGGCAAACTCCTCAAACCCAACAATATTCTATGGGGCATAACAATAATATGGCCCCAGCATAAACGATGTCAACAACTGAATCTATCTGGTGTACTAGAAGTCGGTGCTCACTCCGTGTGCGCGCGTGTGTGTGTGTGTGCGAATGTCAGCGCCAGACACCCAGTCAACCAGCTCGAGTCAGCCAGTGTGAAAGTGAGCTCAAGTGTCACAATATAATAGAAGAAGAAAATAAATGAAAGAAGAAATTGAAAAAAAAATAAAATAAAATTCGTATCGCTCACAGCAACGAGTAAATTAATTTTAGAGCTTTGCAGCGCTCTATTTGTCACCCCTTCTAACGTGCATCTATATTTATATATATATATATATATATTTGTGTGTGTGTGTGTATGTGTATGTTAATATATGTATGTATGCGCATTTCGTATTTTTGCATTTTTAATATTACAGAAAAATACATTTCACATTTCACTACCACAACGAAAAGTTTTGCAACAATTCATTATCCCTAAACGCTGGCAAAATGATGCGCTCAATACGTAGACGGAGAGCTGGCTGTAGAAATGAATTGCAGTTTGTATGCAAAAAAAAGGCAAAGCAAACGCATACATACATAAACATATGCATACATACACACATATACACAAATACACACACACATATGCATATATAAATGTATGGATATGAATACGCGTTTGTGTGGTGATTTGCTACAAAGAACTAGCGCGTCGCTAACAATAAGCGGCAATAACAATTGTTTGCTCTTTGAAGTCGCCCTTTTCGTCTCTGCATGAAGCAGCGGAAAGTTCACACATTCGCGCTTTTAATAAAAGTGAAAATGTAGACTCGAGAGTGCTAGAAAAGCGATGGTGATAGGTTTGCTCAAAGGATCACAAAATCTATTTAAAATATAAAAAGGGTTAGTGGAATGCAAAGGCGGAAATGGCACAGCTCTATAAAGAGATATTGAAAGAAATATAGTATTGGAAATATTTGAAAATAATTTAGAATTTCTATAAAGTGTGAGTGTATAATTGGCGCGTACACCACTTTTTGGGTGTTTGGTCGAGCTCCTCCTACTATTTGTGGTGTGCGTCTTGATGTTGTTCCACAAATGGTGTGAGTGTGCTGAGAGAAAATATATGCAATAAAATAGCTCAGAGTTTCTTTAGCCGTCTACGAGAGCGGCAGCTTAAGTTTTGCGATAGCCAAGTAAAAAAAAATTTTTTTTATATAAAATGGCTGTATTATTTTGCAAAATACTGCCTATGAAAATCAACACAATTTTGCATGTATTTACAGGAATTTCCAATTTTTCTTAACACAAATTGACGAGAGCCTTATTTGCCAGGGAACGACAAATTAGGCGGTAGAACACGAAGACGCACAGCACAAATGAGAAGAGGAAATCGGCCGAAAACCAAGCAGAGGTAACATTTGACCAATTTTTACTATTCGATCTACTTCTTGTTCATGTACACGTTATTGTCTATCTAGATTAGGTTAGGTTAAGTTAACTTGGATAGCTGAAAGCCATTACATCGACCTATTGGTCCTTAGTGGTAGCAGATGGAGCTTGACCCTTATGTATCCTTGTAGTCGGCTTCTTGAACTAATAAGTTTGCGCCTTTTGCTTTTTTTGAGACGAAAGTACACGCTTCCAATGCTGCACGCCATTTTCCCAAACCATTTTATTTATTTGGAGGACGTAGTTCTGGCGTTCACTGATTTAGCCACTTTCAACAGCTTCCAATCGTCGGTAGGTACATCTTTGTTCTGCACTTGTAGCAGACGCGCTTACAGTGTGCGGTATTAACACCTTTGCCTTTGGTATCGACGGTACACAACTACTTCAAGTGCGACACCTTTCCATGGGACTTGAAGCTTCTTAACAGCTTCCTTAACCCAAGTGAGAGAGGGGTCGTTCTTGCACTTTATGGTTTCGACACTGCTGACCCATCCTGCTCCATCCAATGTAGGCATAGATGCGTTCGGACACGCGCCCATTCTTGCAAAGATGGTTTCAAACAGCTTCATTTCCACTGTTTTCCACTGCTCCTGCGACATTTACCCCAGCGGGCTACCACGATCAATAAGCTCTACAATCAGGTGCTTTTTGGCAATCTCATTGGCCACCGCCGCTGCTTTGGACATTATAAGCTTTTCGTCGTCCTTTTTGCTGTGCTTCACAATTGGCTTTGCAGCAACGTTTTTGCACTTTCTTTCCGTGACGGGCATTCTACCTTCGCTTTCGGTCGATGGCTGCCTTTTTTCGACCGGTCTCTCTTCAGTCTTATTGGCGAACTCCGAGTTTAATGCAGCACACCCATCGCGATTTGCAAAGTGAGCACGGCTCTTTTCAACTTCGTTTTTATCCCATGCCAATAGTTCCGCTTGAGCTTGCGTCAGATTGATCATGCCACTAAACCGGTCACAGATTTTGACCACAGCCTTGTACCGTGCTTTCGCTTTCATCTTGGTTGGCTTAGCTCTAGGCCCTTTCTTACTCACAGAACTGGCACTATCAAGCTTCACCCGAGAGCGAAGTAAAGCTTCTTTCTCGTTAGCATTCGCGCTTACAACACTTTCCAGGTCCGAGTCTTCGCAGACACTATGGCTCCGTGTATTGCATAGCGTTTTTCGTATGTTTAGCAGTAAAAATACTGTTAGTTCTGCCTTTTCCAAACTGGATGAAAAAGCGAAGCGAATGGGTCTGATGGTGAACGATGATAAAACGAAGTACCTCCTGTCAGCAAACAAACAGTCGTCGCACTCGCGTATCGGCACCCACATCACTGTTGACAGCTACAATTTCGAGGTTGTAAAAGACTTCGTATATTTAGGAACTGGCATTAACACCGACAACAATGTCAGCCTTGAAATCCAACTTAGAATCTCTCTATCCAACAAGTGCTACTTTGGACTAAGAAGGCAAATGAGCAGTAAAGTCCTCTCGCGACGAAGAAAACAAACACCCTAAAAGGCTATCATCATGTCCGTCGTCCGAATGGATACAAACGCTCCGGCTCAAAAAGTATTTGATGCGGTACCAGCTGTTTGTGGCAGAGGAAGAGGAAGACCTCCACTACATTGAAAAGATCAGACGGAGAAAGATTTGGCTTGGTGTATTCAACTGAACTAGCAGTAACAGCTCTCAGACACAATTACGTCCATTGAACTACACTCGGATTCCCTTTCAATTTTAAATCTACCCAACCTCCGAAGAAATCTGAGTGGATATTTTGGTGCCAAGGAGCAAGGTGATGGCTTAGCACATCAGCAGTGCCAAAGACCTCAACCTGATTCGAGCGAAGGCTGGGCAGACGCACAGAATGTGGTCCGACGTCTCATCTCCCTCTCCACATGCTGGGCAGATGTCTGTCTGAGATGCCTACCTTTCCCATGTGTTTCGTCCATAGAAAGTGACCCATCAGCAGCATTGTGCACCGACTGCATGCAAATATACGCCTGAATGTGTGTCGGCAAGTGATGCGCTTCAAAACAGTTTATATGTATGTAAATATGCGAGTGCTGAAATTAGTAGTTTTTTAAGTCACACCTCATCATTGCCGGCACTTTCTAATAGCATCCAAATGCTCATAAAAACCGCAGTAATTCAGGCAACTCACAGTGAAACTAAAATATTCATGCGACACTGAAAACTTTTCAAACAAGGCTAAGTAGCGCATCTTCGTAAAATAAATAAAACTTCATTAGATTCCATGCACTCACATACGAACATATACTCATACACACACATACAGGCTTCTGAGTGAATTTGGTTGCTAAAAGCCAATTTTGCTTTTACGATTACTTTCGCCTAAATAAGAATGAAATTAGGCGCATGTCTGTGTATTAGGAAAATGCAATTTCATTTAGCTATTTTCTCCCTTTTTCGGGTTGGTAGTAAAAAGCTGAAGATATAATTGGGCTTCTCCAATGTGATAAATTTGTTGCAAACTAAGTTTCTAGAACTTTTTGATGCTGCTTTCTTGAAAGCACATAAGCACCTCTACGCACAGTATCATAGTAAAGCCTATGCGAAATCAAGTGTACACATGCAAGATTGTTTTAAATTCTACAGAAAATAGACCTTGACGAAAAAGAAATAAAATGTACTGCTAATTTGTGTGGGGGTCAAATTGCAAAAGTAAAACTGGAAAACGGTCTGACCGAAGATGTTCAAATTAAAAAAGAAATCCGACAAGAATGCATTTTATCGCCAATGATATTCAACATAACCGGTGGATAAGTTTCAAGGGCTGGTGTTGATTTTGAAGAAAATAAATTTTTTTTTACGAAACCCTTGTCATTTCTTTTTACAATGATAATATTGGTATGGCTTAATTAAGCATAGAACAAAATATCGGCCAAATGGCCGTCGCGGCCTCGGCGACACACCTCCATCCGATGGTCCAAATTTTCGATTGATAATTGAGATTCTATGCCGTTAATGTGCTGAATTATCTCATCCTTTAGCTCTTCAATTGTTGCTGGCTTATCGACGTACACCTTCTATTTCAAATAACCCCAAAGAAAGAAGTCCGAAGGTGTCAAATCACATGATCTTGGCCGCGACGTGAGATTATTCGGCCATCAAATTTATCGCGCAAAAGTGCTATTGTTTCGTTAGCTGCGTGACAAGTGGCAGCGTCCTTTTGAAACCACATACCGTCCACATCCATATCTTCCAATTCGGGACATCATCTCACGATAGCGAACACTATTCACAGTAACTGCCTGACCGGCCTCATTTTGGAAAAATACGGCCCAATCATGCCGCCGGCCCATAAATCGCACCAAACAGTCACTCTTTGTGGGTGCATTGGTTTTTTGCAATCACTCTTGAATTATCATTCGCCCAAATGCGGCAATTCTGCTTATTGATGACTCCTTTGAGGTGAAAATGTGCCACATCACTGAAGATGATTTTCTTCGAAAATTGGTCATTCACTGTTGCCATTTCCTGCCACCACTCTGACCATTGAGGACGCTTGAAATGGTCATGAGGCTTTAGTTCTTGAGTCAATTGCACCTTGTAAGCGTGTAAATGCAAGCCTTTATGCATAATGTTCATCAACGACGAGCGTGAGGGGTGCAATTGTTGGGGTGGAGTTGAGGTGGACGGCTCTTCAACCACACTATCGCGAACAGCAGCAATATTTTCTGCAGTACGAGCTGTACGAACATGCACTGATGTTTTCACATCTCCTACAGACCCGGTTTGCTCAAACTTTTGCACAATTTTTCTGATTATACGCACAACTTGATGAATTGGGATTGGTAAACATGTGGTTCCAACAGGACGGTGCAACGGCACACACTGCACGTGCCACAACCGATATGCTGAAGGATGCATTTCCCGGGCGCCTAATCTCCCGTTTTGGCGATTTGCACTGGCCAGCAAGATCGCCTGATTTGACCGCTCCAGACTTCTTTTTGTGGGGCTTTTTGAAGTTGCGGGTTTATGTCAACAAGCCTCAGACTCTTGCAGCTCTTAAAGACAGTATCCGTCAAGAATGTGAAGACCTATCACCGGAAAGCCATAAAAAGGGCTCAAATGGCAATCAACTGTAGCGGCGGCCATTTACATGACATCATATTCTCGACTTGATGTAAAAAAAATTAAAAGACCAAATAAAAATAATCCACAAGAAGAATCAAAGTTTTTCATTTTTTTTTTTAATTACAGCCAAAAAACATCGCAAGGTTACTTTTGCGCCACCTTGTATTATGTTATGTAATTTTTTGTAGTGCTATGTTGTGTTATGTTATGTTCTTTTTTTAAGGGGGTTAAAATCGAAAATGTCAGAAACATCATCAAAGGTGCCGTCGCATCAGAGGTATGCGGCGCATGCTCCCACTAACACTATAACAACCCTCCTTATCGGCTGAGTTCCACCCTGGAACATTATGTCAAGGTGGAGTCGCTTTTATGTATATTGACACAACAAGTACTTCATAAGTGATTCTGCAGCAAATGGAACATCGAAAAAAGGGTCGTAATTATCATATTACCGACATGTCGTTGTCTGATACCGTCTTGAGCACTAAGCTCAGGCGTCTGTGATTTGTCGTCAGTAGGCAGTCTACCTCCAGTCAAAAGCTGCTGCTGAATTCTTCGCTGCGTGTTGCGTTGCCACTCTGCGCGTTGAAGATATAGCCGCATCATTGTTGCAAAATTTGTTGCTGCATTCCAGCAAGTATTTGATGCGATCTTGGTGATTAGATTTTCTGGGCACAGCTGACCACCCAGAAGTGCTTCAAGCGTTAGGCGCTCCTCTCTGAAACGATCGCAGTAGAAGAATATGTGTTCCGCACTTTCTATCGCGTTGTTGCAGTTTGGGCAGAACGGGGTGTCCTCCAAAAAAAAAACAACCGTGGCCACTCAGTATTTTAGTGAGATAGTAATCAACATCTCCGTGATTCCTGGCCACCCATTGGCTAATATTTGAGATAAGCCTATGAGTCCAACGTCCATTAGTTGACGAATCCCATCTGCTTTGCCATTCTTCTATCGAATGTTGTTTCTCTTCAGCTTTTTCTTCTAATGACGGCTTAGCCCCCCGCTTATTGCGTCTCTCGAGGCAGTTCTGTAGCCACAAGCAACCTTATTACCAGTGCTGCATGTTGTATGATATGCTGAACGTTTTAGCTCCGGCCCATATCGGGACAGCGTGAAAGACTACGGAGTCTACAATCGTCGATAAGACACGTCATCTGCTGCCTTGCGAGCTGTCAATATTAGGCAACATTCGGTGAAGCGCTCCATTGATAGCATCAGCTTTTGCGCTTACTGCAGATATATGCTGCTTATAGCTAAGTCGCTTGTCTATTATCACGCCAAGATACTTAATCGACTCCTTAGAGAGTATTTCATAGGTGCCTATACGTAGTTTTATTTCCTCCTTTTTTCTCCGCCCACTGAAGAGTACCACCTCGATTTGCGCTGCCAATTCCAATTCGGATTTTGCCAACCATAGCCTCACTCTTGCTGCTGCGTCATTGCTTTTTGCTTTCAGCTGGTCTATGTATCTATCCGTAACTACAAGCACATCTGTAAAATTCGTAATTTGTACACCAGTTGCATAAAAGGCCTATGCAAATATTTAAATAAAATCCATCCTTACAACATAACAAATGATGCCCACACACACACATACATAAATAGCTTTGATAGTTTCGCCCAAAATTGTGCCTTGTCACCAAGTTTTCTGCAAAATTTACACCTTTTAGCTATGCAAATACAACCAAATACCACACACAAACAAAATCATTTGTAAAAGTGCATAAGTGTATGTAACAATGTAATTAAATTCAACCTGGCCATCTGACCATAGATTAAATTATTTAAAACGAACTACAAAATATAATATCTGACGCCAACAAGAAAATTTGAGCAAACCTCAGCAATATGCAAAGTCTACCTGCAGGGTTTGATGTGAAAAGAAAAAAAACTGAAAATGGATTATAAAAAAATTCCATTTACCGGTGCATTTACTAGGCCGCTGTGTGGAAGGACACGAATTTGCATATATACATATGTATGTATGTGTGTACGTACGTATGTATGTGCGCTTATTCATGTAGTCTAATTTTTGACATGTTTCTGCACGTACTTACATGTATGTATTGGTGTTTTGCAGCGCTGTGCGTATGTGTGTGCTTGTTGCGTTGCACTTCTGCTGTTCATATCCTGCCAAATATTGCTGGTTTGCTGAGTAGAAATAATAACAAGAGAATACTCGAAAACTGCAGTAATGCCGCAAAGCCAAAAAATAACGAAAATTTGTAGCAGAAATGTAAACATGGCAAATATACTTTAACCCAGAATGTATACCTACACATAGAAGTTTATATTAAATTTTGCTCCGCTCAGCTAAATCCAGTGCAGTCTGCACATGGAGCAGGCAGAAAAGGGCAAATGCTGTAGGAGGAATCTCAACCAGCGGAACTGGGAAATATTAAGTTTACAATTGGATTATTTCTGGAGAACGACCGAGTTTCTGCTTCGCCCTTGGCTTTGAGCGAATTCGGCCACAAAAGTTCTGTTCGATTCGATTCAGCTTTGGCAAAAAAAGGCTGAATTTGAGGGAATATCTCTTTGAATTTTGTTTGTTAGTAGCATTTTTTGAATACTTGTATCGAATCCCACATTTTCAGTTAAAAAGTTCAACTCATCCGGTTCTCAATCCTTCGTGCGACATAGGGCATCAACCACGCCAGCACGCCATCTTGTGCGATTCTTGGCACTGCACTTTAATTTGCTCGCGCTCCTCCCAACGCTTCTAGCTTCCTTTTAATCTGTTCGCCTCCAGGTTGTCCTCGGTCTGCCAGGCTTGCAAGGAGATTTCAACCAATTGCATTTCGGGCAATGCATTTTTCGTCTTTGCTTGAGTATGGCCAACACACATTTTCTTTAACATGAAAAATTCCTGAACGAAAACAACGAAACCGAAATTGCAACTAATTAGCTGTTACAATATTGTCAGCATAAGCACCATTCACAATTTCAGCAGCCTGACTGGCATGTATCTAAGCTCGCATTTGTCAAAGAAGAACTGTAAAATGTACCAAATTTTCTCTCCGTTGATTTCCACTGTAACCCCGTAACTCACAACAGAATGGAATGAACAAAAGACAGCAAAAGTATTGGGTAGTCGAAAAAGTCTTTTCGTATTTCTAATCAAACTTCAATTCATTTTTTTTATATTCATAATGCGGCGGCCGCCGTAGCCGAATGGGTTGGTGCGTTTCATTTTTCTAATAGCGGTCGCCCCTCGGCAGGCAATGGCAAACCTCCGAGTGTATTCCTGCCATGAAAAAGCTCCTCATAAAAATATCTGCCGTTCGGAGTCGGCTTTAAACTGTAGGTCCCTCCATTTGTGCAACAACATCAAAACGCACACCACAAATAAGGGGAGGAGCTCGGCCAAACACCTAACAGAAGCGTACGCGCCAATTATTTATTTTCTTTTTTTTTTTAATGAACTTTATTAAACGAAATATGTACCATTTTGGTCGACCATCTTTTGCCATTTTTCTTCTAAAGACATTATTCCATCAGTGTAAAAATTTTGTGGTTTCTCGGCGAAAAACTGCGACAAGTAATTTTCACAGGCTTCTCATGAAGCCAACTTTACTCCATTAAGGGAGTTCTGCATTGATCGAAACTAATGGTAGTCCGATGGTGCAAGGTCAGGGCTATATGGTGGATGCATCAAAACTTCCCAGCCAAGCTCTCCCAGTTTTTGCCGAGTCATCAAAGATGTGTGTGGCCTAGCGTTGTTCTGATGGAAGACGACGCCCTTTCTGCTGATCAGTTCTGGCCGTTTTTTTTTTCGATTGCTTACTTCAATCTCATCAGTTGTTGACAGTAAAGTGTAGAGTCAATCGTTCGAGCAGGCTGGAGCGGCTCATAGTGGATGATTCCTTTCCAATCTCACCAAACACACAGCATAACCTTTCGAGGCGTCAATCCTGGCTTTGCGACCATTTGTTGAGCTTCACCACCCTTGCACCATGATCTTTTTCACACATTATTGTCGTATTTGATCCACTTTTCGTCTCCTGTTACCATTCAATTCAGAAATGGTTCGATTTCATTTCGTTTCAGCAAAGAATCGCAGATGTTAATTCGGTCTATTAAATTTTTCACAGACAATTCATGTGGTACCCAAACATCGTGCTTCTTTTTGTAACCAGCCTTTTTTAAATGGTTTAAAACCGTTTGATGATGAATGTTTAGTGCCTTGGCGTTGTAATGGCAGCTTATGTGATGGTCCTGGTCAATCTTTTCCATAATTTCATCGACTTTTTCAACGATAGGTCGACCGAAGCGAGGTGCATCTTTCACATCGAAATTTCCAGAACGGAAGCGAGCGAGCCATTGTTGTGCTACACGAACTGATACAACATCGTCTCCGTAAACTTCGCAAATTTCATTGGTGGCTTGCGTGGCATTCTTCCCTTTTTGATACAAAAATTTCAAAATATAGCGAATTTCGTCATTATTTTTACTAATTTTTGAACAGCTATAACTTTTTTTCAACTTCTTCGAATAAAATTTTTTTTTTGGTTAAATTAAGTTTAAAATGTCACCTTTCTAACACCATATGATCTGACACAATGTGATTGGTAGCACTGGAGATAGATGACTCCAACGACATCTATTGACAAAATACGAAAAGACTTTTTCGACTACCCAATATTTGTTTAGTGGCAAATGTCTCCTTGACAACGCGCAGAAACTTTAAATTTTTTATCGCTACTTTACGTGATATCGATCACGATAGCCATCTACCGAGAAAATGATGGATTTCTTTTCCCCATACGAATATGCATATCTTTTAACAAAAATACTGAAATGAATTCTGCTACAGATATTTTCCAAATAATTTTTTTTTTACCATTTTTAAATTTGCCTGTCACCTTTGAGCGTCCTATAAAATCCATTACCCCCTTATGTAAAAAAGAAAAAAGAACGCAAACTAGTTAACCCCCATAAAGCCCAGTCTGGAAGCAGTTATTTTTGCTACAGTATGAATGCATATAATCCATTTTCATGACTGTCTGTGCTCTCTACATACATTCTCCACACTTATCTCCTTATTTCACTCAATCACACACTCACTCACCAACACTACTTTAGCCCACGCTGGTATGATTCCTGTTGCCTTACATTTGTGCAGTTATTGCTACTGCTGTGAAAGCTATTGTCCTTGGTTATTTTTGCCATTGTCCTTGTTATGGCATTTCAGAATTGTTATTGCGGTGAAGTGTAATTTAAATAAGTACAGAATATACACTCGAAAAAGGTTGCTTCTTCAACAAAGAAATTCGAATTTGTGTATGTACTTGTTTGCATACCAGCAGCAGCACTCTTGCCCCAGTTTGATGCCAAAAAGTGATTGATTTGCAAGTTGGCTTATGCATGCGAAATTATTTCATTTCAATACTTCACAGCTTTCGATTTGTTTCATGTTTGGGCCTGCTGGCTCCCATGAGCAGCAAATGAACTAATTTTGAAAAATTACTTTTCCTCTGTACGAGTATTTGTCCGAACTCTTTGCCTATACAGTTTTTAAGCATTTCTATTGGATTTCCTTTGGGATTGAAGGCATGAATGGATTTGCCTATTTGCTATTTTGCTACTCGTATTTATTTCTGCTGTAATTGGATATTTTTTACCTGAGCAGTGAGGGGAGTATTGGAAATGGGTAAATATTGATTTCATTCATTTACAAAAATGTAAAAGGTACGATTTATTACACGGCTTCTTTTACAATTTAACCCTAAAATGGGGCTCAAAAGAAGGTGAGGAAGCTAATATTTAGCTTAAATTTGAATTTGAATAAAGCAACACAAAGCCACCAATAATTTTTTTTCTTTGCGGTCATTTTTTTCGTTATCCAGCAGCATTTTCATAATTGTATGACTCTAAAGATTTTAGATAGAAATTCTGCATACTCAGCATATTTCTTAATGGACTTTAAATTTCAAAGAACAAAATTTTCAAAACATAGTTTAAAAAACGGTGAACCCTCTCCTAACGGACACCTCCCTTACGCAGACATCTCCCATAAGCGGACTCAGTAACACAAATCCTTAGAGAACTTAAACAATTTTTTTTCTCTTGAATGGCGGCTTCCTGTACTGATTGAGTTGCATATCCATGTCGGAATAAGTATGTGATAGTAGGAAAATGTCGTCCGCGTAGTCGAAGCCAGCAAGCCGGCCCTGCAAGATCCAGGGAATCTTAGTTTCAGACCTTATGGTCTTCTTCTTAACGATATCCAAGACGATGTTAAAATTTAATGGTGGTAGTAAGAGGGTGGTTTAATAACTACCCGTGTTTGGTGATAGAGGGCGTTCCTGAGAGAAGTTGGTATTAGCATCGTGTGCTGCTGTCTATCGAATGACGGCAAAACAATTTTCAGACTGATTGATAGGCTAATTTGGGTTTGGCAGCTATTCGAGTAAAATGTGTTTCGTGATTTTCGCTATGATAGAAACAAAGCAGTATCGTTCGGTAAGTCGCTTTTTGTTTTTGGATGGGGAAAAATGCAAGGAGATAAAGGCAAAGTTGGATGCTGTCTATGGAGACGCTTCACCATCTATGATCACAGTTATTTATTGGTTCAACGAATTTAAACGTCCAGCAGACGGCGACACCGAGGAAAACATTCAAAAAGTACACGACATGATTCTCGCTGGTCGACGAACGAAATGCGCGAAATAACAGAGACCATAGGTGTGCAGAGCGGAACGGCAATTAATATTTTACATGATAAGTTGGCGATGAAAAAATTGTCGACCGCGATTACTCAAGCAGATGCGGCCCTTAACTTCAAAGCAGCGTTTGCAGCAATTAAAACGAGATCGGAAGGAATTTTTGCATCGAGTTGTCACCGTTGATGAAACCTGGAAACTAAGCAAAACTTAAAACAATGGATTTCTCCCGATGAACCTGCTCCAAAGAAAGCGAAGAGAGTTCCATCGACCATGACGGCGACGATTTCTTGGATGCAAGCGATGAAATATTATGGATTTTTCTGAAAAAGGAAGAACGATCACTGGACAATACTACAATGAGTAATTAGACCGCTTTCGCAAAAAAAATTGAAGGAGACACGACCGCATTTGGCGAAAAGGAAGGTGTTGTTTCAACACGATAACGCACTAGCAGATTCATCCGGAGTTATCGCCGGCGAACTGCATGAATTGCTGCCACAACCCCCGTACTCACCCTATCAGGCTCCCTGCGACTTTTTCTTGTTCCCTAACATAAAGAAATTGCTCGCGAAAAAAAAAAAATAGTTCAGATGAGGCAGAGGCGTAGTTTGGAGAGTTCGTCAAATCCCATTTTTTGAAGGTATTAAAAAAATGGCAGGAGCGTTGGGAGAACTATATCTTTCACTTTCCACATAGTGGAAGAATAAAAAAAAAATTTGAAAAAATGGTATCTTTATTTCTAACTCGGGCACTTATTGAATCCCCCTCGTATGCACCCCTCACGTAAGCCTACTAAGACCTTTATCCCTCCACCTAGGAGCTGATCATGCATTACCGAGCATCCTACCCTGACGTTAGGTGCATCAGCGAGATGAATCAGTTTACGTGGGACAGGCTTAAGCTCAATGGCGTTATGAGTAGCATCGCGGTGCAATGTGTCGCACACTGAAAGTGAAAGTCAATGAAAACGAGCAAAAGTTTGGTCCGCCATTCAACGGATTATTCGTCTTGTCTATTGAGGAGCTTAAACACAGCATGAAACTCATTTATCTTCGCAGTTGATGTTTCCCATGCCTTCTGTGGCGCATCTAATAATTAGCTCAATGAAAATTTTGAACAAACACTCGCACGTAAAGGATCGGCTAGGGTTTATTTGTTGGGAAAACAAATTGGTATTCTTCCTTGACAGCTTCTCTGCGTGATAGTTCAAAGGGATGCGTCTATGTCTGGCACATCCATTACATCCGCGATGCGTTTCGCAGTCAGTTCTCTTCAAGGTTGTATGCATGGAATTGCTACTTCTTTTTACACCATAGATAACTAGGCGCATCTAGACTGCCATGTTTATTGCGAGAGAAAAAGTAGAAATGACAGCAGTCCAAGCCAGAGAACTGGCACTTTTAGTGATATAAATTTAGACCGAAGGACTATTCAAATGGTGAAGAAAGCATCAGAAATAATTTTCAATGACTGCTTTGCTTGGCAAATCTTACTACCAAGTAGGTTGATTGGAATAGGCCTATGATTTAAGTGGATAGTACCTAAGAAAAGCAAAATATTTGGCACACAAAAAATTCAAAGCCAATTTAATAATTTATATCGTAAGATGCAAAATAATTCTTACCTCAGAAAATTTAAAAATTCTATATGAAACCAACCACGCCTTACTCTTCTACCTTGGCTTTCAAGGCTTACGCTCTTGTGCAAAATTTCTTGCCAAAGTACCCAGCAGTTGGGTTTTCGTGTGCATTTCAAAACTAATTATGCTACATTAAATGAGTGATGAGTGGAGCGCTTAAATATGCATTACAGCCGAAATTACTGCACTCGCGAAAATTATGTGCATGCATAAGCACTTAGCGGATTTTTTTGCAGCATACGCTTAGGGAAAGCAAAAAACCAGAAACACTTTTTTTTTTTAATAAAAAATACTAAACCACCGACGCTGTCAAATGGGCACAGGCATGCCAATGCCAGTTATTCGACATGCCAGCCACCGAGCCAACAAATATTTCAGCCCACCACTGCGACCATCAAACGTCAGCGCATTACTCTGGACGTTATTAACCTTGGCTGCGAAAAGTAACTCATAAAATACAAAACAGCCAACGTAGTTTGCTGCGGCACTTAAAAGTGGCAAACAAAGTTAAATTGCCAACGGTAACTATAAATTGCAAATTGTAAAAGCGCCAAAAAGCGGGCAACACAGCAAACAAGAGTGTTTAGAAACGAAAAAACAAAAACAAAATGAACAGCGCAATCGACATTTTTGAATGGGCAAATTGTAGTGCAATAGCGAGGAGCGTTGAAAATGTATGAGCCTAGCAAATAAATGTTACGTATACGCCATGGGCGCGTTTCGAACCCCCGGCATGCGTTGTTGGCTGATGAGGTGTTGCAATTGAGTTCTGGAAATTTGCACATAAAACACATGAAAATTAAGTTACGTGGAGATTTTTATTATAGACCTTCACAAAAGTCGCCTTCTAACTACTCACAATGAGCAACTTCTGGTAACACTGTACAACAAAATCAAATTTTTTTCGAAAAGAAGCTAAAGAAACTGACCACAGATTCTGGCAGAGGGAACAAAAGAAATTTAAAAAATGTATCGGCTATTTGAAAGTTTACTTCCGAATTTTTTTAAAGGAGTGGAAAAAATGTTGGTCACATTTACACATTTCTATCGCAAATCGGCATAGAAATCTAAGGGACCCTTATATTTTTGGTTTGTAAAAAACCAGGAGTAATATTTTCTTGGAACATTTTAATCCTCTAACTCTTATAATCAATAAATGGAAAAATATTTTGTGAAAAATGGCAAAAAATACTGATAACAGTTGGACGTAACGGGTTAAATTGTATTACAAAAATATTTGTCATCCAATTCTACTTGGGGTCTCTTAATAAGCCAAAGCACAATATTCAGCGTGAACATCAGAAATAAGTCAAAACGGAAAATGTGTATCGAGGGTTAATCTAATACCCAGCACCGCTTTTTGGTGAGGTCGATAAAAATTCCTCTAAAAACTATAAATATAAAAAAAATTATAAAGAGGGGATTCTGAAAACTTAAATTATATATACTTTTATGTGGCTGTACAAAGCTAATGGGTTTTGGTTATTTCGAATCGCAGAAAATTCATTTGAAAGTGGGATTTGGCACTGCTCTGGTATAAAAAATAAATTTATTCAAACAGTTATGTTTTTTTTTTTTAAAGGAAAAAATTAGTTGTTAATTTCATCAGACAGAGCTAAAAAAAATATTGGTGAGTAGCAAATTCAAAACATTTATTTGGAGATGAAAAATATGCTGGCATTTAGTAAATAAGGTGTATTAAAATCGCTCCGAAAGTGAAACCGCCTAAGGGCAGAACTGGGCTTTGCGCTAAAAAATTGTGGTTATTGCGTGCTTTTAGGTTTTCGTGTTATTTACGGCTTGTTGCTTTTCAATTTTTTATAAGGACATCAACGAATGTCTCAACTTGACAGTTGCATTAATTAGTGCAATAAATTTGACTATTCTTGATCATCTTGAAGCACATGCAACTTCAACTGCAAATCTTTCATTAGAGGAAAAGCTGCAGCCGTTTTCGATCCAACTTCATCCGATGCTTCTGTTGCTCTTCGGCTTCTATCAAGCAAACGCCAACGTGAACCTCTCCCTCAGCTTGAATTTAAGTATAGCGCAGCTGCTGTTCCAACGAGTGGTATTTTTGTTGGTAATTGAAATGAACTAACAAATAATTCACCCACTCTCAAATCAATTACTTGGAAGAAGAAGAATTTGCGTATAATTGCGAATGAGCTCGTGTTCCAAGGCCACAAGGAAATGCCAGCAGAATTCAATGCATCTGTGACGCCTTTTGATTGCTTCAAATATTTATTGACAGATGATTTTCTAAACATGCGGGTGGTTTAACAACCCCTAACCTGTTTGAAATCTTCATATGTAGTTTTTCGTGTTTAGTTCTTGGTACAGAAAATGAATTTATATACGCGTCAAAAAGATATTTAAACACGGTTCGTAACAGATGAAGCTGAACTTCAAAAATTTATTGGCATCATCTTCTTCATGTCAGTCTATCGATATCCAAATTATCATTCATATGGGGAATAACGTGAATCAATCATTACCGATTTTGATCATTTTTACTCTCCGCTCTTCGGTAGACAACGAAACCGTCTACCTTCGAAGTCGCGGTAATCACAGTTTGAGGACTGTGCGAGTTAATCGTGCGCCAAACTGCAAGTTGTCTTCTGATATCGCACTTGCTACAAAAATTGCTTTGCAGTTGCTGATCCAAGGTAAACACCTTGGTTCTCTCCAGTACCGTGGTCATACACCATCACATTCGGCATCTGCTGTATCACAGAAGAAAACCAATGATCTTCGTAACGACCAGATTGATGATTGGTGTAAAATATTAGATCGATCGGGCAAGAAAAGATGCAAAATGAGCGGTTGCAAGTCTGAAACTCTGACATTTTGTACAAAATGCAACGTTTATTATTACAATTCAAGTGCAAAATGTTGTTTGTTTGAGTACCAGCACCAAAAATAAAAAATGAAATCAGAATTAAGTTCCAATACAAAAGAATTATTAATTTGAAAAACTTAAGCGTGAACGCTCAATCCCGTCTTGGACAAGGAAAGGTAAGAATCTAATATAAAATGGACTTGAAATTCGTTCATTTTATTAGTCTAAAATGATTTGTAGGGTGCAATTGAAAAATCAGGCATTTGAGGGTTAATTTCGTTATTTCGTACTCAATGTCAGAAGTAAGAAAATATCTAAAAATATATTACATACATATTTGATTATTTTATTCCTATATGGAACATAGGGCCTGATATCTAAAAATACAAACGATCGGTATAGTCTTCACCCGCTGGTTTTGCATTCTCGCTTTCGTTGACTCTGCGCACTATTTTCCACCCACTGCTGACTTTGCGTACGTATCCAAGGGTCCTACTCACATAGGACTCACGTCTCTTTTTTAGGGAAAAATTTAGAGAGTTTATCGACGAATTTCACTAAAACTGGGATCAGGACACTTTACTTGTGACGAGAGTCACGCACTCTCAAAACACTACTAAAAAAGTTGTCGTCGAAAATCTTTTATAAAATTCAAACCAAACGCGCCATCTACTTCAAATTTCGATTAGTGTTAAAGAAAGGACCCTTTTTCCTGAAATCGCATAGCATTGCCAGTATCAAATTTATTACTAAATTCTCGCAACTTAATTGCCACGCCTCGTATATTATACTCACGAAAATTGTGCCTGCAGTAAAAAGCGAATGAAGTAAGCCTTTGCCTGTTTCTATATGTGTGAGTGCGTGCGCATATATTTGCAAACACAACCAGTTATTTTAGTTAAAAATTATGAATGCAGCTATAATTTATGCAACAGTAGCTGCAGCACGCACACTTATGCACCTATGAGACATACAAAGTTGCCATGAACGATGCTGAAATAAGCACACGGCAAAATAGTAACCGAGCTCGTTATCCTGTCACGCAAGCAAACATACTCATGTGCACATATGTATGTATGCAAGTATGTATGTATGTCTGTATATACATTTTATTTACTTTTTATGCAGTTTATGAATAAGGCTGGTGGGCCTGTTTAGGATTTTCAAATTGGTATTAAAAATTGCAATTTTTAAGCATTAAAAAAAAAATCATAATTAAATTAAAAATTTATCACAACAATTGATCGAGTCCAAAGAACAGCCTGCTTCCTGATAACAGGATGCTTAAGTACAACACCTACTAAGGCTCTAAATACGTTGCTTCACTTGTTCCCTATCGATCTGGCTGGCAAAGCGATTGCAGCGAAAGCAGCGACACGCATGAATGCTATACCGAAATGGAAAAAGTATTTTGGCCATTCGGCCATACTGAACAGGAAAACTGTTATATCTTCCGACATAGACTATCATGTAAGTCTTTCATCACCACCCTTGCTATTCTCCTGTTCACTCACAACTAGGGAAGAATGGAAGACAAATCTTACCGAAATCGATGGCCCTCTGATTATATATACAGATGGTTCAAAACAAGACGGTAAAGTGGGATTTGGAATCTCTTCCAATTCCCCTCACATCAATCTATCATTTAGATTACCCGACTACTGTAGTGTATTCCAAGCGGAAGTATGCGCTATCTGATATGCTGCGAAAACTCTCTTAGAAAATTGAATATCACTAGAGGATATCCGCTTTTTCACCGACAGTCAAGCGGGGGTTCGAGCACTCAGCTCCTCTTATACCCACTCAGATGTGGTTCGATCCTGTCTCTTATCTCTTAACGATATTAGTGTTCAGAATTCTGTCCAAGTTATCTGGATACAGTGGATTCGAAGGTAACTACAAAGCTGATGAGCTCGCAAGAGCTGGAGCTGCGCAATCAAATGTTAGTAACTTACCCACAATCCACATTCCGCTCTCAACATGATCATTGATCGAGAATTTCACAGCATTGCTGATCGGAGGGAGCAAGTGGAAACTATTTGCGTTACGACCAGACAAATCTGGCCATCTTACAATCTGAAACATACAAAACCCCTTATAAGTCTTTCGAAACACGAACTAAGGCATATAACATCCCTTATCACCGGCCACTGTGTTTTGAGCACTCATGCACGTCGGCTCGGGGTTCCTCAAAACGACCTGTGCAGATACTGCGAGGACGAAGATGAGGAAGTATCGAGCAGGCATTTGCTGTGCAGTTGTCCCGGTCGACTCGCTCTTCTAGGCTCTCCAACAATTGACAATCTTTCAGGACTCTCGAACCTGAAAATCGAATCTCTCATTAAATTATAGAAACGAATTAATATCTTTGACCAAAATCTATAATAAAAATCTCGGTTAGGTGGGGAAATCATATAACATAATGAGCTCTAGGGCAACACAACGGACCCAACTTGCGGTCTATGTGGCACTCCGATGCGGGGTCACCCTTAAACCAACCAATCAACCAAATTAAAAACAATTTTTTTTTTTTGCAAATTTTTAAAAAAAATTTTCGATTTTAGCCGCAAGTACTGTAATATATTAAAAGTCAGGTAGTCCTATTCGAATTCACACCGCATTTTAGCAATTCTGGTAGCATTTTCCGCTCCTCCGCCAGTCGTTGTTTTGGTTTATTGTCCTCAAAGAAGTGGAATTCTTCCAAAATAACTGAGTTTTCAACGTTTTACCTCAATTTAAATTTAAAATTAATTAGGTGTTGCATTGCTAGCTAAAACCCACTGCTGAATAGACACCCCAGACAATAACATAGCCGGGCCCATATTCAACTCGAACACCCAGTGCTTTTTCTGCCTGCGATTTACCGATGAGCCAAGGGACTGTTTAAATGCTGTCTTTAACTATTTCAGAATCAGGCTCAGAGAAACATTTCTTAGTTCCCTTTAGTCCTATCCAAAGGTTTTATATTTTGCCATCTTCCATTCTCTCATCATTGCCTCTATTTTCTTTACTGAACGGGATTCAATAGCAAAGTAATTTTATGAATATTAGTTTCTTTTTAGTCTTAAGTTGACTTATATTCAACTTTTCTACAATAACAACGAAAGATAATAAGAGGTGTGTTCAAAAAGTATCGCGAATTTTAAATTTTCGCAGGTTACGTATATTCGAACTTCGATTTTTTTGTGGCGACATCTTGGTACTCATGTCTCTCACTCATGCCGACGAGTTCGGCGATTTTAAATGTTCAGTTAATTGTTGACAGCTGCTTTGCTAGCACGCGTTTCGGCTCGTCTTCGATGTTCACCTATTACTTTTGGACCAAAGCAACTTTTATCGGTGGTACAAAATTTTCTCAGAAGCCCCAGAAGATGTGAACGACGAAAAGCGTTCCGGACGCCCGAGCACTTCAACAACAGACGTAGAAATTGATGAAGTGAAGAAAATTGTATTGGCCAATCGTCGAATCACCGTTAGATAAGTTGCTGAGGACCTAGACATATCGATTGGTTATTGTGCTATTTGATTTTTTTCAATGATTTTGGCATGAGACGGGTCGTCGCAAAATTCGTACCAAAACTGCTCAATTTCAACCAAAAGCAGCATCGCATGAACATTGCTAATGAGATGTTAGACTCGGTCTGCGACGACCAAAATTTGCTCCAGAGGGTCATAACTGGTGACGAATCATGGGTTTATGGTTATGACGGGAAAACCAAAGGTCAATTATCTCAATGGAAGCTGCCGCACGAACCAAGACCGAAAAAAGCGCGCCATCACGAGATCTTGCCACAGGGTAAAACGGTCAATAAGGAATATTACCTGCGAGTTACGCACAATTTACGTGAAGCAATCTGCCAGAAAGGAACGGAAGAACAAAAATTGGCTCTGGCATCACGATAACGCCCCTGCTCACACATCGTTGCTTGTGCGCGACTTTTTGACCAAAAACAACACACTAACGATGCCACAGCCACCGTATTCTCCAGATCTGCCCCCCCCCTGTGACTTTTTCTTGTTCCCGAAACTGAAGAGGCGCATGAAAGGACGACGCTACGCTACGATTGACGAGATAAAAACGGACGGCATCGAAAGAGGAGCTCAACAGGATAAAAAAAATTGATTTTTGAAGTGCTTCGAAGATTGGAAAAAACGTTGGCACAAGTGCATAATATCTCATGGGGACTACTTTGCAGTGGACAAAGTAGATAATAATGAATAAAAAAATATTTTTTGAAAAAACACAAAACTCGCTATACATTTTGAACACACTTCGTATTCGACTAATGGTCTTATATTTTCAGGTACGACAAAATTTTAATACCTAATTTTTTCCTGAAGACAAACCAGCCTGATCAAAACCAGTTCACCCAAAGAAACCAATGCGCCCATTGTGATTATAAATTTTGACAAGAGTTTTTTAAATAATTTAACTTATTTTCAATAAAAAATAATCCATTTTTAAACAAAGGCAATAAGAACCAAAGTTTCAAACTTTGTGCGAAATTGAGAAAAATCCATCAAAATTTCAATTTTTTTTAATCAGAGGTAGAAAACTTTCTACTATACAATTTAAAAAAAAAAAAATAATAATTGGCGCGTACACTTCTGTTAGGAGCTTGGCGAGCTCCTCCTCCTATTTGTGGTGCGCGTGTTGATGTTGTTCTACAAATGGAGGGACCTACAGTTTCAAGCCGACTCCGAACGGCAGATATTTTTATGAGGAGCTTTTTCATGGCAGAAATACACTCGGAGGTTTGCCATTGCCTGCCAAGGGGCGACCGCTATTAGAAAAATGTTTTTATTAATTTTGCTTTCACCGAGATTCGAACCAACGATCTCTCTGTGAATTCCGAATGGTAATCACGCACCAACCCATTCGGCTACGGCGGCCGCCAATTTTATAGATCATTAAATTTTAATATAAAAACGTGAAAGTTCGAAGTCGTTGATATACCTAGGACTGATTGTTGTGATTTTTTTGCTAACGTGTTCCAATTTTTATCCATATACAAAAATGTATAAAAAATATGGAAGAAATCCATAATATTATAAATAAAAAAATGTTTATAAATCAAGCTCATATTTGCTACACTTAAAACTTTCAGTTTTTTATACTAGAATTGTACGGGCTATAAAATTGCATGCTCCAAAATTTTCTCTAATTTTTTGCTCCGCGGGAGAGCAATGGGCCGCTTCAAGGTTACTCCATTTTGCTATGTCATGCGCCAACCTCGTTATTTCGCTCCGAGTTCTTTTGATTTTGAATACGTCAACTTCCAGATTCCCCTTCCAGGTCAGTGCTGGTCTACCTCTATAATGGCTGCCTTGAGGGTTCTAGTCGATTGCGCTGCTGGTGATGTCGAATTAGTCTCTTGTTAACATCTGCCTGAGCCAGCATCATTTCGTGTTTAGGATTTCGAGGCGCATTTGTGTCTAGTTATAACGATTCCACAGGTCAGTGTTTGAGATCGTGCCGCGTTAGAAAATTTTCAATATTTTGCGGAGACAACTATTGGTGAAAATGTGCAACGCTTGGAGGTCAGAGGCTGCAAGGTTCCTGGTTTCACAGCCTCGCGCTGTGATACTCATGGAGCTCCACACAGCATTTAAACACTGAAAGTTTGCTTTGCTTTCTTTATACGGCTTTCGATGTCTTCTCTTGAGCCACCCTTGACAGATTATTATATCTCCTCAAATAGAAAAGGAGTCCACGTCCTCCAGCTCAGCGTTACTGATTTGAAATTCTTGCGTGTTTACAGGCATCATCATTTTTTTTTCGATTTTACCGACTGCTCTACTATTACTCTGATGCCGTTGACGTGATCAACGGAGAAGCATCCAGCTCGAAAGTCTACTTGTTCCGATCGTTGATTTGTCTTCAGAGCGCTCGATAGGCGGATGTTAATTATTTGAGCAATTATTTTGTTCAACATGTTCAGAAGCGTTATTCCCTACCAGTTCTGACAGATCAACTTTCTTAGGAAGACTGATGGTGGGAATTTCTTTCAACCCTAAAGGGAGCTCTGCTTTATACCAGAAGCCCTCAATTATCAGGCTAATTTGGCGCGCACTGGTTTTAAAGTCCCCCTTTAAGAGTTCAGCTACAATATTCTCAAGTCCTGCTACTTTATGGTTTTAAAGAGTTTTTATTTCATTTATTATTTCCTGCGTGTGTGGACTGCGGTTTGGATTCAATTGTTTGTATGGTGTGACAAGCAATCGCAAATACTTTGCAGAGCTGGTGGAACTGGGGAGAGCATACGTGTTTAGTATTCCTCCCACACTGCAAGCTGTTTCTCTGCAATTTTAATCAATGATGACCGATGAGTTTCTAAGTGGTCTCTCTGCTTGGTGGTTACTGCAGCCATTCCCAAGTTTTTTCGCAGCTGACTGGGTCTCTGATGCAAATACGGCTGCCATTTCGCGTTTATCTCGACGGACGCTGGCTTTTACTTCTTTTTCCAGAGAACTGTAAAAATATTCAGCCCTATCATAGAATCCGTCGTAGACTGGTTTTCGTAGAAACTAAAAAATTGTAATCATACAATTCCAATAGCTCCGAACGTTAATTCGAAATTCGTAGAATAGCGTTCAGCGAGTACACTCGTAACGTCAAATCATAGAGTTTCGTACAATTTTTCTACGACGACGTTAGACTGACGGACAAAAATTAGTACAAGTAATAAAAAGAGGATTTAAAAGGAAGCAAATAATCAAGCTGTAAAATGTGGATCCCATATTAACTAAACTATAAATAAAAAGAAATTTTTGAAGTATATATACTTTATTTGTGACTTCCACAGGTGTAAAGTTGTAACAACACGGTAGCAGTATGCCACTTTGTTGAAGCTAATAAAGGAGAAATCAATCATGGCATTGATCCTGTAGTAGCTCTTCCGGTTGTAGTAGAGAAAATTTTCCTTTGGTGGGGGAAATAATTTTTATGTGCGTCCCGTCTATATACAAAATGATGCCAGGAAATCCATGTTTTTGATAGAATTCCATCTTGCTTTGCCGTTTTTCATTGGCACTCATGTCGAGATTTACCCACTGAGGACACAATCGTGTTTGTAGTGACACCAATATGTCTTTTAGTGCGTAGCTAAATGTCGAATGCCCCATTGGCACGTTGAAAACTTTGCCAACTCCGTGTTGATAGCCTCCCTCCGCAAGAAACCGTACAACAGAAGATAGTCGGAGTTATGGACGATGACCTTGCTGAGCTTGCGCTGTCTTTAATGAAACTCAAAACGTATGTAAATGTAACTTTATTTTACCGGTAATTTTTGATAAACCTATTAGAAACCGAATTTAAGTAAACTTTTTCTTTACCAAAAAGGCAAGCACTTACAATAGTTCGTCCATATCGAGAGGTTGCTGGCATCTCTCAATAATTTTCGCTCAATTGTGATACTCCGTTTACTTCTCTCTTCCTCCATTAACACAACCGCACATATCATTTTAATATAAAAATTCAGCTAACTTGATTATTTGCCAAATTGTCTTCTTTACATTGAACTGAGCTGTTGTCGAAATATTAAAATTTGACATTTGAGTTTGGCGGCACTTTTTTCGTGTTCACATGGAACCCACGATTACAATTTTTTCGTATTCATAGGTTTTCTAAGATGGATTCTATGACAGGTTATATGTAGCTGTATACAATTTGGCCTTCGCTTGCTTCCTTTGCTGTCTGAGGTTCCATGTTGTAACAGTTAACCAACACTTTCGATTTCGCTGCCTGTACTGAACGTGCAGCTTAACAGGCTCGCAGAAGATGTTTCCGATTGTCGTCCAGTCACGACATTTGAGGGAACTGGCCAATGATTGGACATAACTTTGTTTTTTTAATATTCTGATTAAAAAGTTGGATATTCTAAAGAAAATGTTAGCCAATTTTCTGAATTTCTTATGAAGTATAGATTCATATAATATTTGTTGAAGAATGAGCTAAATTTTGATTGAAAACTAATTAAAATTAAATTTAAAAAAGTATATGCAAAATTGAGGCGGTGCGTGAGACCTATTTTGCCGACGGCTGCATATGAATTGCAAAAAAAATGGTTTGTAAGATATCAAGGTGAAGGTAAGGTGAAGCACTTCTAAACCTAAATCTTCGAATGGTTGAGCGGGGAACTCATAGTCAAGCCCTAAAATTGACTCACTCTGAAAGGCCGGGACGAAATCGAGTCTCTATTCTGTAAAGTTCTTGTAATCATAGACGTAAATAAATGCGAAGAAATAAAAATAAAAAAAATTAAAAACAAAAAGAAATTGAAATTGAAATAAAAAATAAATAAATCAAATTAATCACTTAAAAAAGGCAGTACTTCCAAAAGCATTTCATTATTCGTGAATAAACCTCAGACCACCGGCATGCAAATAAATATATTTTCCTACCTGTCTGCATATACATAATTGTATGGGTGTTTACTGGTACGCATTTATGCCTTCGTTGTGGCAGTGAAAATGCGTTTCGCTACCATTTTACGGCCGCATAAACTGCATTTAAATTTATGCAGTTAATATATTATGATCATTGTTGGTTTTGTGTTGCTCTAATTTCGCCCAATACACACACATATATGCATGTGTACATATGTATATGTATATATATATGTGCATATATGAATATGTGTGAGTATATTTTGCAACGCAATTTGGCTTCGTTTCAAATTCTTTTCTTTTTCCAAATGGTTGCGCCGCTAAAGGGCGAACTGGCAGCCGTTGCACTTCTGCACTATTGTGAATTTTCCGCTGCTTGTGCCACGGGCATTGCCTCAGCTTTGGGTGTGGCAACCTATCTGGCCGGGCTGCATGCAAAAACACATTTATATTTTCACAGAAAGCCGCGTACGATGTGCATTACGCTCAATTTAACAGGAACCCACTGTCTGTGTCTCACTTCCCGTATACGATAGTGTGTTTGTGGGTGTGTATATGTGTGTGAGTGTTATCAATTTGGTTTTTGCTGCGGCCTCGCTGTTTTATGACAGTCGCATAAAGGTGCTCCATTTCATTTCACAGCCAAAAAGGGAAAACAACAAAATTTTATTGGTGTCAAAGGGTATTTTTTCATGTTCAGCTTCTGCGCTATGCGCATCTGACTATTTGTCTATGTATGCGAGGAATTTGCAAAAATGTTCACAATTATACAGGCAGCGTCGTTTAGAACTAGAGGGAGCTAAATTTTGGGCATTCGTGGAATGGGAAAAATATAAAAATTACTTATAAACAAAAGGCAGTAAAGAAAAAATGAGGTCTTGAAACAAAAAACTGAGTGCGGATACACTACAAACTAGAAGTAGGATAAGCGTCTGGCACCCGAAAGACAGTTTGAGTGCTCGTTCTGTTATTGTGGCAGGTCCATATGCGATAGCAAGCAACTCTTCTGTAGCCAAGGGCCTCTTTACCACGCTGATGCTTTCTTCAATTCAAATACTTTTGCTTTTTAATTTTATCCATAGAAGTCTTTAACTTAGCTTTTTTCCTTTTAAGACACTTCTTCAAAACTACATCTCTAACATTTCGAAGGAAAAGTATCATATATAAGAAGCGACTCTTGTTTTCTGCGGCTCACCCGATAGCCTTTACTGTAATACCTTCTGATGATATTATAATTTGTTTTTCATTACATTCTTAATGTCCAGTCTACTAAGTAGAAAGCAAATTTTTGGTTCACACTACAGGGAACTCAGCGAAAGAAATTTGGAGTTCACCCGATTGATGAGTTCAGTTAAGCCGAGGGTCGTTTAACACCGATTGCCCTTCACCGAATATTACCGCCTTTAGCATAATACAGCCGGGACAACACACTCGAAAAATAATATTTTTTCTCAAATCATTAAACAATATAAATTCATTAATTGTTGCGCCTCCTAAGCAAAGCATTTAAGTATTTACGAGTATTTATATGTTAAGACAAAATTTTATATTAATACAAAATTCATATTCAGAAATAACAGGGTGCAATATTATTTTTGGGAAGTCAGAAGTTCGTTTGGTTATTTGTGGCCCAGATTGTTTCAAAAAATGCTCTTTAAAGTATAAAATTGTGCTAAATAAAATTTGCGGACATAAGAAAAAAAATTTCAGGTGAACTTTATTCGCAAAGTATTTGTATCCATTATTGTCTCTCATGGTGGGTCTTTTTTACAAAACTTTTTTGACGAGTATCTAAAATATCCTATTAAAACAGGAGTTAGAGGGTTAAAAGGTCCTACAAATATATTTTCTGCAAAATTTTACTATGGATTTCTCTGACAAAAAAAGGTCAGAGTATGTGAGAGTACATTCTGTAAAAAATATCAGGAATCGTTCATTTAAAAAGCGCGCATTGCAAATACAAGTATGTCTAAATTTCTTTTGCTGGAATGTTGGTACAACTGCTCCCTCTATAGTGTTGCAGAGTTTGAGCGTGATCTGTCAATTAGCTTATTTCTGGCATTTAATTATATCAGTCAACCGCAGGTGTGCTCTGCGAATTTCACTATGAATAAAAATATCGAACAAAGAATTTGTCTTCAATTTTGTGAATCATTGAAAATGTTGAAGAAAGCCTATGGCGAGTGTGCTTTTACAAAAACACGGGTCTACGAGTGGTATAAGGCTTTTGCAGAAGGCCGAGAAGTCGTGGAAGATTTGCCCCGATCTGGTCGCCCACCAACGTCTTCAATGGATGAAAACGTCGCCAAAGTTAAGGAAATGGTGCTGCAAATCCATCTTTTAAGTTTGAGCGAGGTAGCTCGTGACCTTAGCGTGTCCCACGCATCAATTCGCAACATTTTGCACCATCAATTGGGCATGAGACGCGTGACTGCTCGACTCGTTCCAAGAGAGTTGAATTTATTTCAAAAAAATTCATCGGAAGAAGGTGGCTGAAGACGTGCTTGAGCAAGTGGCTTTATCCGTTTTTACCATCCACCTTTTATCTTTCATATCTCTATTCCTTCTACTGACATCTATTCGGGTGTAGTACAATGGTCTAATGACTGAGTGCTTGGACTTGCCCAGCCCCCCACAAATCTAATCTAATCTAAAAAGTGAATTCGGACCCAACGTTTATCCTGCGCCTCATAACAGGTGATGAGACGTGGGTATATGAGTTTGGTATGCAAGCCAGTCAACAGCCGGCTGAATGGTGAAATTTATATGAGCCGCAACCCAAAAAACCACGCCAAAGTTGGTGAAAAGTGAAAGTCATGTTATTCGTTTTCTTTCATTATCATGGTGTTGTGCACTCGGAATTCGTTGCAAATGGCTTACGGTAAGCAAAAAATATTATTTGAAAAATATGCGACGTTTGAGAGAGAATGTGTGTAGGAAACGGCCCAATTTGTGGAATGAAAACTCATGGATCTTGCACCATGATTACGCACCGTCTCACAAGGCTCATATTGGGAACACTGTTTCGACTAAAATCGACAAATATCATCGAAGAACCACCGTATTCAACGGATTTGCAGATTTAGACCCCTGTGACTTTTTTCTTTTCCCAAAATTTAAATGGCCACTCCGCGGACACCGCTTTCAGTCGATAGAGGCCATTAAGGAGAATTCGCTGAAGGAGCTGAAGAAGATCTCTTCAAACGCGTTTAAAAGGCGCTTTGATGACTGGACTAATCGTTGACATATTTGTATTGCTGCGAATGGAGCCTACTTTAGAGGCGCCAAAATAAATTTTGATGATTAAACAATTATTTTGCGTTTTATTGAACAATTCCCGGTACTTTTTGACAGAATTTATGTGTAAATATTATAATAGTTTAATTAGCTTATGCAGATATATTATCAATTCACACTTTTGTACAGAAGACAACCATACTTAAAAGTATGTACAATATTTGAAATGTACTTTTTTTACTTATTCGTAATTTAATACTTCCAAGCTCAGGCTATGTCAAACGTCATCTCACACAGTTCTTACATTTTAGTATACGAGGTATAAAGGCCATTTTTTTAACTGCTCCGGGAGATATTCTGAGCCCTTTTTCTTCTCAACCCACATATCGTACCCAAATGAGAGCGAACCTTGCAAAATATTATACTTAAAGCTTTTTGGGAACGTACAAATAAAGCCACTATTTCTATAAACATCTCAACCATTGGAACGATGACATTATATTTTCTACCCCAATATTTTCTACGTGACTTATATCTATGATATATTCGACACCACCCATATCTAGCGAGTGAAATCTTTTTTTGAGACATTTATCTAGGTGGTACTATCAGTAGGACCCAAACCAATTCACAAATACAATTTTTTAGAATATCTCGGCCGTAGCGCCACCTATCGGTCATATTTTTTTAATAGTAGTTCATTTTAAGTAGATGAGACATTATCCACCTAATTCTAGGAATAATTCGAGTATTCAGGAGTAAATACCACTTTTAAATCACGGTCACCCGATTGTGGCCGCCGTAGCCGAATGGTTTGGTGCGTGCGATAAACAGCAAAAGAAAGAAAATGTTTTTTCTAATAGTGGCCAACCCTCGGAAGCCAATAGCAAAGCTCTGAGTATATTTCTACCATGAAAAAGGTCACCGTTTGGAGTCGGCATAATATTGTAGGTCACCCCAAAAGAACATCGAAACGCATACAATTAGTAGGGCACAAAAAAGAGCTGAGTGATCCAATAAACAGCGCAACCGGCGTTCGACATGGCTGTGTGTTGTCCCCACTCCTTTTTAGCATTGTGCTGGGCTGTGATATGATTAAAGCAACGCACGAAATAAATGGCATAACATGGGAACTGAATGGGCGCTTCGAAGATCTCGATTATGCCGACGATATATGCCTTATGACATACACCTTTATTGATATGTCGAAAAAATGAGCGCTAGTAAAAGAAACAGCAACGAATAAATATCGGTAAAATCGAGGTAGTGCGTTTAAGCTCAATACTCACAGACAAATTTAAAATCGACGGTACTGACCTTGAAGTGAGCTTCTTTTGCTACTTGGATAGCATCTCATCTTCAAGCGGAGGCTCACAAAAATATATTACCAATCGGTCCAGTAAAAGGAAACAAGCTTTTGGCTCTCATAAAGTTGTCTGGAAAGCCTCTGTGATCACTCATAACACCAAAATAGAAATATTTAACTCTAATGTCAAGTCCACCCTATAGCACGGCTGCGAAACTCAGAATCTTGCAGCCACAGACTGGCTGCGCCTACAAATATTTGTGAACCATTGCCTCCGTAAAGTAATTCGCACCTTCTGGCCCAACACCATATCCAACCAAAACTTATGGGCTATGACGAAACAAATTGCAATGCGAATAGAAATACTCAAAATAAAATGGGGGCGGCTTAGACACATTTTAAGAAGAGATCCGAATAACATCACCTGTAATGCGATCGATTGGAACCCGCAAGGTAGTCCATACAGAGGCAGGCTGTCACTAACCTGGAGAAGAACCTTAGAAACAGAAATAGCAAGGACAAACAAAAGTTGGAACGAACTAAAATGACTGGCGTCCTATAGAAGCGAATGAAAGAAGCTGGTTGTGGCCATAATTCATATTGCGACAAAAACCATATAAACCAAAGCTTCGAGCTTTGTGTGAAATTTGTAAAAATTCGGCAAATTTTCATCAAAATTTCCAACATATTACTCAGAATCTTTAAACAACGCTAAAGTGCAAGTTTCAAGTAGATCAAAAATCACACTGATTTTGAGAATTTTTCCCGGAAGAGGACTTGTACATTTTTTCCATTTAACGCCTACTGCAATTTTCTCTTTTTTTTAAGTGGAAGGAAATACCCAACACCGTCAGCAAAAAAAATTGTCAAAAATCAAAGAGATTTTTAAAGCGTTTGAACCTTGCACTTTGTTGTATCAAAATTCAATGAACTATAAAACTGCGTTCCTGAAATTTTTCTAAAAATTCTGAGCAAAATGTTGTAACTTTTGATGGAAATTTAGCGAATTTTATACAAAATTTTAAACTTTGCTTTATATGGCTCTTTTTGCAGTATGAACTTTATTTTTAGAAAAAAATTAAGTGAAATTGCAAAATAGTCAAAACTTATCAATATGTGGTGTACACTTTATTTTGATGCTGGCAGTATATATATATGTAAGTATGTATAATAGGGCGGGTCGATTTAAAAATCGCTCATTGCTCTGTGAAAATCGTATTCTAGGGATGAAAATAAGAAACTTTGCCGAAGGAACCATACCTCTAAAACAAATTCTGATGTCCCCCAATTTGGGTCGAACTTTTGGGTAGGGGCAAATTTTCAAAAAATCCCACTTTGACCCATTTAGAGTGCTACAATCGAGTCCAAATGTATGACCGACCCCCACTAACTTTGGACGGCCGATCCACCCATGCCAGTGGCACACCCCCTGGAACTCTACTGGGGGGTTCCCCATACAATCATTTCAAAATATCACCATTTTTGGCCTTTACATGAGAAAAGAAACTAAAAAGTTCGACCCAAATTGGGGCACATCAGAATTCGTTTTAGAGGTATAGTTCCTTCGGCAAAGTTTCTTATTTTGATCCCTAGAATATGACTTTCACAGAGCAATGGGCGATTTGCCTCCCAACAAATCGACCCGGCCTAATGTATAATATCTACGCCCCGATATGTGGGTCACTCTATACAACTAATCGAAAAAGTTCATAACATTTTGCTTTACTTAATATTTGCTTTAAAATTCTTAGCAGCCAACAATTTAGGCGCACGTATACTTTGTTTTTACGAGCCAGCTGCCATAAGCGCATACTCGCGCATGCATGACCCCTAATCCAACAACAAAGTTGCTCGAAAACAGAAATCTAGATACTTCTAAAAAAGAGAATGAAATTACCCAGTGTAGTCGAACAAAAGCATTCACTTACACTTCGCTACTTTGTATCTGTTCACCCGCGCAACTTTTTCCATTCGCTCAAACACACACACACACACACACACTATATTTCTCCGTTTTATTATTCACTTTTTCTCATTTCTTTTTTTTTTTTGGTTTTTTATTTATTTTTTCTTGCATTACTTACTTTTAATCCAACTGCGCTGCATTGTGTTGCGCATATTTATGCCACACGCGTTCACACTCTCAGTGTGAGTGAGCAATATAAAAGTGCAATGAAAGAAATCTTGCTGTGTGGCAAGTATGTTGCTGCAGATTTGGCGCACATTTGCAGGAGAATTGTAGTGAAAATCACGAAACAACTCATTATGCAAGTTTTTATCGTTTTCCGTTTTTTTATTGCGCTAGATGTGGAAGTTTTCGCCGAAATATTAAATAGCATAAAGTAAGCAACATTTTATTGTTGTATTTCGTATTATAACTATATCTGCACTTATTTTGTGTCATGTAGAGAAATTGCTGAGATATTTTCTCGATTTTCATGGCAATTATTATTCCTTTTTTATTTTTTATTTTATTTTTTATTTTTTAATATTTTTTTCTATTCTGCTTTATATTTACTCGTTTGCTTTCAACTCTCTTCCGGCGACTTATAGTTGCTTGTAGTCACCCACTTTAGTTTGAGAAATGCTACTTGCCACTTGCAACAATTTATCACTGCACCTTAATGTTGTGCGCTGTCTGCAACCGTGTCGTACTGTCAACTTGGCCCAAAACTGAGAATCAGTTAGGTGACGCAGCTGCAATGTTGGTGCTATTACCAGCCAAATAGCCAACATTGCTGATGTTTCCTCTAAGATATGTGCTTGTACTTATAACTCGCTACTTCTCATACCCGCACCTCTCCCACTGTCATCTATCGCCCTGCTGTGCCCTCAACAAGGACGTTGATGATGCTCTCGATTTCCACTTGCCCATTGGTTGTGCAATCAGCAACTCCAGCTACTATCATTATTGTTGTTGTTATTGTTGTTGCTGTTGTTATTTTGCTCTTGTCATTTCTGCCACTGATATCACTCTGGTTGTTGTTGTTCTTTTTTTTTCAGTTGCTGTCAGCAAGCAGTCCATCATACCTCGCTTGACATCTGCATTGAGTTCACATCTCGTATCTCGGCGCATTTTGATTTATGGAATATATTTGCTAATGGCATTTGTTGTGGTGAGTGCAACGCAAACTTTAATAAATCGCGCACGAGTCATATTGTTGGTGCACGTCCATTTCGGTATATTAAATCGTATGGTTTCCACGTAAAAAGAAAAAAAATCGAGCTTGTACTTTTTATGGAAGAAAAGGCGTGAAAAAATTGTCAAAAATCAGAGGTGTTTCGTAGTCATTTGAAGCTTGCACTTTATTGTACTAAAATCTAATAAGCGAGGAAATTGCGTACCTAGAAAAATTCTGGAAATTCCGGTTAAAAAGTTGAAAGATCTGATAAAATTTTGAAAAATTTTAAAACATTTTTTTTAAGTTTGAAATATTGAGTTATATGGTTTTTGCTGTAGTGTGGACTATTATATATTTCTATAAAAAAAATAATGATGGGCTTATACTTTTGAAACGGGGCGTATATGAGAAAAAATGGCAGAGGTATGCACTATTCGTTGCTAGGGCTTTTATATATAATACTAGAACAGCTCTCGGTCAGTTGAGACCCAAACCAGACTGAATGCATGAATAGAGGAGGATGGTGTATTTTTTAGTAATTATTGCCCTTTAATGGTGATCAAATTTACTAATTTATTACAACAAAAATAAGTGCGAAATACTGCATTAATTTGTTTAGCAATAAGTTGCTTCCATAAGCCATGTAAGCTTAAGCCACTTATTCTCATTCGATCTTAATCCCTGCCATCGCTTTAAATATGTCACAAAAATTCCTCATAGAATGTGAGTCACAACACCGCTAAAAAAACTCATACAAACTCAAATTCAGGTTACCGGATCACTGCAGTATGATCCAAGCAGAGGTAGCTGCAATCAAAGTAGCAGCTGCTTGGCTACTTACTAATTTCCGGCAATTAGGGCCCTGTGCTCAATGACGATGCATTCGAAACTGGTTAGAGAGCAGCTTGCTTCGCTTTCGATTGCATTCGACATAAGGTTCATCTGGGTATCTGATCATACCGACATCGCAGGAAACTGCGAGGCAGATGAGCTGGCGAGATAAGGACCTAAGGAGAAGATTGGGATCTCGGTTAGCAAATGAGTTACTACAACTCACAAGCGAACTTGGCACTTGGACTTAGCTGATGTTAATTTTCATGTCCGACCGACTCGCGCAAATCCTCCTGTCCTTAAGTAGAAGGGACTGCAGACAGCTGGTTGAACTGATGAGGGGCCACTTTCTGTGGACGAATAATATGGAATAGGTAGGCATCTCAGTCAGTGTACTCTGCCTAGCTTGTGAAGAGGAGGAACACGCGGCCCACCTCTTTCTGTGCATCTGCCCGCCTTCGCGCAAATCAGGCTTGAGGTCTTTGCCACTGATGTGTTAAGAAGGGGAAAACCTTGGCTCCTAGACACCACAAGATCTACACAAATTTCTCCAGACGTAGGATAGATTTAAAGAAAAGTAAAAGGGAATCCAAATGCAGTACAATGGACTTAATTGGGTCTGACTGCTGCACTTCTAGTTGCAAATCATCTCAGCAACTTCACCTTAATTGCCCTGCTTTTGTGCTGCCCAGCGCTATAGTTTAAGTATCTTGACTCTCATATCTTTGCTATGCCGGCTAATATAGCAGGCATTGATATTAAAAACCTGAAGAAATTAATCACTAATACGAAGCGCGAGCACAACCATAAACCAGTCATCGTCTGCGTGTCTTCACCAGATAAGAATCTCTCTTTCCCAGACATTTGGCGTAATTTTCGCGTTAGAACGAAGTCCCGAAACTAATAGTCGAACGGTCGCCGAGGCCGAATGGATTGATGCGTGACTACCATTCGTAACTGTGTAGATGCAAATCTCCATGCATGAACGACAAAAAATAATAGAAAACATTTTTTCTAATCGCGGTCGCCACATGGCAGGAAATGGCAAATTTCCTAGTGTATTTCTGCCTTGAATAAGCTCCTCATTAAGAAAAAAACTTTCGTTCGCAGTCTGCTTGAAGCTGTAGGTACCTCAATTTGTGGAACAACATCAGGAAGCAGACGCTCGGCCAAATACCTAACAATAGTGTGCGCGCCAATTATTTATTTATTAATTTCAATTGTCGATCTTCTCATGCACAAATACTTTCTTCTAATAGCCCAAACTCCATTTGGTCTAATAGCCGCAAAACTACAGGTCATTAGCTATAAAATTCGTCTCCGTTGATTTCATCAATCATCAATCAATCAACCTTGTGAGTTGTTTTTACCTTGACTTCATTCAACTTGCTAAATTGTCTCGAAGATTCTGAATTGTATCACCTCCGCACCAAATTTTGTCATCCTCAACTTGGCTTGCACGGCAGTGACCTAAGCGATATTTGGGGAGTAAAGCATAAAGCACGTCAGTTACTACTTCCTCTCCGGCGCCAATCATACAAGCGAAGTAAAGGCAAGTTCATTCATGCGTCCTCTTTAACACTTTTTCTTTTTCAACACAGAAAATACTTCGTCATCACCATCACGGCAAGAGACATCTCTGAGGTAGTAGCCTTCGCTTTTATGCGTAGTCAGCGAAGTCGTTGTATTTTTTGGACAAATATTTAGATTTTCCTTTCGAAGTCTGTGATATTTTTACATTACATGTTGTCGTCGATGATATCAGTACTCTTCGCAAGTGTCAACATTTGTTCGCTCTTATAAAAAATAGTGCGCCGTGGGATTTAGATCTACGACTCGAATAATTTTTTTCATCACGAAATCAAAGAAGACTCACCTAAATCACTTTGTTAGATTCCTCATTTAGTGACGAAGTTGAGATTTTTCTTCACTCTGGTGAAGTTCGTGGTATTGCCACTTGTTTGGCGATGTTCCAGATGAAAATAATCAGTGCTTCTGTTAAAGTCCCAAGGTCATTGTTATGAAGCTCATTTGTAGTACGAACCTTGGATTAATTTTCGGTGTAAGAACTTTTGCACTAGAAATTATTGAATAAGCTATGATGATGAGTACTTCGAGCTGAAATCTTCCTACTCATTGAAAAATTACCTATCCAAAATAGTAAACCTGCATCTGGATAGAGCAGGATAGTGCCACGGAAGATGCAAAATCGTGTTTTGCTCTTTGTCATCTAGACAGCTGCTGTGGAAGTATCACAATTTGTTTGAGCCGTAATAAAAAAAATCGGTTCAATTTCGAACATTTCGATCAGATCTGAAAAGGTTTGTAGATTTTCTGCAGATAGTCATTGGTCATTTTCCAAATGGGATTTATTCAAATATGTATTAGGTAAAGCAAAAATTGTAAATATGTTCTGCCCGATTTTTTCCACACAAAGGGAAGCAATTTTTTCAAAAAAGTTTCCTTTTTTGTAGTAACTTGTATTAGTAATAAGAATTGATTGGTAAATTTTATTAATGCAGGGTGTTACTAAACACTTCAAAGTTTTATAGCGAAGAGACGCTACTCCATCCGATTGATAAATTTATGATTTGTTGTAGTTGTAGCATAATTTTTATAACTTTTCAACGCATTTCGTCACATTTTCACGCCTCTTTTGTTAGCTTAAGGGGACTCGATGATTCAGAGCACGAAAAGTTCAACTATTTTCGCGATTTTTCTTCTTTTTATTGCCATTAAAAATTAAAGAGTTAGGAATACTTAGAATTATTCAAAAATTAAATTGTTTTTGTTTAGAATTTTCTTAAAGTATAATATCTTCAAAATGTTGTGTGCAAATTTGAAGTAAATCCGACTAATACGAGTACTTTTCGAGTTATTCAATAATTAACAAAGGGCGTTGGGGCGCTCCGGAGTGTTCGCAAAACTTTAAATGCGTTTTTCTCAAAACTATATTTTTTGAACTGGTACTTAAACTGAACTGTAATTTAAAAATTGCTTGGTAGATTTCAATAAAATTTATACTGCCTTTGAAAAACATAAAAAACTCGTGCCTTATCAAAGGATTTTTTTTTTACATGATAACGTCTTATAATTCGATTTAACAGGCTGCACGCACGAAAAAATGTGTCGTTACCTTGCTCATTAGTGTTACCTTGCTCATATGTCGTTACCTTGGTCATTTGTCGTTACCTTGCTCATTCCATTGAATGAACTGCAAGCGAAAGCGCGGAACGAACGACAAAGCAAACGAACGGCAACGTTCGACATCTTGCTCTCTCCTACTTAAGTGAGCGTATATATGTATGTATATGCGCATATGTACATATATTATTTCACGTATTTGTATTTGCATATGCCTTCTTATTGATTATTATTAATTTGATTTACTTGAAGAATTTAAAATAAAACCAAGTTTGTTAATAATACCTGTTGTTTTAATGTTATTATTATTTTTTGACGTGATAACGTCTTATAATTTTATGTAGCCGGCTGCACGCACCAAAAAATGCGTCGTTGTCTTGCTCATGCGTCGTTACCTTGCTTGGACAGCATGTTATGTTATGTTATGTTATGTTATGTTATGTTATGTTATGTTATGTTATGTTATGTTATGTTATGTTATGTTATGTTATGTTATGTTATGTTATGTTATGTTATGTTATGTTATGTTATGTTATGTTATGTTATGTTATGTTATGTTATGTTATGTTATGTTATGTTATGTTATGTTATGTTATCTTATGTTATGTTATGTTATGTTATGTTATGTTATGTTATGTTATGTTATGTTATGTTATGTTATGTTATGTTATGTTATGTTATGTTATGTTATGTTATGTTATGTTATGTTATGTTATGTTATGTTATGTTATGTTATGTTATGTTATGTTATGTTATGTTATGTTATGTTATGTTATGTTATGTTATGTTAAAGTATATTATGTTAATGTTAACTCATTCTCTATATCCATACAAAATATCTATCAAACAAATAAAATTAAAATTTTCTTTTGAAAAATGCAACCATTCAATTAGTATTTTCTTATGACGTTATCACGTTAAACTATCGTCAGTAAACCGACTTTACAGACAACCTCTCTTTTTCAAAATTTCGATTTTTTTAAACAATTAATGTCGGGTTTTTTCACGAAAATCTGAGAAATATTTCCTGAGGCGGCCTTATTGCTAATTTTGAAAACAAAAAGGTCTTGATCAGCACAAGATTACCTATTAATAAAACTAATTGATCTTGCCCGATTGATTTTAGATGAATCTCCAAGGACTTGTGCTGATCACCGCAAAGGACTTCTGAGGAAACGGACTCCACACAAACAGCGATAACTTTTGCAATTATTAATTTTTTTTTTTTTTGTAATTTTGCTACAATCAAATCGAAATATGACGTAGTAATGCTATGTTTTTATTTTTGTAAAATAAAGCAATTGACTAGCAAAAAATTTTCTTGAAAATCACCATTTTTTCGAGCTTCTGACTACCCCTAACCCCTTAAAAAAACGACATTTCAACTTTTCGTGTTTATTACCACATCTATTGTGCTATTGTGCATCCAAAAAAAAAAAGATTTATTTTAAAAACAATATCTTTTATTATAAAAATGCCGCTAAAGATCACCCGCTCAAAAAATCGGTCCCGGACAGCGTAGGTAATTTCAAGCCTCCTACTCTTCTGAAACACAAAATTCAAAAAGATTCATTATCAGAAAGAGTGCAGTTATAGTTGGCAATGGAACAAATTGAAAAAATTAAAAATTGACAAAATGGGGCGCTTTTGAAAAAAGTTCGTAAAATCAGGTCCTTTTTCACTAGTTTTTTAGTGTAGGAAATAGGAAATTACTTAAATATGAGATAAATGAGTTTAAAGTTTGATCCATGAAAAACGCGCCGATCTCGTTAATGGGCTGTATATATTGGGAATTTCCGCATGAAAATTTCACAGTAGATTCTTCAGATCCTATCGAGTTTTTGGAATTTCTAGACCACCGGGTCCCTTTAAGCAACTTATGTCCTTCCATGAGACATTAGTTTCAAAATACAAAAAATCCTGTTTAAATCGGAGGGAGCTGTGCCTTTTTATTAGCGTACATAAGTCAAGAGACTACTTTTTTTAAGATGTGAAAAAAAATCAAAACAAGGAAAATATTCAAAAACCTGCTCTACGGTATTTATTGAGAGCCACTCTATATACTATAGTAGTTGTATTTCATAATGCCTCCTGTCGCTATCGCCATCAGTTGACATTTTCGTGCAACAAAAAGTATCACCGCCTGTGCTCAGAAGCCCGTCAGCGTGATGGCATTGCGCGTCACACTTCAATGCCACAAGCCGACACGCTGATGGCTGTCAACACATTTGCAACAACAATAAAAACTTCACTAGCAGCAGTTGGCATTAATTTCATTTGATTTGCCGGCGTCGAGCAAATTGCAGCGAAAAGGCACAACAATTGTTTTGCTAGATATTTTATTAGTTTCTTGCTCTTTTTCAGCTCTTCTTTCGACTTTTGTTTATGTTTTTTTTTTCATCCATTTCTTATTGGATTGAACTCTTATATTGTATTTTCTTTCTTTTTATGCTCGATTTCACTTTAAGTGCAATGTCGTGCAAATAAAATGCACACTTTATGCCTACACTTCCAATACGCCCACACGCACACACACACACACATACACAAGTTCTCTAGCACTCACTTGCTTGTTGGCCGTGTGCTTAAACGCATTGATGGCTGGTTCCGATATCCTTGTTGAGCCCAGTGCTAAGCCTCAGAAAGAGCTCAACCCTGCACAAGAAATGGGAGGGAAGCAACAAAAATGGCTGATGTGTCTGCTGCAGCCTACCAACCAGCGAACACAAAAGTTACCGACGCACTTGTAATTGCAACGCTTTAGTATTGCCCGCAGCTGCTGTGCCTGTCAAGCCAAAGCTCTAACATCCCGCATAGCCGCCACAGTCGTAGGCACTCACGGAAATAGGCAGACTTCGAGTGCTGTTGTCGCTGCAAGTCGATTGGAGAACGTGGCGCACTGTCTGGCATTCAAATTGATTTGTGGTGGCGACAGCTGCAGGCAGCAAACATCCTAAATCAGCGGCGATGCGCTGTAGCCGTAACGAGTAGTGAATTGCAAGTTGTTGCCTATTTGCACTGTTGCGATTTTGTCATAGTCGCGACGGCAGTGAGTTCTTGATTTGACTTGTTCTCCTCGCCACTCGCTTTCCGCTGTGGCGGATCATAGAAGTGCCTGTTTTTGGTGTTTTTCTTTTTTTCCATATTTGCGTTTGGTTTCATTGCTTCTTTGCTACTTTGTTAGGATTTATTTTCCGCTCTTTTTTCTTGAATTTCCCGCCATGCCGCCATGTGTCTGTGACAGTTGTGACTTTTACTACCACTTGCCATATTCAGTTTAATGCGCTGCCGTGGATATTTGCGCAGCTATTGGCGGTGTCTATTGCTGCCATCTCTGCCATTTCTATGCGCGTTGCATTCTGTTGTTGTATTCCAGAGCAACACCAAGACGTAGTAGATGAAGTAGGGAGACGCAAGTGTTGATTGAGATGTTTGCAGTTGTGTAAAGTGCGTTGCTTTTAAGTTTTTCGATAACGATTTCACTTCTCGTTTTGCATGCAGAAGAGTTTGCTTAAATTAAGAAATCCAAAAGCTAGTAGATATTCTTGCTTGTCTCATGAAAATTCTGTCTAAAGAATAAATTTTGCTTTCTTCTGTGCACAAAATAAATTCATTATACTGCTTTTGTACCAGGATTAAATATTTATCGCAATTTTGTTACGCCATATCGAAAATGAAAAGGTTTTTAAGCTTACTAAGCAAGAAAATAACTTCTTGCTTACGAACTACCGAACGTTCGCGACAAACCAAAACAGACTGCTTGAACGAATTTGTTATTGTAAAAACTCAGCTTACTAATACTGGTAATTTCTTGAAACAAAGCATGGAATCACAAAAAAATTTCAGTTCGGTTAAAAAAATTGTTTTTTATCAAACCCAAGGGGCAGTCAGAATTTTCAAAAAATTTAATTTTTTTGCATTTTCTTTAAGTACAATATCTTACAAATATTGTGTGAAATTTTGCAGTTATTCAACAATTAACAAAAGGTGCTCGGGCGCTACGGAATCGATAGCAGAACTTTAAATGTGGTTTTCTCAAAACTATGTTTCTTGAGCTGGTAATCACTTTAATTTAAAAAGCAGTTAGTGGGTTTCAATAAAATTTATTCTGCTTTTGAAAAACATAAGTGCCTGACCGAAGGATTTTTTTTATAAAAACTTCGATTTTTTTAAACAATTAATTGTCGGTTTTTTTCTTTAAAATCTGGAAAATGTTTCCTGAGGTCGCCGTAGTGTTAATTTTTGAAAAAAGCTTCGATCGGGTACAAGATGATCTATTAATAAAACTAATATCTCTTGCCTTTTCGGGCCTTTGACTACCCCTAATCCCTTAACTGTTTGGGGTAAACTTTTAGCTTTATACACTTCGTCTAACGCTGTTCTCGTTTATTGATCCCTTTCGAGTAATAGGATTTGTCGAAGTCTGAGAAATAGTCGTTCGATTCTGTTATCACCTACTCGTTTGAGTAAAATCTTTTTCCCGCCAATCATGTCTTCAAATGTGGGAACAAATAGTGGTCCGAGGGAACCGAGGGAGCCTAGTCTGCAGATTAAAGAGGATGTGAAGCGAGTTGGCACCCTATTTCAATTAATTTTGCGACCGCGAGGTGAGATGATGTCTTGTCATGATGGAAAAGAAAAATCACTCGACTTCCTCAATTCAATCGAACGCCAAACACAAAGAAATATACCGATCTGGCTGGAACTCGATGTGTGTTCTTCTAAGAGATGCTACTAACTAATTTTAGCCCTGAAACGCGCCAGTAGTGCCATCTCTCTGACTTTGCATGGACTTTTGGAACAACTTTTTGTACATACTAAAATTATCAGAAAGCGGAAAGCAAGCGACTAAGCTATGTCCATCGGTCCGCCCGTCTGTCTATGCTTACGATAACTCGAGCAAACATTAATATTTTTTAAGTGAAAATTGGTGCACCCACAAGTAGTACTACTGGTACAAGATGGTTTGATAATGGAAATGAAATCGCCTGCCTGATATATGAAGATAATTTCTTAAAAAACTCATAAATTGTGATTTTGTGATAAATTATTTATAATTACTCAAATTTGGAAAAATTAATTAGTACAAAGAAATTCGACGTAGGTACAGTTTTAAAAAGAATTGGGACCAAAACTTAATAAAACTCGCATAAACAACTCGGCGATAGAAGCGGTTAATATATTATATAAAACCCCCAGTGGGTTAAAGTTCGATCAAGTTTTTAAACCATTTCTGTTATTACAATCCTTTTTGTGGAGGTTTTAACCAGATATCACCAGCTGTACCATAGCCAACAAGGTCGCATGAGATAAAAGTTTGAATATAAAGATGAAAGAACATGAACAAGTATTGATAAAAGTATTTTAGATAAAATTCAGATCGCCACCCATTTTTTATGTTTATGTAAGTCTAAATTTCCGTCTGACCATCTGATGTTACAAGTTATAACTCTTGCAAATAGGGACACCTGCGTGACGTTGTGTGGAAAAACAAGCAAATGAGCACAAGAACTAAAATTGGAATTTATGAAAGGTGCGACAGACCGATTATGACGTGAGAAGTAGAAACTCAAGCTGACACTTCCGCAACGCAGCGAACTACGGACATTACTGGGATGCAAACTCTACGCGCTATATCAGCATACACAAGACTCGATTACCAGTGAAACAAAGAGATAAGGCGCATTTGCGAAATTGAAGATGTAGCAAAGTGGAGTTGGCAACTCCGACAAAAATGGAATCGACATGTTAAAAGTATGGCTGAAGGGTAACCTGCAAAAGCAGAAATGTTAGAAAGATTAAACATGCCGAGTCAGGTAGACCCCCAAAAAGATGGCATGATTGCTGGACTTACGACTCACGGACCGAATGGGAAATATAAAGTAGGTATAGTTTCTATTCCTTATCAAATGTTATCATAGAATAGTCCACAGTCCTAAATAATGTTGAAGAATAAGAAATTTGATTCCTAAAATTAACATCCAACCCACAAAAGCGTATTGAGCCATCCTTTCTTGTTTCACCGTTCACAAAACAAAGCAAATTATTCACAATGTAACTAAACTACTTTTTTCGATATAAATACTTCTCAAGTTAAAAATTTGGTTTGTTTTTGACTTAAAAGAATTCCAAAGACGAGTCACCTGCACCAAGAACTGTCTTTCCGAAGTTTGTGTTTTGTATCTAACAGCGAGAAGTTTTGTGTTCGTTGCCAACTTTGTGACAGTAACAGTGAAGGCGAGGTACCCAGGTACTTTTGAGTAGTAGATTTTTATTAAAAGTAAGAGAGAGCTGAACTGAAGAAGGTTAGCAAGAGACATAGAGTAGATAGGGTGAGCAAGATGAAAACGTAATGTATAACCCTTTTGTATGGAAAATATGAAAAAGTTGCATAAAATGATTGCCTTAACGAAAAATTTCCTAATAAATACGATTCAAAAGTAACTTTATTAAAAACGGCATCCAATTACCTTTCATTTAAAATCAGTCAGTCACCTCTGCTTTTGATTTCACCTTCAGCTATGCTATTCCCAATATTCCACAAATATTTACATTAAAGGAAAGGTATTTTAGTTACCTTTAGATGTACTTAGTTTTGTAAGCAATATGGCCTTTTTTGAGATACATATTGGGGTTCTTAAAAAGCAAAATAATTTTTTTTTTTTATCATCCGTATCTCCTCCATTTTTTTTAATTTTAGTACCGTTGTCATCATTATAGATAGTTCCATCGAACTAATTTTTTTTTTTAGAGAAACGGTGCGCATTATTTACATGCAACAAGAACACTCCCATTCCCTCTATCACTAGTCATCGAAAAGTATATGGCGGATGTCTGCAGATCTGCGAATCAGTCAAACTAACTTGATGGAAATATGGCTCTGAATAACGAGATTTTACAAAAAAAAATTATCAAAAGCCAATGTAAATTTTGAGCACCTTGCAGTTTTATAAGAAATTTAATAAGCTCTAAACCTATACACCAGAAAACTCTCTGAAAATTCTGAATTAAAGCTAAGAAACTTTGACGGAAATTGTATGTGGAGTTTATGTGGTTTTTGTTGCAAAAGGAATATATTTTCAAAAATATTATTAAAAATTAGATTTTATAAACACAAAAAAAAAAAAAATATTAAAAGAAATGAAAAACAGGTAATTAAAACTATTTGTATAAAAACCCATTTTTTTGGAAAAAATACAAAAATGCATATGGTTACAAATTTAATCTTCAAAATAATAGCCATCGCTAGCGACACATTTTTCCCATCTCTCAGGCAATTTGTGAATGCCGCGCCAAAAAAATTGGCCGTCTTTGGCCGCAAACCAATCATCGAGCCATTTTTTGGCTTCTTCGTGAGAATTGAAGCGCTGCTCGGAAAGTGCGTGGCCCATCAATGCAAACAAATGATAATGGGAAGGCGCCAAGTTTGGTGAGTAAGCCGCATGCACCAGCGGTTCCCAATCGTACGTCTCCACCAATTCCCGTATCGCTCTTGTTCGATGTGGCGGTGCATTTTCATCAAGAAAAATTACTTTGTGACGCCGATTTGCATATTCTGGGCATTTTCGGTATATAGCGCTGTTCAAATCGGCCAATTGTCGTTGGTAGCGTGCACCGTCAACTGTTTCACCTGGTTTTAATAGCTCGTACCAAATCATACCACGCTGATCCCAGAAAACACACAGCATTGCCTTGCGGCCGAAGCGATTTGGTTTGGCCGTTGTTTTTGGCTTGTGGCCGGGCGGACCATACGATCGTTTACGCTTGAGATTGGAGAAATGCACCAATTTTTCATCACCCGTAACGATTCGATGCAAAAAAGACTTCCTTTGATGAGCTTGAAAAGAGTTTTTATTCAATTGATAACAGATAAACAAACAATGTCCGCAAATCGTAGTTTGAGGGCACGAAATTCGACATTTTTAAGAGCGACAAAAATGCATTGTTGTATGAAATGTAACAAACAATGAACTGAATATTGTTGACCGATGACTGACGAAAAAAACAAGGCATTAGGGAAGGTTTAAAAATACTCCTAGCGACATCTATGGACTAATAGCTGATAGTCTCATTTCATAGATTATTCCTGGTAAAACTGTTTTTATAGACAAAAAATATAAAAAAGTTAAGTAAAAAAAATGTTTGTCAAAACTTCTCAATATTTAGTTGCCTTATAACTCAATATACTTATTTAAAATATTATATTTTCACAAACAAAAAATTTCAGATCTTATCATTATTTGGTTAGATTATAATTCTATTCAACTATTTTTATTTATAACTAAAACTATTTAAAAAAAATCTTTCGTGAAAACTCATCGTTATTTGGTTACTCTAAAATTTGAATTTAAAAAAAAAAATTATAACCATTTTTATCAAAAACTTGTCGTTATTATTTTTTAATATTTTAATTTTAAATTTAATAAAAACCAAATGTTGTCTAAACTTGTCATTACTTAGTTACCTTATAATTATTTCGCTCATTAAACCAAGTTTCAGAATTAAATTAATTATTTATAAAAATAATAACTAAAAAATAATTAAAATTGAGAATTTCTTATATGATAAAAAGAAGGTTTGTATAAACTATTCATTATTTGGTTATCTTAGAATTATTTTACTCATAAAATTAAATTTCGGAATCAAATTAAATATTTTTGAAAATAAATAAAATAAACTACCTTTATAAAAAAAAAATAATTGAAACTATTTTCACGGAAAACAAGCTTTTATTAAACTTATCATTATTTGGTTACCTTACAATTTTCTCACTTATTAAATTAAATTTCACAATTCAATTAAATATTTAAAAATACCAAAAAAATGAAACTAGTTTTATAAACAACATATAGTTAAAATTATTTTTATTAAAAACTATTTTTGCAAAAACTTGTCATAATTTGGTTACCTTATAATGATTTCACTCATTGAATGTAATCTCATAATTAAACTAAATATTTATAAAAATAAATTAACTTATATTTATTTATAAAAACAAATAACTAAAACTATTTTATTAAAAAAAAATATTTTTGTCAAAACTTATTATTACTTGGTTACCTTATAAATATTTTACTCAATTTATGTTGCCTAATTCAAAGCGAAAAATTAAGTTTTAAAGCATAAATCGAAAGTTGGTGTTTTATTGAAAAATTTCCATTACTCGTCTGGAGTTTTATAATAAAAAAATAAAAAAATGATACTTTTCCAAGCCACACCTGCAAGTTCATGCATTGAAAAGCAACAAATTATCTTTACATATATTTTTATTTATTTATTGGTGCTTATATCCTTTATTGGCTGTTTAGCCGAGCCCCTCCTCCAGTTATATTGATTCCAGGTCAAAATCCCGAAAACACATGCCCGAATGGACATTCACCCGAAACCCAATCACCCGAAAATAATTTACCCGAATAAATTTGCCCGAATACGAATACCCGAATCTTATTAATTTTCCCGAAAAATGCCCGAAAAAATAAAAATAAATTTTATATAAAAATGTTAATAAATAATTAAAATTCAAAATTTTGTAAACAAGTTTTAAAACTATTAACTCAGAAACTGTCTGCAATGTAATTGCCCGCGCTTTGCATTCTTTTCTTCGAACCAATTGACAGTCCCAATAGAATTGATTATTTTTCGACGGTTTGGATCTGACATAAATGTATCCTCCGATTATTAATTTTTTTCCGACAAGTTGTCCCACTTCCTCAATTTCTTCCATTTTTATAAATAATTAAGAACGAATGACTGACTGATGAATTTGACACAAGAATTTTGACAACATTTGTTATGAATAAATAAAGGAATAGCACTCTTTTGTTCTTTTCTTGCATGCACTTCAAGTGTATACTAATTCTTAATTATTTTAAATTTTTTTTTCTTTTCGGGTAAAAGGATTCGGGCAAATGGGTTCGGGCGAAGACGTTCGGGCAAAAAAATTCGGGAAACTGTCAATTCGGGGAAATATGCATTCGGGCGTGTGGATTCGGGCGGGTGTTTTCGGGCGTTTGGGCGTAAACGGTTATATTTACATAGTTAGAATAAATGTTGTATACTAGAATAAGCATAAGAATAACAGGAGACTTTCACTTTGAACTAAAGATCTTTTGTGCCATCAACTCATCACAGTACCTTATGCAAGCCAAGCTCTCTCAACAAGCCCAGAATTGAGTTGGGTTGGGCTGCGAGTATGGGCCTTTCTACTGGCCATATCAGACTAAGAAGTCGACTTCTTCTGCATATAAATATTTGCCAACATCTTTTTAGTACTGCATATAAATATTTGCCAACATCTTTTTAGTACTCAAAGTTATGTAAATAATTTTATCGCAAAATATCTGGAGTACATAAAACTATGCAAAAAAAAAAGGCACCAACGTAGCAAAATAACAAAAATTTCTAAAAGCAAACTATCAGCTGTTGATTGCAATTGTGCTTGAAATTACCATAAAATTTCGCACTTCAATGAACAAATTAATTCAATGCTCTTTGCCACTTGAATTACAACAAAATTCATACAAAATTGATTCATGATTCGTACAGTCAGGCGTTCACTTCGATTACTTCTAGCGGAAGTAGAACTAATGAAATGCAAAACAAAAGAAGAAAAAAAGGCACCAAGCGATTTTCTTGAAACCTTACGAAATCATGCAAGGGGAGACCCTCGGTGCCACAAATGCAAAGCAGCGGGCATAAAGTACAATAAATTGAATGTTTCCAAATGATAACTGGTTGGCGACAGAATGGCTGACTGGCTGTCTGCCTGACTGCGTTTCCAGTTGGCGCTGCCACTGCCAATGCCTTTGTCACTTCCTTTGTAGCTTGTGTGCGTGTGTGTAGGTGTGTATGGGTGTCTTCATGCCTGTGCATTCATTAGTGCATTCAGTGCTCTCAGCCGAACTGTTGAAAGATAATTAAAGAAAGTAGTCAAGGAATTGGCATAATTGCTCTGAATTGCACACAAGTGCACTTGGTTTGACTCAAAATCCAACAGCAACAACAATGTTTGCGTCGTTTTGTACATCGAACACGAAAGTCAAGCTGCAGACTGCCGTAATTCTTGATTACCATTTGCCACAAGTAAATCGAAGTGCAGTTAAGCGTGTTAAGTTTTACAGCATTTTATATTTTTCTTCTTTTGCTCTCTCGCACTTTTCCCCCTCTATCGCAATTTTGCCAAGAAACTAGCAAATTTGCCAATATTGTGCAAACGAAATTTCGAAATTTGTTCAAAGCGAAATTGTGATTTTTGTGTAATCGAATATTTGCAGTCATTTGGAAAAGAAGAGCAGGAAACCTAGCCAGCAGCATACGTTTATGTATTTATTTTCCATTTCTTATAGAAAACATAAACCGAGTGTGCAGTGGCGTATAACAACAATGCAGGGGGTTGGTTCGGGGCGCCAACAAAGTCAATTCGCAAACTAACGCGGATGATGTGCAACCGCTGTTTTGTCTGCATGCGACTGCATAAGAGTTGCATTTCAGACTTTACAGTTTCTTTTTACTTATTTTCATTTTCTATTTATTTTTTTGTTTCAATTTTTTTTATTTTTTGAAATTCGCACACGCTTCGCCAATAGCGCTGGCATTGCAGGCAGTAAACCGCACAACAAACAAAAAAAAAAAGAAACCCAGAATGTCACACGTACACACCTTGGTGACTACGCGCACAGCTTAGAACTATCAGCTGCATTAAAATACTGGTAAAAACACAAAAATATACAAATACAAACATAAACCTTTCTGCTATCGACCACTGCATGTGAAGGCGCTGCATATGAGACGTCACGTATACGCCATGGCGTACAGTTTTGTCCTCATAACCTCTTTTCCCCTAAAAATATGCAAGTATCAGACTTTGTACCGCTGCTTTTTCTAGTTTTCATTTTTGTATTTATCTTTAAGTTGCAACATTCTTTGTTGTTTTTGTTGCCGCCGTCTTACTTGCCGTCGTCGCCTTCTTATTCGTACACAATGAGCCAATTTTGCTTCGCAATCAAATTGAAACAATATTTTCCTTCGATTTTTCCGCAACAGGGCACTGTGAAGCCATTTTATGTACGTAGGTAAAAGAAAATGATTTTCCTGGGAGTCATTCATTTTAATTTGTTTCCAATTTTTGACGTTGTACTCGTCTTATAAACAGAAAAATATTTCTAGTTTGAATGAATATGGCAAACCTTTTTCTTATTCTGCTTGTAGTTAATTTTTTGAAGCTGAGCGATATTTTTTTGGATTAAATCAGTTGGATCTTAGAGTAAATGTGAGTCCTAGGTGTGCTATTCCTCTAAGAGCCTAATTTGCGACTTCATTATCAATGATGTTGGAGTGTCCTGGCCTCCAGAGAATTTTTATTTTTGATTATACAAAAGTACTTTGAAGTTGCCTGTTTAGTTATCGTGGTTGCTTATATTCAAAATTTCTATTTAGTAATAAAATTAAGTCTGAATATATTAGTTAAGGGAAAGAGAAACCCATTATTTCTGCATAGAATTTTCGCGTAAATGGATTAACAGTTCTGTGGTCGATCCTTAGCTCCTGATGGCACGTAATAAGCTGTTACAGTATCGACATCAGCTAACTCTCGCAATTTCACTTTCCGATCATTCAAAATGATTTTGTAGAATTTTTTTATGTTTTCCAGTGTTACCCTCTCAATTGGACGTCCACTGCGTTGCCACTGCGCTGTACCTCATGGGTGTCTGAATGACGACGTTTGAAGTCAGTGAAGTCATTGCTTCACTGGAAAAGTATTTTCCCCATCAAGAAGCCCTGTAAAGCTAGTGCTAACTAAAAAAGAGATGAATGCAATAAAACTAGTGCCATCTATGTTGTAGCCTCGGGACTTTTCAGCTTACGTGTTTATTCCGGTTTTTGGTCCCTTTTCAACTCACTTCGCCTTGCTTTGGCTTATTTCCAATCCAGTTTTGATGTAATTTATATAGATCATGGGTAGAATTTTTTTCTCCGAAGTTCTTACTGCTCTGTTCCTTACCAATAAAATTTGCTCAGGTTTCATCTACTGCTTTTTTAACCAATTCTGCTACTTCTTTTTTACTATTTCATTATTTTCCTTATAGCTCAACGCTTACATATTTTTCTACTCTAAGCTTATTTACTGCATCCTCGTGATTTAAAAATTAGTCAATATAAGTTTAGAATAACTTATTTTATTTAGACAGTTTCTTAGTCTTTAGTCATTCCTACTTTGCAGGGTTTTCTAGTAGGCACGGGTCGTTGTTGACAGGCCACACTCTTTTAGCAGCTTAGGTATAACAAATTAGCGACTCATTATTCATACACTGATGCCGAATCTGCATGGTAAGTTACATGAAAGAATGAAATTTTACTGTAAGCAATTTGTGGTTGTGATTACTTCTCGTAGAGAAGACGTAAGCTGGTCACCAATATTACGCAATTCTACTGCGCTCCACTTTTTTCGTGGAATTTCAAGAAAACGCAGGTATATATAAAAAAAAATAAACAATATTTTAAATCAGTTTGAAGCGGTTGTTTTATTTATATTGGGTTATTTGATTTTTTTATATTTTATTCTTTTTTTTTTAATATATTTAGTTTTATTTAATTTATTAGGTGCGCAACTAAGTTCTTTTGATGAAAATACAACTTTATTCTGAAACAATGGTTACGAATGAATCACAGAAAATATCGCTACTACTTTTTCCTATCTTTCTGGTAGATCTCGTATACCATCGCGGTAAGACAGTTCATCTTTTGAGACTATCCACGGATCCATCTATTGATGTCTTCATATGAATGGAACTGCAGGTCAGCTAGACCATATGCCATCGATGAGAACAGGTGATAACCGGACGGCGCAATATCTGGAGAATATGGCGGGTGGGGTAGGATTTCCCATTTCAGTGTTTCCAGGTAGGTTTTAACGGGTTTGCCAACGTGAGGTTGAGCGTTGTCATGCTGTAGAATCACTTGTTCATGCCTCTCCGTGTATTGCGGCCGCTTCTCTCGCAGTGCTCGGCTCTGTGATGGTATCGCTTGGTTTTAACAGTTCATAAAAAATAACACCAACTTGGCCCCACCAAATACATAGCATAACCTAAGCAGTGTGAATATTGGGCTGAGACGACGACGTAGAAGCATGACTGGGCAGTCCCCATGACTTTATTTTCTTTGGATTGCTGTAATGAGTCCATTTTTCATCACCCGTCACGATGCGATGAAGAAAATCCCTTCCTGTTTTGCCTTTTTGCCACTGGAGCAGCTGTTTACACGCGAAAAAGAAAAAGGACGTTCAACATTCCTTGGTTTTAACTCATAAGGAACCCAAGTCCCCTGTTTCTGAATCATTCCCAAATCATCAAAGCATGCAATCGCTTGGAAATGGAGTGGCGGGTAACTCCTAATACTGAAGCAAGCTCATCTTGCGTTTGACTCTCTTCTAACGCAAAATACTTCCTAAATACTATGCCAAAATCTAAGGTAAATCGGAGAAACACTTCCATGACTTTATTCGAAATAGACTAGTTGGGGACGCTTGGGCCATAGAAGACTTTAAATGAGTTTTGTGGATTTATTTTCCAAGCATCGATTTTTGGCTTTTTACTCTCTTCTAACGCAAAATACTTCCTAAATACTGTGCCAAAATTTCAAGTAAATCGGAGAAACACTTACGGAGATACATGGCTTTATCCGAAGTAGACCAGTTGGGGACACTTGGGCCATAGAAGACTTTAAATGAGTTTTGTGGATGTATTTTCAAAGCACCGATTTTTGGTTTTTTACTCTCTTCAAACGCAAAATACTTTCTAAATACTGTGCCAAAATTTCAAGTAAATCGGAGAAACACTTACGGAGATACATGACTTTATCCGAAGTAGACCAGTTGGGGACACTTGGGCCATATAAGACTTTAAATGAGTTTTGTGGATTTATTTTCAAAGCATCGATTTTTGGTTTTTTACTCTCTTTTAACGCAAAATACTTTCTAAATACTGTGCCAAAATTTCAAGTAAATCGGAGAAACACTTACGGAGATACATGACTTTATCCGAAGTAGACCAGTTGGGGACACTTGGGCCATAGAAGACTTTAAATGAGTTTTGTGGATTTATTTTCAAAGCACCGATTTTTGGTTTTTTACTCTCTTCAAACGCAAAATACTTTCTAAATACTGTGCCAAAATTTCAAGTAAATCGGAGAAACACTTACGGAGATACTTTATTCGAAATAGACTAGTTGGGGACACTTGGGCCATAGAAGACTTTAAATGAGTTTTGTGGATTTATTTTCCAAACATCGATTTTTGCTTTTTTACTTTCTTCTAACGCAAAATACTTCCTAAATACTGTGTTAAAATTTCAAGTAAATCGGAGAAACAGTTACGGAGATACATGACTTTATTCGAAATAGACTAGTTGGGGACACTTGGGCCATAGAAGACTTTAAATGAGTTTTGTGGATTTATTTTCAAAGCATCGATTTTTGGTTTTTTACTCTCTTCTAACGCAAAATACTTCCTAAATACTGTGCCAAAATTTCTTGGATAAAAAAGTGGATCTTAAACTTTCTTAACTGAACACGCATTTTTATAATAAAATTCAATATTTTGCAAGCGTTGTTCGTTTGTAAGACGATTCATGGTAAAATTACAGGCCAAACTGAAGATGTTTGACAGTGAAACAAAACACGAATCGTGCGCCTGCTGTTTAAACCAACTGTTTAAAAAGATAATACCTAAAAAATCACCCTTTACTTTGGTTTATTTCTTTTTATCTTTTATTAATTGTTTTCATTTCTCTTAATTTGATTGTGTCTTTTTAGTTATTTTTTATTTTCAATTTTTTTTTTTCTTAATTTTTTTTAATTTCAATTTATTTTATTGTAATCTTTGATCTGGTATATTAATTTTATTTTTATTTATTTATTTATTAAAATTTTATTTTTTTTCTCCTTTTTTCATTGATTTTATTTCCCTTTATATTATTCAATTTGCCTGTTTTTGTTTTAATTGTTGAACTTGTTTCAAATCCTTTAAAAATAAACTTTTCCTTAATTTTGTTTTTTTTACATTTTAGTTGTTTTGGTATATATTTATTAGGTTTATTTCTTTTCATTTGATTGCATTTTGGTTTATTTTATTTATTACATTAATTAATTTTTTTTTTTTTTGTTTTTGGTTTGTCATTTATTAAATGTTTTACTTAATTTTTAATTTTTTTTCTTTTTCTTTGTTTTTATTATTATTTATTTTAATCTATTAAAATTTTTCCTTTTACTTTGTTTTACTTTATTATATTTTCTTATGTTTTTCGTTGTTTTGTTTAATTCATAAATTTTTTATTTATTTTTAAAAGTTATTTTCTTCTTTACCTCCTTCTTTTTTACCTTTTATTTATTTCTGTTTTCCTTTGCTTGTTTTGTTTTACCTTCTGCTCAAATATGAAAGAGACGTTATCAATAAAACGGTCCGCGGATGACATATGGCAAAAATAAAGTTTTTGTTTTTTGATAGGACTGTTATAAGCTTACATGGCAAATTTCAGCGTGATATGTCACATAGTTTGTTTTCTGTGCTACTGTAAACAAGTCAAGCTCGAGTGTGTTCTTCGAATTTAACGATGGAAATTCAAAGAATTTGTTTGAAATTTTGTTATTCCAACGAAATTTCGGCTTCAGACGTCTTAAAAATGTTGCAGACAACCTATGGGGGCTCTGCTCTATCGCGTGCACGTGTTTTCCAGTGGTACAAATCGTTCAAAGAAGGCCGTACATCGGTTGAAAACTTGCCTCATGAACGTCGTCCAGCAATATCAGTAAACGAGGAAAACATCGGAAAAGTAAAGGAAATTGTGCTTGAAAATCGCACAAATCGCAAAATCGGTTAACGCTGAATATTATTTAGACGTTTTAAAGCGTTTGCGCGAGAACATTCGTCTTAAAAGGAAGGAATTGTGGGACAACAAGTCATGGTTCTTGCATCACGATAATGCACCAGCTCACACATCACGTCTTGTTCGCGATTATTTGAACAAAAATAATGTTAATATCGTTCCGCAAGCACTGTATTCGCCTGATATGGCTCCATGTGACTTTTTCCTGTTTCCCAAGCTCAAGTTGCCGCTCCGTGGAAAACATTTTGAGACAATTGAAGTCATAAAAGAGAATTCGAAGAACACACTCGAGCTTGACTTGTTTACAGTAGCACAGAAAACAAACTATGTGACATAACACGCTGAAATTTGCCATGTAAGCTTATAACAATCCTACCAAAAAACAAGAAATTTATTTTTGCCATATGTCATCCGCGGACCGTTTTATTGATAACGTCTCGTTCATATTTGAGCAGAAGGTAATTCCTTTTAATCCATTTTTTTATTTTATTTATTATTTCTATATTGATTTAGTTTATTTAGTTTATTAGAAGTGGTAAATAGATGAACCCTACAGGCCTACGTTATGTCTTTTTACAGTTCTAGTTTATTTTATTATTTGTTTTATTGCATATTGCATACCAATTTATTGCCTTTTATAGTGTACTAGTTTTTTTCATTAAATATGTTTTCTTTAATCTTTTTTATTTTTGCTTTGTTTTGATTTAATTAGTTTTATTTTATATTATTTAATTCGTTTCGGTTCATTTCTTTTCCATTTCCTATCTCTTCCATCTCATATTCCCATTTATATTATATTTCACTTCATTCCTCTTCCTGTTCCGTCACTTCAAGTTAACGCTTTTACATCTCTTCGGTTACAGTTTGTCATAATTTTGGCTGATTACTCTCTTTTCAATCATATTTCTCTTCAAATTTCGTCTTCATTCATTTCAGTATATTTCATTCCCTAAGATTTATTCTTGCTTTCTATTCTTTAAGTTTCAATTTTATTCCTTTCTCCACATTCCGTTTCATATCATTATTTGATTCCCTCTCATTCCTTCTAATTCCATTTCATTCCATTCCCTCATACATTTCATTGTATTGCCATTTTTAGATCTACTTTTTTTCTTTAATTTTTCTCAATTTTACTATATTTATGTAATAAAATTTACTTCTACTAACGATTACCCACTGTGCGATGTAACTTATTCCCTACTTATCTTCCCCGTATAAAATATATGCACATACAACCAGGTATATATTTTACAAGCTGATTTCCCAGTGCGTTGTTTGCATTGTACATTTTCCTTCTCAATATTCGAAATGAGATTTTCCCAAAGTTAGTTCTTTCCACATTATCCCGACTGATACTAAACTTGCAATACTCACACACAACCCATATACCTCGTCTAACTTTCTCTGGTGTTACCTTTTTATATCGCTTGTCTTCCTTCTATTTATTTAGCTTATCCCTGCGTACACCTGGGCCGCCTTGACAGCCACAATTTCAATTCAACTGACTGCGTGCGGCGGTTGGCTGACGGCGGTCGGTTGCACCAAACAAATACACAAACAGTTTTTATTAGCGCAGCTAAGTACTCACACAGCATGATCACGCTGAACTTGCACACACACACACACATGTACATATACAAATTCGTTTATGGCATTTCAACATGGCGTACTTTGCACCTTTTCCGTCTTGCACCGTTATTTGTATTTTCGTATATATTTGTATTTATATTGGTGTCGCTCGCTCGGTTGACAACAGTTTGCTTGTTGTTTGTTTGCAATCGTTTTTGCGTTGTATTTGTTCAATAACCAAAAAAAGCAATGGAAACGACAAACGGCTTGCATTTTCTCTTCCTTTTGGACGAAGTTAAATAAAATATAAACTCAATGAACCTTTTTGCTCTCTTTGATAGATTTTATTTGCTGCTTCCTTTGAAAGAGTAAAATACTTTCGTATTTTGTTGTGTTTTTTTTTACCTTGCATTTTTATTTCGTTTTATTTTTTAAGGCAACGAGTTGTGAAATTGTCGAATTGTGAAAGATAAATGAAATTGAAAATTGAAAAATTTACGAAAGTGAAATAAGAAAAGGATGAAGCCTAAGATGTGTATGTAAGGAAATAAATATATCATGCAACGAAACTCTAGGTATAAGGAAGAAATAACTTATACATACACATTCACAGTATATATATGTGAGTATGTATGTACAATTGACGCGCACATTCTTAGTGAGACATTGGTGGAGCAATTTTTGGTGGTCGTATTGTCAAATAAAGAGACCTACAGTTTTGAGACACCTTTGAATGCTAAGAGCCGTTTAGTCAATTAATAAATTTCTTAGGAAAAAAAAAGTATACTCGTAAAATACGATATATGAAGCTTGAAAAGTAGGAGAAACGCTCAAAAATTGACAGAACTCAGTGGCCACTGTGATGAAGCAACAGCTGCTACGCGATTCAACAAAGCATTAAAATTGTTGAAATTTATTAGCAAAGAAATTACGGTTTAAGGTGCTGCTTATTGCTTCACTTTCATTTATTTCAACTAAATAAATACATGAATTACCATCAATATCAAGCAAAATCTACAAGACGTACCGTGCACTGTGTCCAAGCAGCAACGCTCACTGCCAATGTCTACAGATATACACTGAGATGCTAAGTTCTTGTGGCCTGGTATCCAGCGACTATTTCCTGAAGGCTACCTGAAATCTCAGAAAAGCCACAGAAAATAGGCGCCCTGATGTCCAACATAACTCGCGCTCTCCAGAAATTGGTTTCAAATTATGCGGAGTTGCCATCCAAAAGTGGTCCATTAGTATGCGCCAGTTAAAGTGAAACAACACCTCTTCAGCTATTTCCTTTATGAAATTGCAAATTTCGAGCGCTGTTAGTGAGCAACCCGGCAATTTCAACAAGGAATGCTTCTGGAACGATTTGAAGTTTTAAGTTACGAACAAAGCCAGTGTATCATATTCCAGAACACAAAAAAAAAATAAAAAATACCAAAATCCAGGCAACCAGCATAAAAGATTCCGTTCCCTTATAGTTTTTACACCGTATGGAAAAAGTTTACATAGTATTAGGCAGTCCTATGTGGTATATGAAAAGTTGAACAATTTCGAGATTTATACTATGTTGAAAATTTTGGCATAGGGGCTTTACATTGAAATATCCTAGGTTTTTCAAGAATGTTTTTTATTAATTTTTTAGGATAAAATATAAAAGTAATTCCAACAAAGCTTTCTTATTATACAGGGTGGGCCAAATAAGACCTACTAATGTTAAACACAAATAACTTTTGCAATAATCCCTTATTTTGGTTAATTGTTTTTATACATTGAATATATTTTATAGAAATAATGTATGAAATATTACATCAGACAAATGTCCACCATTTTTCTCGATACACAGATTGGCTCTTTTTAACACGTTTTCCATTACACCACATAATGTTTCTGGTTGAAGGCTCAGTATTTCGTCTCGAATATTTTGCTTCAGCTGTCTAATAGTCTCTGGTTTATTAAAATACACTTTGTCTTTTAAATATTCCCATAAAAAGAAGTCGGGCGCAGTAAAATCTGGCGAACGAGGTGGCCAAGCGCAGCGGATGGTATGCGCAGTTGCTCCATCTTGTTGAAACCACAAATTAGGATATTGCTCCGCCATTGGCCGCAAAAAGTTTTCAATCAATGTTCTGTAAGAAGCTCCTGAAATCGATTCCGGCGTTTCATCCTCATTTTCGAAGAAATATGGACCGATAACTCTAGTGGCCATAACACCGCACCAAACAGTACATTTAGATGTTGGCGTGTTGCCCTTGGACTTTCAGATATTTACGCTGCGTTAAAACAATTGATCGTTGACAAGAATATAAAAACTCGATAATTTTAACGCGTTGAGTTTTACTGTAGGGTTCCATAATAAATTTCCAACAATTCAATTATGACCTACAAAAAGAGAAAAATAAATATGTCAAATAATAAAAAAGTTATTTGTGCTTAACATTAGTGGGTCTTATTTGGTCCACCCTGTATAAGTACAAACAAAGTTTTTTTATTATTATTGGCTTAGAGAAAAACATTTTTTTTAATAAAATTTTTGTGTGGTTGGAAAAGAATTTAAACAAAGTTAATTTTTTTTGAAAAGTTCGTGGAAATTTTTTGTAGAAAATTTTTTACTTTTTTTTAACACATAATTTTGTTTTTTAATTTAATTAAAAAAATTTTTTTTTTCAAAAAAATTGAACTTTTGTGTTTCGTAAAAAAATTAATGTTTCGGAAAATTTTGAGTTTTATTTGAAATTTTTTTTTTGAAAAATTTTATTTTTTATTTTTGGAAAAATTTTTATTTGCATCTTGAAAACATTAAATTTTTGTATATTCTTTTTTTATACATAAGTTTAAACAAATTTGTTTTATTATTATTGTAGTAGAGAAAATTTTTTGTTTAAATTGAATTTTTGTGTTTTGGAAAAGAATTTAAACAAAGTTAATTGTTTTAGAAAAGTTCGTGGAAATTTTTTTTTAGAAAATTTTTTAATTTTTTTTTAACATGTAATTTTGTTTTTTAATTTAATTTTTAAAGTTTTAAAAAAAAAATTTTATTAGTACAAAAAAAGATTTTTTTGTTTTGGAGAAAAAAAACTTTTTCTTTCAAAAAAATTGAATTTTTGTGTTTTGTAAAAACTTTATTTTTTTGAAAAATTATTTTGCATTTTTTGAAAAAATTGAATTTTTTTTAATTTTTTTTTTTTGGAAAATTTAAATTTTTTGGAACATTTTTATTTGTGTTTGAAAACATTAAATTGTTTTATATTCTTTTTTTATACATAAGTCTAAATACAGTTTTTTTTATTATTAAAGTTTTAGAGAAAAAAAATTTTTTTAAATAGAATTTTTGTGTTTTCGAAAAGAATATATTGCAAACAAAGTTAATTTTTTTTTTTTTTAAATTTATGTGGAAATTTTTTTTTAAAGAAAATTTCTTATGTTTTTTTAACATATAATTATGTTTTTTTTAAATTAATTTTCTTTTTTTTTAATTTTTAAGATAAATTTTATTTTTGCCGCTTTTGAAGAAGACGTTTGTTTGTCCAGCGGTACTGCTTGCTGGACTAGATCCTTACAAAACATTTTGAGAAAACAAAAATGTTGAAATGTTTCATGTTCTCTTCATGTTAAGTAAAACAAGCCCTGACGTATATGACATTTTACTTCATTTATTCATATATGTAAGAAACAAGGAAAAGTATAAAATTATGAATGTTGCCCGCTAGAGTGCGAAAGCATGTAAAATGACTTGGTTGACAACAAAAAAAAAAGTCAGACATGCTACATTTAATTTAAAATTTTTACCTGATACTTGCATTGCAGACGAAGAACTTTAGCTGCCCGGTGAGAACTTGGAGCAATTACATTCAAGATACTGTAGTAGATTTAACTCCCACCTATCCAAAATCAATCCCGAAATCCCACATCCGACCAAAGCCGGTCCCATCATATCCTGCATAAAGCTAACCACCCATTCAAGCACACCCTTAAACCCACTCAGCAAAAACTACAGTGCCACTACGATAAAAGTGAAAAGTATACTATATACGGTGCTTTATCTATTCCCTTCGGACAATATGGGCATCGAAGATGATGTACGCTCTGAAAGGCAAATCGTATAAAAAGTTAATAAAGTCTGGGAAACCGATTTAGAACAGCCTGTGAGGATTTATTCCATAAAAAAAACGCTCAGAATATTCTATTTCACCTAATATTAAAAGAGGATTTCCGCTTTAACTTTTTATTTATAAGAGCTTGATTGGCCTACTTGTTAGCTTTCGATATGGTTCAATGGTTATGTAAACAGTCACGCCCACAGTTTTTCAATTGACGCAGTTTGATGGCTTGGGTTCTTCCACTTCTGTTAGAAAATCAACTTAGTGAAATGTGAACAGAATTCTAATTGTGCCTGCGCTGAATTTTGTGGAAGTTGAAAAACGGAGGTATAATTTAAATGCTGACACCCCTCTTCTCGGCTTCCTTTATTTGCAAAACGAAATATAAGTTTCAACGTTAGAGAAAAAGTTCATTAGCAGTAATTAGCAGGAAAAATCACATTTAGTAGCATTTTTAAAAATAACCAACACCAAATACGCGGACTCATTACACACCACCACAAAGCTACCAGCACCTCAGCTAAGCTGCTCATATCGCAACCACACACATAATTCTTATGCAACAATATATTGAGTTGAAAATTTATTGTAATTTATTTTTTCCGGTCATATTTTACTCTTTTAATGAGGTAATGACCACTTCAATTAACTACGCCTACCAGCCGCTGTCTCAAGTGGCCATTGAAAATTCAATAGCACAGAAAATTTAATACAACAACAACAAGCGAAATATTATTAAAATTCACAAAACAACGATATTTATGTGAATAACATATAACAACAAACTCGTACGTATGTATATGTATTTATAGGTATGTACGTTAACAGCAACAAAACAACATAAATCGTGCTGCCTCAGCGACATTATTACCAGCTTGGCAATAGCCAATTTATAAAATTAATTCAAATTTATTAAGAAATAAGAAAGCAGCGCAAACACGACACTTGCCGTGGCGCCACTAATGTCATCGCAGAAGCACGGCTGCTGCATAACTAGAAGACAAAAACAGGTGGCATAGCACATCGGAAATTATGGCGCGACAATATCGGATGACTGCAATCGAAATTTTACCTGCTGTGCACAATAAATTACAGACATTCCGGAAAGTAGCAGACGTTGCAGACTCGTAGATAGGTAAGTAGATAGGTCTAATACGAGTGAGCAGCGTACAGTACATAGATATTTATATGAAATCGTGTTAGACGAAGCCCCACAGGCAAAATCCAATAAAAGCAATAGCCACAGAATGGTGCCACTGGATTCCTTCCAGTATGCAAGGTAGCTGAAGGTGCCACATCTGACACTCAGCCAAGACAAAAGAGCAAATGAATATGCGCTAAAAACAGCTGGAATGGCTAAAAAAATATATGTATGTGTATACAGTGGTGAGCGTAAAAATGATAACTGATAGGTGACCTCCTTTGCAGGACCATAAAAGTTGTAGGCTGACTTTTTGTTACATAAAATCGGGTGTTTTATACTGCATGAGAATCGAAAGTGCCCATTAACTATGGTTTGACTGCTGAGAATGGTAAACTGTGTTAACATTTCGGCTCAACAAGATTTGGTAAGTCATCATGAATCATTTAACGCCAAAACAATTCTTCTAAATTTTGGGAATTTATTTTGACAAAATAAAACTGCTCGCGATGTTCATAGGACCTGACCATCTGTCTTTACTCCTTTCGAAATGAGGAAGGAGCTATCGGGCGATGCTGACTGAATTTTTATTTCCACCAATATTCAGCCAGACATCGACGACATTTGGTTTTAACAAAGCGATGCAACTTGGCGCACTTGGCAATCCATTTATTACAATATTCCGGCCATCATTGATGCCACACAGCCAGATTTATTAGAAAAAGTAGTAACAAAGTAAACTTATCGAAAAAACTCGTATCCCCGGCGGGCATATGCCGGATATCATTTTCAATAGAATTAATTCCATGAAATTATTTGCAAGATTACAATAAAAAAAAAGTATTCCAACAAAATTTTTGTTTCGTAGTATCAGACTAATTTAAATTCTCAAGCTCTTAAGAATCCTTTTTTTTCCTGAGTTAAAATGTAGGTCTTACCATAGGCACTAAAATAAAGCTTCTTAAGTTGCGCACCTATTTTAACGGTATTGCGGTGTTAAGGTGGGGGCATCTTCCATTTTTAAACATCTTCCCTTTTTATATAATATTTTTTTTTTTTGGCTTCCATAAACATCTTTTTTCATTTTATGCCTTCAAGGATATCATATAAACATTTTTATATAGCAATCAAACTCCCATAAGAGCTAAGAGCCATAACTTGTGAGCAGGATCCACCTCCGCATCTGCCAGCCGTGACCAAACGCGGTTTTCTGCAAATCGTAGTTTTCCAATTGAGCATTTCAATAAAAAGTTAAAGTTTTAATAAACCGAATCAAGTCAAAAATCATAAGGGTTCACTCAAAGTATGGTTTTCTATATAAACTTTCAAGAAATTGAAAATTAATTTTTCTCTGAATAAAAGTAGTAAGCAATGACTTAAAAAATAGTTTTCCTGTTATAACATACCGAATTTGAATTTTTAATTATATATATATATATATATAATTGGCGCGTACACCCTTTTTGGGTGTTTGGCCGAGCTCCTCCTCGTATTTGTGGTGTGCGCCTTGATGTTGTTCCACAAATGGAGGGACCTAGAGTTTCAAGCCGACTTCGAACGGCAGATATTTTTATGAGGAGATTTTTTCATGGCAGAAATACACTCGGAGGTTTGCCATTGCTTGCCGAGGGGCGACCGCTATTAGAAAAATGTTTTTCTTAATTTGGTGTTTTCACCGAGATTCGAACCGACCTTCTCTCTGTGAATTCCGGAAAAAGCAGTTAATAATGGCTATCCGACACCAACATTTTACGGAGGAAGATTGGTCGCATGTTCTGGGGTCTGAAGAATCGACTTTGGAGGGAAACTTATTTTACATCATATTAAAAGATAAACAACTATAGTTTCGTAACCTAGTCCAATTTCGAGGCAATAACACAAGCCTTATTAAACGATTTTTTTTTCTTTCCCACAGGTAATTGGAACACTTGGTGAGACGTTCGTGAGATGATGGGTTGCCGAGGAATGCCATCCAGATTCCGTCGTACCCGCTGTTAAACATGAACAGTAGTACAGGAACTTATTGAAAAGTTTTGAAAATGTGTTTGTTAATTACTCAACTTTCATAATTTTTCTATAAAAGCACGACATTTTTTTATATGGAAAAAATGCACTACATTTTCAATGGGTCACAAAACTGCATACTTGAATTTCTTATAAGCAGAATTAGTCACACGAGCAGTTCCACGAAAGCTAGTGCAAGTTGGGTTATTTCCTCTAAAACCTGCCAAAAACTTTTTTGGCTGAAAACATGCGCGAAAAAAGTTTGAAATTTATGAATAAGTATGCAAATTTAATAGATATGACTTTACAGAGGCAATATTCTCAGATGGAACCCAATAAAATTGGTTTGCATTATGCGAAATAGCTTGCGGACGACCACCGAATTCAAGAAATGATTTTCGGATAATTGCATTAGAAAAATCATTAGCTAGGCAGCTATTTGAATGAATTGGTTATATTTTATCTATCATGGCATAGGAAAATACACACTAATAGAGGAATTAGTAACAAAATTACTTATAAAAACATTTTTATGTGGCCATCTAAGTTGGAATGGCCGGGAATGTCAATAAGGATGTCGGTACAAGCCTTTGGTTGACCTCTATGGATGCAAAACGTTTTCTTTTCATGATCAAATCCAATTTTCTGAATAAATAGAAGTCACAGAAAGCCATGCCAGGCGAATACGGTGAGTGATTGATGTTTAAATTGCGATTTATAGTCAAAAAATCAGTCACAAAAGTGGCTCGATGTGATGGTGCATTATCACGCAATAAGCGCCAGCTTCCTCCTTCGCACTATTCAAGGCGAGTTCGATGAATGCGATGCACCAAACTTTTCAAAACGCCAAGATAGAAAACTGCATGTACGGTTTGGCCCGTCGGCATGAGCTCCTTGTAGACAGTTTCCTTGAACATCGACTTGGTTTTTGACTTGTCCAAACGCGATTTTTGGGTGGTCGCGCGTATGGGGCCTTCCATTTGGCACTTTAACGCTTAGTTTTAGGTTCATGTTGGAAACAGCATATTTTGTTGTTGTCAGTTACAATGTTGTAAAGGAAGTTTTCGTCTGTTCTCGCCTCTTTAATAAGGTCTTTCGAATGTTGAATTCTGAGCAATTTGCGGTCCTCAGTTAACTTGTGCGGAATGAAACGTGCACAGAACTTTCGTATACCCAAATGATCAGTTAAAATAGAGATATTCAACTCCGATTCGATGAATTACAACGGTGATTTCGGTTAATTTTTGATAACTTTACGAACAATTTCGATTGAGTTTTCGGTGATTACTGATTTTGAGTGACTTTGGTGATTACATTTTTATGACGTCAGATTTGTTTATTTTATGCTTCACATTGTATAATAATGAATTATTAATGGTGTTTTACCAGCACGAAATAGTGTCACAAATTATTTCCAGAACTATTCGGCTTCTTTTGTAGCTAACTGTTTATTTTTCGCCGTTAATTTATATGTAGGTCATCAGTCAGGTCAGGTCAGACAGTCATGAATTCCTCTTTCCAATAGCGATTTCCGTTATCATAATAAAATATCTAAAAATAGGTATAAATATTTAATATTAAAAGGAGCTTGCATAACCTTTTTCAATAAAATCTTTGATAAAATTCGATTGAAATTTTGATGCAGGCTCTTCGAATTTTTTTAAATATTGTACAACGTTTCAAAATTGGTTTCATATGGAGTTTCTGATAGATTCAACCATATTTTTTTAATACTAATATAATATTTTTATAAAAAAATTATTGGAATTAAAAAATTAATAAATAAAGACTTAAAGCTGGTTCATAATCTTTGCTTTTAAAGTATATATAGTCACGCATGTAAATCAATACACGTTTTTTTTTGCTTTAAAAAAAAAAATAATAACTTGAAAGAGTAATTTTAGGGGGTTAGGGGTAGTCGGAGGTTTGAAAAAATCAACCAATCAATCAAGTCAATTGCTCTATTTTACAAAAATAAAAGCATAGCAATAAAACATCATAATTTGACTTGACTTTAGCGAAACTTCAAAAAAAAAAATTTATGAAAATGTAAAAAAATATCCAATTTTTTGAAAATTATGACTGTCCCTAACCCTTTAAAGTAATTGCAATTTATTTTTCGTTTATGTATGCTATTTAATTATATTTATTTTTTTATTTAATTTTACTTTTGGAGGTAACACTTTTATGTTCGCCACTATAAGCCAGGTAGCGTTTGCGCAAAAGTATAGGACAGCTGTTGAGAAATTTTGGGGAATAAATTGTGTTCATAGGTATTCATAAGATTTTTAAATTTATGTTAGTTAGAAGTGGCTTACCTTTCTAATTTTTGTCTTTTCTTCGCCGCTTATATAAAAAAAAAGAATTTCAGGATTCTATTCGAAAAAGCAATAGGAAAATATAACTTCCTATGGAAAGGCAGAGACAGAAACTTGCGTCAATAATATGATGCCTTAAAGGACGCTTATATAACATATACAGACATATAAGCATGAATGCCCGCGTGTCTGTATGTATGTACATATATAAGTATGTATGTTTACAAATATTCAGATCCGCGTTTTTTTTTCTTCTAACATCATTTTGCTCTCTTTCCTTTCACAACTAAAGTTATTTTCCAATTGCTAGCTTGTGGCAATAAAACAAATACTAAACTGAGACGGCAGTGGGGAGCGGCATGGAAGTATCCTCGAACGATTCACCTTTATTGTGACATTATTTGTTGTGAAATAGTGCTAATGGCATTTTAGTCCTCACCCGCACATAAGCACCATATAATTTTATGCGTCTATGAATGGCGCTCGTTACGCTGGTGTGAATGAATAAGACTAGGAAGTGGCAATTTCCGCAATTAAAACGAGCAATCGCTTATATATAGATAACGTGAAAACGATAAGGAAAAAATTTACTACTTGCAATATTTTCTGAGCATTTATTTGTCCATTACAATATTCGCGCGCAGATTATAAGACTCGGTAAGTAAAACATGCAATAGTATTTATTCTCGTTTAACCCTCAAGTCATAGTGAAAAAGCTGAAATATACTTAAAGTATAGAAGAAGAATTTTGCAGCAAGAATTGTAACTCTTGGGACTCAATAAAAATCAGAATTTTTTTTAATAGAGGAGCGGCTGCTTAAGTAATAGAGGTGGCAGTTGAGTGCTGAAGATCACGCCCAAAAACCCGTCTCATTTTTCCATAGCCCTCAAAATCAATAAAAAGAGGTTGTCTGTAAATTTGGTTTACTGAAGATAGTTTAACGTGACAAGGTCATAAGAAAATACTGATGGAATGGTTGCATTTTTCAAAATAAAATTTTAATTTTATTTGTTTGATAGATATTTTGCATGGATATAGAGAAGGAGGTCAATGGAATCGCAATGGAAAAGGTCAAGTTACATTTCCACAACCGTGAAAAATTACGAAACATTTATCAAATTCATGAAAGATATGTTCAATTTCGATTGTGCATCAGACGTTAATAAGTCAACAACACTAAGAGGCAACATCATCGGTTTGAAACACCCCCTTTCATTTCCTACTTTTCCTATCATCTCCTATTCTCAACAGAGAAATGGTTCATTACCATGCACACAGGAAGAAGGCATATGCAAATACAAATATGTGAATTTATATGCATATGCGCATATACATACATATTAGGCCGGGTCGATTTGTGGGGAGGCAAAAAAATCGCCCATTGCTCTGTGAAAATCATATTTTAGGGATCAAAATAAGAAACTTTGCCGAAGAAACCATTCTTCTAAAACGAATTCTGATGTCCCCCAATTTGGGTCGAACTTTTTAGTTTCTTTTCTCATGTAAAGCCAAAAATGGTGATATTTTGAAATAATTGTATGGGTAACCTCCCAGGGGAGTTCCAGGGGGTGTGCTACTGGCATGGGTGGATCGGGCGTCCAAAGTTAGTGGGGGTCGGTCATACATTTGGACTCGATTGGAGCACTCTAAATGGGTCAAAGTGGGATTTTTCGTTCGACCCAAATTGGGGGACATCAGAATTCGTTTTAGAAGTATGGTTTCTTCGGCAAAGTTTCTTATTTTGATCCCTAGAATACGATTTTCACAGAGCAATGAGCGGTTGTTAAATCGACCCGCCCTAATACATATGTATATATGCTCACTCAAGTAGGAGAGAGCCAGATGTCGAACGTTGCCGAACGCGGGGGCCGATTGTGCCTCTTTGTCGTTCGCTCCGCGCTCTCGCTTACAGTTCAAGCAAGGTAACGCGGCATGAGCAAGATAACACCGCATTTTTTAGTACGTGCAGCCATCTAAATCGAATTATAAGACGTTTTCACGTCAAAAATCTGGCTTACTATTTTCATTCCAGAAATTTAATTTGTTTTTTAATTTTTGTAATGAAAACTATTACAAAAACCAGGTTAAGCAAAACACTTTTTTTTATAATTTACACCAAGTCGTAGGGCTTCAATGTCTCCTATAAAATAAAGTTCCAAAATTTGTATGTAGGCTAATAACTACGCACCGAATACTCCAATTTGCACAGGGTTTTTTCAATATGGAAACTAATCGCTGCCTAATGGTTCTTTTCTATATGTACATAGTCCTGTCATAGGTTCTGTTACAAGTTAAGTGCATTATCCCTTTCGATCCGAAAAGCCGCTGAGGTAAAGGGAACTTGATTTACGTTTTCAATCGTTACAATAGGGAAAATAAAAGCATTCCATCACTTCAGGATTTGAATCGGGTAAAAAGGGGTGGTGGCACATATATGTCCCGTCAGCGTTCTTGAATGGGACTTATATGTTCCGATTAGTATTTTATCCTCGAGCATATACCGGGACACATAGGTCCTGTTCGGATCGAAAGGGTTATATTGGGTCGTTCGAAAAGTAATTTCATTTTTTTGTGGATATATCGAGCTTCGAGGTTAAAGCCACGCCTTTTATGTGGTCATAAACAGTTGAATTCGATAAATTTAACCTCTCACCGATCTCACGTGTTGTTAATCGCCGGTTTGCATCAACTAATGCTTTTATCGCGGCTTTATCAGCTTCAACCGACCTTCCAGAACGTGGTGCATCTTCGGTTGATTTCTTTCTGGCTTGAACAGCATTTTTACCTTTTCTGTCAGGAAAAAACGAAATTACTTTCCAAACAACACAAGTTAAGAAATTATAATAAGTACTTTTTTAAATGAAGTGAGTTTCATTATAATGCAAATATTTAAGAAAAAATAATTTTCATTCGAATTGGACACCATTTGATTTTAGACAAGCCTTCAAACGATTAAGTCATTCAGCTATTTCAGCAGGCACGGTTTACATGCATATTGACGTCGCTGCTCGAAGCAAAGATTGTTAGAGACTCTCCAAATTTCTGTGGTCAGGTCTTTGACAGGCCGTGCTCTTCAATTCTCTCTACAAACTGTAGTCCAATGGATTTATATCTGTACTTCCAGAGGGCCAACCATCTGCGGCTATGAACCCATGAATATTGTTTTTTAGCCACTGCTAGGTGGTTTTTGTCTTATGGACTGGAACGGAATCTTGCTAGGAGATCCAACGCTCTCTATTGAAAAGAGTACTGCTTAACTGCTTCACCACGTCTTCTAAGACATCCGCCTGGTGCACTTTCGTCTCGGTTTTAGCTCATTTTTCGCAGAAATGAAAATATGTAACGCCTTTAGAAGACACTTCGCACCAAACCATTCTGCGGGCTGGATGCCGGTAACGCTGAACCCTGGGAACAACATTTCTTGCGTCTTTAGAAGTTTTATCTATCCCATGATCAATCTCAGAAATTTTACCTGAGAACATCTGATACAAAAATGCCTCTCCTAAATCTAGTAGGAACAGAGAAAAAAACGCTGAATTACTGTTCACCTCCCGACTTAAGTCTTATACTGAGTTTTCGTTGATGCTTATGATATCCATATGTAGATACCATGGATTGTGTGCCGTACCCAATTCCTTTTCGGCTCATTTCTTCTTATCGTTTTTAGCTTTTTCGCTACTGCCCTGTTCGAGTTTTCCAAAAGCACCAAATAGTTAAGAAGGTATTGAGGGTGCACCTATGGATTTTGTGCGGTCACTGCTTATAATTGGCTATGGGTCCTTTGAGTGGGCCGCCAATTCTCAGTACGCATATAGAAAATTCAATGTTTAACCATTTTACGATTTAATCTAATTTCATTAAATGTCCTCCATATCGGAGCTTAATTTCCATAACTAGCTTTAACCGAGGTAATACAAAACGGCAGAAAACAGCGCAGGACACAACATCAAAGCAAGAAGTCAGTGCGAGGCTACAGGCAAGGAACGTGGTTCTCTTTTCATTATACAAAGCTCTTTCTTAGGAAACGAAGCTGAAACTCTATAAAACAATAATTAGGCGATGCGCTACTTATGCTTCTGAAACCTCGGAGTTGCGTGAGGCGGATGAAAAAAGCTTAACATTTGTGAGCGAAGAATCCTATGCCCTATCCTTGAACCGGTGCGGATAGATCCCATCAATTATCGCCAGCATTAGAACGATGAGCTAGGCAAGCACAACTAAGCTAAACGACTACCAAATCGCCGACTACACGAAGCTTCCGCATCTTAAGTGAGCTAACCAAGTTTTGAGGATGAACCCAAATGTAATTGCAATAAATATTTAGAATAATAAGTTGTATGAGCCTCATAAAAGTCGCTCAAGGAAAACCTGGATTGACACAGTTAATGACGACGCCAGGATCTTTGGACTGAAAAATTGAGAGGGTATCTGCAAATTATCAAGGTCGATATCATTGAGGGAGTCCAAAATTTGACCCAGACCGTCACGCCAACAATGATGATGATCTTCTACAATACATTCGAGAGAATTTAAATTCATAAGCTTACAATGGGCATGGGACGGAACAAGGTCTGCAAAACGGAGCAGCTGAAGGGCATTCGGTAGTAAGTTTCTACTGAAGCCTTCAATATGAAGTGAATGACTGCTATAATGTGGACTTCAGATAACTAAGGCATACTTTGAACGAAGAAGGCGCTAAAGATGGCAGAAAAGCTTTGCAGAAAGGAAAGTTTTGTACATGTCTTCGAAAGAATGTAGCATGCATGATTTGCAAAGGTGGAGCTGAGTCAAAATTGAAACCAAGATGTAGTTTATGGATAGAGCTATTCATTTAAAATATGATAATTAGTTAGAAAAAGATTGGCTTTAATAAAGATAGAGTTTGGAAGAACTGCATTCGTTTAAACTTTTTATAAAAAGTAATCAGATTGGATGTCCTTTTTCCAATAGGGTTTTTTCGACAGATCTCGCGTGGCTACTACTAAACTAAATACGTAATTTTTCCCAGTACTCATTGACATTTCATCATGGAGAGACTTACGCCTCAATAACGTTTTCAAATAGTACAGTCATATCACGAAAATCCACGCACTGTGAAAAATGTTCATCGCGCGCTCAGACCAATTTATGGTGAACAGCGATGAGGCCCATTTTTGGCTTAATGACTACGTGAATAAGCGACATTGCTATATTTGGGCGGAAGAACAACCCGAAGTAATTTAAGAATAGCCATTGGATCCATTGAAAACAACCGTTTGGTGCGGCCTATGGACTGGAAGAATCAACGGCCCATTCTTCTTCAAAGACGAGACTGGCGCCACTGTAACAGTGAAAGGCGAACGCTGTCACGCATTAATTAACGATTTTTTGGTGCCGAATGCCGAAAATTCAAGCGCGTCATCTCCACAACATTTGGTTCTTTAGTTTCAATAAGATGGCCAACGGCGCTACTTGCCATACAGCCCGTGAAACAATGGATTTACGGCGTCGTCGTTTCGGTGAACAATTTATCTCTCGCCTCGGATCAGTGGTTGGGTCACCAAAACCAGCAAATCGTGTGATATTACATCTCTGAGCTTTTCTTTGTGGCATTTTAGCTTTGATTGAGGCATTAGAAGCCAACATTACCAAAGTTATTCACGAGTTACCGACCGAAGTCCTCCAGCAAGTCATTCAAAACTGGGGTTTACGGATGGCCGAATTACGGCACAGTTTCGGCCAACAATTAAAAGGGATTATCTTTTAAACATAAATTTCACAAATAGTTCACCCAAAATTAATAAAGGTTTCCCAATCAATTTGAATTTTTGTTGTTTTATTTCCATTTAAAATCCGATATTTTGCAGCTTCCTCTGGGTGAGCTGGACCTACGGTTTCTTTCAATACTAGCAGCAACTTTAACGCACGGATCCATATCTTTCGGTTACTGGCGCGTGATGTGTTTTCGACACCCGCGGCACAACTAAAACAAAAGCCATCTGTGGAGTGGGGAGAGCGTGGAGTGCGGAGGTGAATTGCTTATTTCGCACACTATGACATTGACACGCACAAATGCGCTTAGGTATGACGGCCGCTTAATAATACCTCATTAAAGATATAACCTTATAATATATATTTCATTCCCAAGCAGAGAAAGACTTTTCGTAATAAAGAAATACATTTACATTTAATGCGACTTTGATTGGCGAAGTTGTCTTGTTCCTTTTTCTTACTTTGTCTTTTTTTTTTTGGCAAAGTTTCCTTGCTAACTCTTTTCTCTTACTTTTTCATTTATTTTTGCTTTTATTTTTTCTCCTCAACTTATTTATCCAAAAGCAATCAAAACGATTTGTCTTTCGCAATAATTTCTTTCGCCGAAAAACTGAAAACAAAATGAATAAACTTTTCAACTTCTCCGCTCCCATATCCCTAAATCTTGTACTCGTAGTTGCAGTGCTCGTAACGATAGAAGGAATCCCTTGAATGATTTCCTTTTAACTAAATGTCAAATAGTTGGCTACTGTGGCTGACATTGTCGAATTGTTACTCGGTTTGGCTCTTTTGCCACGAACACCACTTGCTTTGCTAACCGACGCCACCACGAACACAATTAAAGCATTTCTAGCGCCAACTGCCAGCTTATAAATGCATGCATACATACATACAAGCATACATACACACATACATGCACACATGCACACATACAAACTTAAATGTATTGATGTAGTAATGACTTCCAATATTCGTCTGTTCTTGCAATTGCTGCTAGTATAGTTCAATCGTCCTGCAAATCGAATGTCAATTTTCGACTCATTTCACGTCGCTGACGACACAATGCGACAAACAACCAATAGCCGAAGTTGCAGCCAGAGAAGAAAGGTTGTATGGTTGGGGAAAGGAGCGGAACGGAAGAATGGAATGATTACATCAGTCGTTGTTAATGTTGATGTTGTTAGTTTTGCCGGTCATTAAGTGCCACAATGTAGATAAGTGTGCATCGACGCATACATACATACATACTTACATATTCATATGCACATTTACACTTATGGCCATACATTCGCAAGGAACCGCAATCGTCTTTGTGTATTCGTGTGCTTGTGAAATGCAAGCACTCGGCCATAATAACACACACATAAACAATAGGAGAATACCACAAGAGTTGAGGTCGCGTTAGCAGCGAATGTATTGCAACTGTTATGTGCATACATACATATACTCGTATATGCGTGTATGTACGAGTATGGAAATGCTGAACTTAACTTCGCTACAAAGCCAATGTATGTACTTGCACGCATACACACAAACTCATGCTTCTATATATGTATCATACTTGTGTGCTCCTATACGTCTGTCTTCCCTTTGCTGCGCTTCTTTGCAAGCATTCAGTGCAAGTTTTTGCTACCGCTGCGGTTTATGATATTTGTTTTGCTGCGACTTGGAATTGGTCTCTGCGCGTCGATTGCAATTTCTCTAAAATGAACGCTCGACGTAGTATAACTTGACACAGCGCGCTGTGGTTTGTGGTCGATTTTCCATTAAATCGAATCGCAACGATGCGAAGCGAGCTGAAATCGGTATCGCGGTTTATAGATTCGATTGCTCTGTTTGTATTTGTTTTCCTTCAGTTTGCGGCCTGGCGTTTGAGTCGAAAAATTGTGCAGCTACTGGAAAGTGTATAGCCTTGAGGTCGCGCATTAAACTGAGGTAAAAAAAAAAATAGTATGCACTGAGGTCAATATTATTCTGGTACTGGCATTGCTTTTATGGTGATGATAATAATTTCTATAAAAACAAATTCTCATATAAATCAGCGATTAAAACTTCATGCACATACATTTTCCCATCATACATTTGCCAATTTAATAAGCTTGTCAAAAATGTCAATATTTATACGAGAGACAGGGAACGGTGGCCTCTGTAACCGAATGCGTTGGTGCGGGACTACCAGATTCGAAACTCCGGACATGAAATATCAAAAGATAGAAAAAGCTGTTTTATAAAGCAGCCCATTCTCAGAAGGCAATGGCAAACCTTGAAGTGTAATTCTGTATTGAAAAAGCTGCTCATAAAAAATCTTTTGCAGTTCGGAGTCGACTTAAAACCGTTGGTCTCTCCATTTGTAGCACAGCACCAAGAAGCACACCACAAAGAGGAGTAGGAGCTCCGCCAATTACCCAATACAGGGTGTAAGCGTCAATTAGGGCCCGGTCGTTAGACTTGAAATATTATCACAATAGCGCTGGAGAAAGCCTTAACTTAGACCTGCTGTTGTATAAAGTTGCCACTTATCAAAAAAATATAAGTAAAATAAATCAACTTTTAAGTAAACTAAGTCTGTAACGCAACATTTTTAAGAGCATTCTAATAAAAAAAATGTTAATATAGGGTTGCCATAATAGTAAAAATATATAATATAATATTGGTAGCATATAAAGCGGTTTGAGAAGGCCCCAAATAAGATATATTTCGATAACGAAGCAGTTGCAAAAAAATTCAGTTCGAATATATCTCTGAATAGGATTGCCACTTACATAGAAAAATTAATTAAATATAATATTTTAAAACGGAAATGAAAACTAAAACTGTTTATGGATATTTTAATCTAGTAGGGTTGCCGCTTGTTTAAAAATATATGTATAAATGTATAGGGTTGCCATAATAGTCAAAACATATACAATATTATAATCTGTGAATCATATACAACTGCTTGAGAAGGCCCCAAATTAGATATATTCATTACCAAAGCAGTTCAAAAAATTTCAGTTCGAACATAGCTTTGAATAGGGTTGCCACTCGCAAAGAAAAAATAATTCAGTAAAATATTTTAAAGCGTAAACGAAAACTAATACTTTTTGGGGATATTTTAATCTAATTTCGTTGAAAAAAACATATATAGATATATATATTATATATAATTATATTCATAGGGTTTCCATAATGAAGTATATATTTTTATGTTAGTAACATATAAATGCGCTTGAGAAGGCCCCAAATAAGATTTTTTTCGTTACCAAATCAGCTGGAAAAGTTTCATTGCAAACATATATTTGAATAGTGTTGCCACTTACAGAGAAAAATTAATTAAGTATAATATTTTAATGTGGAAACGAAAACTGAGCTAAACAGTATCCTAGGAGGGTTGTCACTTGTTTGGAAATACCCTTATGCATATATATACATTTATATATATACAATAGTAGGGTTATCATTATAGCCAAAATATATATAATAATCATGGTAGCATATAAAACTGTTTGAGATGGCCCCAAATAAGATATATTTCGTTACCAAAGCAGTTGGAAGAAATTTTACTGCCAATATATATTATATTTGAATAGAGTTGCCACTTGCAGAGAAAAATTAATTCAGTATAATATATTAAAGTGGAAACGAAAACTAATACTGTTTAGGAGGACTTTAATCTAGTGAGGTAGTCACTTGTTTAACAATATCTATATTTACATATTTCTATATATATAAATATATTTTAAGGGTTGCCTTAATAGTAAAAATATATATTGTAATATTAGTAATACCCTGTTTGAGAAAGCAACAAATTATATATATTTCGATACGCGAGTAGTTGAAAAAAAATTCAGTACGAACATATCTCTGAATAGGGTTGCCACTTCATAGGAAAATTAATTCTTGGTAGCATATAAAACTATTTGAGAAGGCTTCAGGGGAGACATAATTCGTTACCAAAGCAGTTGGAAATAATTTCACTTCTAATATATATTTGAATAGGGTTGCCACTTAAAAAGAAAAATTAATTCAGTATAACATATTAATACGGAAACGAAAACTAAACCTGCTTGGGGATACTTTAATTTAGTAGAGTTGCCACTTGTATCTGAATAGGGTAGCCACTTACATAAAAAATTTAATTAAGTAATATATTTTAAAATATAAACGAAAACTAAATATAGTAAGGTTGCGCATTGCTTAAAAAAATACGTTATATTTTTCACCTTATTGGATGATTATGCATTTGATTTTAAAATAATGTATTTTAAAGAAAATAAAAATTAATAAATTAACTCTCTTTCCAATACATATGGTATTCAACTTTGGGGCACTGCGGCAAACTCCAATATCGAAATTTTACACCGATTTCATTCAAAAACATAAAGAATGATCACCAACTCCCCCTACTATATTACAAACTCGCAAATACACAGTGACCTCCAAATATCCACTGGCAATCTCAGGCTCTTAGCTCAGTCTAACTCCTTAATAACGGAAATGATAGCAAATCCCATCGCTTTCACCCGACTCAAAAGAAAATCCACCACAGATCTCCTCTTTTAGTGGGAAAAAATGAAATGGGTTGTACCACTGGGTGCATCCCATAAACGACTGAAATTCTCTAGCTGCTAGTTTAAGTAATTCTACTTATATTGCTTAATGTATGTATACAGCTTGCAATAAAAGTGTTCTTAAAGCAAAAAAAAACAAAAAATACAAATACAGTTTTTTTTTTTTTAATAACGCCATCTTATACAATTTCAGACAGACTTTGTAAATAAGTAATTCGGTGAAAGTTGATAATTTAGAATGCCATCTAATCAAGTGATGCAGTTTTTTAAGTTTCTAATCGAGCTCGTCACGATTTGTTTTTCTACGTGCGCTTTCCAGCGCAGTTTTGCATCGAGTGTATTACCTGAGTGTTTGGCTTCATTGGTGTATTCTGTATTTGGTTTGGTTTGTATTGTCAGAGAAAAAACTATATGAGCTGATTTGCTCTTGTTTACTTTAATCCTCCACTTTTTGGTTCAGGAGGCAACCTGGTTGACAGCATCTTATAGCTCAGTAGCAGCGCCTTCAAGTGTACTGCAAGTAGCGCAGTATTATCCGCACAACATGCAGGTTTGCCGATGGTAGGTCTTGTATGTAGAAGAGATACAGCAGCTTAGGGCGTCTAAAATGTTTCCTTGTGATACGCCAGCGTGTTTTTTGTTTTTAAGCAGAACAGGCATTATCGAATTTAACGTAAAAGTATCTGTCATCGAGACATAACGAAAGCACCTCGCATAATTGTGCCACACAGAATGAACCCCAAATCGAACAGGAACTCACGCACACAAAATACGTGTGGACTGTGAATTCAGGTGAAATCTCTCTCAAATAGAAAAGCGCAAAGCACTTGGGGTTAAAGTACGGAACATTAAATTACTAATACTAACACATGTAAGTGTATGTAATTGCCCGAGCGTGGCAGACCGACTGGTTGACCAGCCGCCTGGCCAGTGGTGTCAGTGAGTGAGTGAGTGAGTGAGTGAGTGAGTGAGTGAGTGAGTGGGTGAGTGAATGAGCGAGTGCGTTGAAGGCGCGATTTGGACGAGTGGGCTGCTCTGTGACTTAGTGTGGATGGCCTGGACGTGTTGATTCAGTTGATGTGGTCAGTAGTGATTCGCTTAAATAGCAATAGACCGCAAATGTAACACGTTGCCCGGCGACACACACACACAAATATACATAAAAATTTACGAGTATGCGAATACTTTATATGACATGTAAAATTGTTGTGTGCCCTCCCTCCACGCGCTGCTAAACTTGAAGTTTGTTATAATGACAAAATACTGCATGACATTAAAGTGTTACTCGAACACTGAACATCAACCACAGGCAGACAAAACAACTAGAAATAAGAATTTTATATGTTTATAAGAACGCACATAGTTTTACACGAACACAAACACCAGCAAAAACCAAAAAAAAAAACGAAAAAAAAAAAGAAATCGCGCAAATAACATAAAATAACCAAACACGAAAAACAAGTGGAACACGCATAAACTGTGGTTGAGCAGCAGCGCTACGCTTTAGCAAACATAACAATAACAACAACACCAACAATAGCAATAACAGCAGAGCGCCATGACACTGATTGTGGTTACATTGCATGTTCATTTATTTTTATTTCCATTTACATACATATTTCAGTGCTGTGTGTGTGTGTGTGTGTGTGTATACATTCACGCTGACATTTTAGGCAACATTGTTGCTGTTTCTGTTAGGCATTCAGCACTCCACCATTCAGCGTGCCATTACTTCTGCTTTAATTTTGTATTCGTTGCACGCACTTTCTGGTCGCCATTGTGTCACCACGAAAACGAAAAAGTATTTGAGGTTGATTTGGTGGGTTGGGTTGAATAATTTGTTGATGAATTTTGTTATTGCGGTTAAAGTGTGCCAGCCATTCATTTCCTTTCCCGAATCTTCTTCTCCTTCATTAGTATACATTTTTCATTGAGTTTTGATGTTTTGGAAAAGGCAAAAAGGTCAAGGTTGCTGCTTAAAAACGATGGGTTGTTCTAGAGGGCATGCGGAGGGGGTTAAAGTTACAAAAGGGATGGCTGAGATAGATTTGACTTGATTAATTCTGTACCGAATATTGAATAACTCTAACTTTAGCTAGCAATTATATAAAATATTAAATTTTGTGAAAACAACTTTTATAAAGATGTTTTTTCATGGGTGCATTGGGCAAAGGATTTTCGAATAAAGGCCAAACAACACGCCGTGTGTGTGGTATTAACCCGGCGTCCGTCGCGTGGGGCGAAAAACAGCACTTCATTTTCAAAAAAGTTAAAGGGACAGATACCTGTAAAATTTCGAAAAAATACAAATTTTGTTTTTATTTTTTAGGTTAAATGAAGCGGGTCGCTGGAACGAAAAAACCGATGGTCATGCTAGTCTATTATTGCGACAAACTCAGTTAAACTCGGTGAGGACTGACTACTTCGCCCCGACGGTAACATTCAACAGGAATTTCGTCACTATTTTTCCAACTAAGGAGGAATGGAATAAAGGATTTTCGCTAAACAACAACTACAACGACACTACAGTCAATACAGATGACAGTAAAATGGACTGCGGCATTGCGAGCTGGTTCATATTCTCACAGCCTTATACTTGAGAAATCTGCGCGTCTCCCTAATACCAGCAGTGTCTTCCAGGCGGAAGTACTGGCAATTGCGGAAGCTTGTAGGCTACTAATTGCAGATCCCTCTTTAAGCTGGCACTAGATTCGACGACAACAACCTCCAAACTGGTGGAACAAAGTAGGACTAGACTTACCACCTTGAGCGTAAACCATAAAGTTACCTTGATCTGGGTCCCGGGACATCGGAGCATTGAAGGTAATGAAAAAGCAGATGAACTGGCAAGAAGGGGATCTGCCATGAATAACGCTCTTGCAGAATCGGTAGGTGCAGTCAAAAGTGCAATTTCCCTAAAATACCTCCGAATCGAGGATTGTAGAGGGAGAGACCAGACGAAATGCAAAATTAGCGGAACGTTATGGTCTACCTGCAACCTTAAGCAATCGGCAACATTGATAAACATGAAACGACGGGACGCCTGGAGACTAACGGCCGTTAATGGCTTTTGGAATATCGGAGAACAAGCAGCCACAATGGACATCCCTCACAACACAAACTGTCACAGTTGTAAACAACCGGAGAAAAAGGAGACAATCTTCCACTTCCTCTGTGAATGCCCTGCCCTATGGAAGGACAGAATATTAACCCTGGGCAAACCGCTGTTCGACAGTCTTGAACAGCTGACTGGCTTAGTTGTCAACAACCTGATAAGGTTCCTGAACCGCATAGACTGGATATAGTCATGCCATAAATAACTGGTAAGGAAGTTGATAACGAGGATGTGGCAACAAAATGGTGCGGAAGCGCTAGTTGGATTCTGAAAAAATCACCACTTAAATCAACCAACCATGAAATTTATGAGGTTATCATTGAAACTGATGCCTGTTTCGAGGCAAAAGATAATTCGTTCTACAAAAGTGGTATTGAAATGTTCGAGCAGCGCTGGAATGATTTCATTGCTTTTGATGGTAATTACGTTGATGAGTAAAGCTAAAAAAAGAAAATGTTTTCTTTGTTAGGCCCTAAATTTTTCAGCCCTTATGTTAGCTACTTACACGCCATTCTAAAAGAAATTGCATACCCACACCGATATGTTGTTGCATTAACAAAAAATTTCTTTATAAAACCTTAAAATTTCAATATATTCAAGTCAATATGTTTCAGCAACTACATTTTTTTGTGTGGTGAGCATCCCTGAAATTTCAATTATATTTCAGTTTTCCAGCTCGTTCGCTTGTAGCTGCATGCCCTCATTTCCTTTGCAGTCATAATCGTTTTCCCAATTGTATCAAATCCATTAATTCATTGCAATGAAAAGACCCAAAACGATCTGGAGCATTGAATGCAAACTTACTTGAGTAACAACACACGCACACACACACATGCACACATGCATACACGCATAAGTGCTTACCTGTATTCGCATCTAATCCCTTCAATGGCCATGAGACTATTTGTCGATTATGCCGCACTGCAACTGACCATTTGTACAGAGCTATTTTTTGTGACGCAACGCACCGCACTCCATCTTCTACGATACCCTTCACTGAAGCTATTCGTTCGGTTCTTTTCTTCTTACTACACACACACACACGCACGCTGTGTGCTGCAGTGACCTACTACATTCAACTTACGTGTTATCCTTATGCAGGACATGGCATTTCTGGGTTAATTGCTTTTAATGCGACTGACGCACCGAACTGCGAGTGAGAAAAAGTAACTGTAGAAAAACAAAAGGAAAAGGAAAGCACTTGCTGAAACACAAACGAAAATGCAAGCAGCGAGCGCTTGAACACATGACAAACAGCAATTGTCCCAACATAAGCTGCTGCTAAGTCCAAGTCGATACGAGAGTCAACCGGACAGCCACCAAAGTCTACAAGTACTTGTACATACATCTGCCGTACATCTGTACACTTGACGCCAATGCAGGGTTTCGAGTTCAAAAGATTGAAGCACGCACTCAAAACGATGATTGCGCTGAGAGGCGCAACTAAGAGCCCAAGCAGAGCTGAGGCACCGCTGTGGGATTGGCAATGAGGGAAATATGTAGCAAGTAGGTTAGGGCAAGTATGCAAGGTTGTTGGTGGTGTAGTTGTTGTTATTAGTGGTGATTCGGTGTTTTTCTTGCTTTAGTGCTGTAGTTAATCTGGCGAAAGGACAAACAGAAATGAAATGGAATTTGCGCCAGCAAATAGTGTAAGTAGTCAATTTTTTTGAAACGTCGTAGTGGTGGAGTTGAGCAACAACAACAACAATCACAAGTACAGCAACAACCACTTGTACATGTGTCACACATTTCACCAATAATAGCGTTAGTGATAGTGAATTATTGCCTCTTACTGTTCTTATGCACGTCCGTTACACAGAGGAGTAGTCGTAATGATGACAATTTTCTTCTTTTTCACTATTTCAGGCACTAACACACACACACACACACTCACCCACTTATGCATGTAGCCGAGTCATGTTTTGTTTACTTTCGCCTGCCAATTTAATCCTTTTCGTGAGTGTAGCCATCAGTGCAAGAAAATACTAATGCATATACACACATACATATACACATAATAAGGATTACCACACACACACACATGTTCAATACTTGCACTAAGCGGCTCAATAGGTTGGCCGTGCAATTGACGCGCGCTCACACACACACACACACAGGTCCAAGGTTCTTAGCAGATAACTTTTGCTCATTTTGGGCACCTGCCGGACATTTTTACTCGCTTTTGCCTGTTTCTATGCGCGATCGCCTTGGCTATTGTCCAAAGTGCTTAATAAAGTGCAAGTCTTATCTCGGCTTATTTGTGTAAAATTTTAGTTTCCATTCCCTGACGAAATCAGACATTCGATTGTAAGGATTGTTGTAGAGCAAAGGCATTTAAAGCTCGTCTTAGGAGAAATGTCTATTAAGCGCCTTAATTAGGTATTTATTGTCAAATGAATTTTAAGGCTTTCTGGGGTACTGGATATAAGATTTTTTTTATTTCGGTGTGATTGCCTGGAACGCAATAGAATAGAACAAATAAAAAGTTTATATGCCGAAATTTATTTCATACAACAGTGAGAAAATCACGAATAAAAATATATAAACAATACTAAAAAACGTGTACGTCCGTATTAGTATGAAACCAGAAAATTCCTCTTTTTATATCAGATGCGCAACTAAGTTTGCGCTGTTTTCTTGATGAAAATACAACTTTATTTTGAAAAAATGGTTACAAGTGAATCATTGAAGGTACAAGGTGAACGATATGAAGTGTTACCTGTTCAAAACACCATAACTTTTTTGTATGAAGTTAAGTTGTATTGATTTTCAAGACCAAATTGTTCGAAAATGATTACTTTAGCTCGATATGACGACCTTTTGGCCTGACTATAGCATGATTTTTTAACCATTCTTGATTCACACAAGCTTTACGATACGGCGCCGAGTCCTGTTGGAACGCCCATGGTCTACGACCGAAATGTTTGCGTGTACACGGCTCTAAAGCAGCTTCTAAAATATTTTCCCGATAACAAGTCGCATTCACTTTGACACTAGGCTCGATAAAAACGATTGGAGAGCGTCCATCAGCGGTCACTGCGGCCCAAACCATTGCTTGCGATGGGAAATTGCTTCGAGTGGCCATACGTAGGCTCAAATTCTCGTCTGAGCGTTCGGTCAATTCGGTCAAACACGATCGTTTTGAGTGTTTATGAACTGCTCAATTAGGAATTTTTTTTTCATCAGAAAACACAATGTTAGGAAGTTCGCAACGTTCGTGCAAGCGCAACAACTCCTTTGCTCTTTCGCATCGAACTTATTTTTGCTGGGGTGAAAGATCGTGTGCTTTTTGGAACTTGTAAGCTTTGATCTTGAGCTCATTTTTTAATATGCGTCGAATGCTGTCTTGCGATATTTTCAGTTCTTTGGCCATTTTTCTTTCACTTCGACGTGAATTTCGTACAAGTCGAGCCTTCACTTTCCGAACCATTTCTGGCATTGTTGCGGTTTTTTTTGGTCCACCTCCATAGCGTTTTGCAATGTCACCAGTATTATTGTAACGTTTTATAGTGCGATACACAAACATTTTACTCACTTTGAGGTGACTGAGCTCACGAACAATGGTTGGTTGTGATTTTCCAGCCAAATATAACGCAATCACATTATTACGTTTGAATTCCATCACGGAAAAATTAAATTCAACAGAACTGACACGCAATTACTTTTGATGGCTTATAAACCATATATTGAACTGTCATTAGAACAATTTTGACGTTGATGTCATGAGCTGTTTTACAGATACAAGCAGTGTGAAGTTGGTAACACTTTATATCGTTCACCCGTATTGCCCATCGCTGGCTACTACTTTTTTCCATCTTCCTGGTAGATCTCGTATAACGTCGCGGTAAAACTGTTCATCTTTTGAGGCTATCCACGGATCAAGCCATTTTTTGATGTCTTCATATGAATGGAACTGCTGGTCAGCTAGACCATTTCCCATCGATCGGAATAGGTGATAATCGGACGGCGCAATATCTGAATAATATGGCGGGTGGGATAGGATTTTCCATTTCAGTGTTTCCAGGTAGGTTTTAACGGGTTTGGCAACGAGAGGCCGAGCGTTGTCATGCTGTAGAATCACTTTTTCAGCAGTGGTCGGCACAATCGCATCAACTGAATTTGATACCGGTCCCCAGTGATGGTTTCGCTTGGTTTTAACAGTTCATAAAAAAAAACACCAACTTGGTCCCACCAAATACATAGCATAACCTACGCAGCGTGAATATTCGGCAGAGGCGACTACGTAGAAGCATGCAAGCAACCAGGCAGTCCCCATGACTTTCTTTTCTTTGGATTGCTGTAATGAGTCCATTTTTCGTCATCCGTCACGATGCGATGAATAATACCCTTCCGTTTTTGCCTTTTTTGCCACTGCAGCAGTTGTTCTTATGCAAAAAACGACGTTCAACATTCCTTGGTTTTAACTCATAAGGAACCCAAGTCCCCTGTTTCTGAATCATTCCCAAAGCATGCAATCGCTTGGAAATGGAGTGGCGGGTAACTCCTAATACTGAAGCAAGCTCTTCTTGCGTTTAACAAGGATCCTCAATGCCCAGCAACGGCTCCAATTATGCGTCTTCGAAGGCTTTTGGCCTTTCATCACGCGGACTGTCATCAACATTAAAATCACAGTCTTTGAAGCGACGGAACCAATCTCGGCCCGTTGTTTCATTTAAAGCAGCATCTCCATTAACTTTTTGTAGCTCTCGATGCGCTTCAGCCACCGATTTTTTCGAATGGAGGAGGAAAATCAACATTTCCCGCTATGACGATTATTCGGCACAAAATCAGACATTTTCACAAAACCAAAACAAAATCACTAATGTGTCGAAGCAGTTTGTTCACCATATGTCTAAGCTTGTCTTGTGACGTTTAGGTTATGTTACAATCGACTAGCACACACTGCTGGCGGCATCTATTGACAAACAGCGGGAACTTAGTTGCGCACCTAATAATTTTTTAATTGAAAAAAAAAAAGAGTTTAGAAACAACAACACGATTGCCATTTGAAGCCCGTACAACAATAAAAACTATTTAATTATTTAAAAAATTTACTTCTTCATTTTTCGACATTAATGAGTATAATCAATCGATCACCAAATGTATTAAATTTTTGAGAATAACAGTTCTCCAATACCAAGTTATGATTAATTTTCTGCATGAGACTAGTAGTAATGGATTATGGGAACCTCAAAGATGTGCTTAGGAATGAGAGTAATAATTTGGGTTTATTGATAATACTTTCCATTGACATAACATTATGTTTTGTTATATTTCTGGGTCTAATGGCAGATTTTTTCGAGTGAGTATAATGATGCGGAAGCCTACTGTATTGGTGTGTTAATAATATTGATTACCTATAATAACCATATTTTTATACTACATTATGTTTTATTATCTTCCTGTGTCTAAAAGTAAATTTTTTAAAAAATGACTATAATATGTTGCTCTCTGACTGCATTGGTGTGTTAACAATACTTTTAATTTATATAACCATATTTCTAAAGTAAATTATGTTTTACTGTCTTCCTAAAACTAATTTTATTTTTTTACGAGTGAGTATAATAATTTGACCACCATTGGTGTGTTAATTATATTTTTAACTTATACAAGATTATTTCCGTACTAAATGGTAGTTATTTCACTTCCTGTGTCTATTAGTACATAAATTTTTTCACATGGGTATAATAATTTGGCTTCTTACTGTATTGTTATAATAATATTCCTAATTTATGTAGCCATATTTGTATAGTAAAATTTGTTTTATTATCTTTCTCTGTCTAACAGACTTTTTCAAGTTAGTATATTAATTTGGCCTCCTCCTGTATTGGTGTTAATAAAATGTTTAATTTATGTAACCATATTTCTTTACTAAATTGTGTTTTCTTATTTTTCAAAAACAAATAGCAGATTTCTTCAAGTGAGTATATTAATTTGGTATCCTACTGTATTGGTGTGTTAATACTTTTATATATAACCATATTTCTAAAGTTAATTATGTTTTACTATCTTCCTAAAACTAATTTTATTTTTTTACGAGTGAGTATAATAATTTGGTCTGCTACTGTATTGGTGTGTTAATTATATTTTTAACTTATACAACATTATTTCGGTACTAATTGGTATTTTGCTCCCTTCCTGTGTCCATTAGTAGATTTTTTCACATGGGTATAATAATTTGGCTTCTTACTGTATTGTAATAATATTCCTAATTTATGTAGCCACATTTTTGTATAGTAAATTTTGTTTTATTATCTTTCTCTGTCTAACAGACTTTTTCAAGTTAGTATATTAATTTGGCCTCCTCCTGTATTGGTGTTAATAAAATGTTTATTTATGTACCCATATTTCTTTACTAAATTGTGTTTTCTTATTTTTCAAAAACAAATAGCAGATTTCTTCAAGTGAGTATATTAATTTGGTATCCTACTGTATTGGTGTGTTAATACTTTTATATATAACCATATTTCTAAAGTTAATTATGTTTTACTATCTTCCTAAAACTAATTTTATTTTTTTACGAGTGAGTATAATAATTTGGTCTGCTACTGTATTGGTGTGTTAATTATATTTTTAACTTATACAACATTATTTCGGTACTAATTGGTATTTTGCTCCCTTCCTGTGTCCATTAGTAGATTTTTTCACATGGGTATAATAATTTGGCTTCTTACTGTATTGTAATAATATTCCTAATTTATGTAGCCATATTTGTATAGTAAATTTCGGTTTATTATCTTTCTCTGTCTAACAGACTTTTTCAAGTTAGTATATTAATTTGGCCTCCTCCTGTATTGGTGTTAATGAAATTTTTAATTTATGTGTATAACCATATTTCTTTACTAAATTGTGTTTTCTTATTTTTCAAAAACAAATAGCAGATTTCTTCAAGTGAGTATATTAATTTGCTATCCTACTGTATTGGTGTGTTAATAATACTTTTATATATAACCATATTTCTAAAGTTAATTATGTTTTACTATCTTCCTAAAACTAATTTTATTTTTTTACGAGTGAGTATAATAATTTGGTCTGCTACTGTATTGGTGTGTTAATTATATTTTTAACTTATACAACATTATTTCGGTACTAATTGGTATTTTGCTCCCTTCCTGTGTCTATTAGAAGATTTTTTCACATGGGTCTAATAATTTGGCTACCTACTGTATTGATGTGTTAAATAATATTCCTAATTTATGTAGCAAATTAGGTTTTATTATCTTGCTGTGCCTAACAGACTTTTTCGAGTGAGTATATTAATATGGCCTCCTCCTGTAGGGGTGTTAATAATATTTTTAATTTATATAACCATATTTCTTTACTTAATTGTGTTTTAATATTTTTCCAAAACAAATGGCTCATTTTTTCAAATGTGTTTAATAATTTGACCTCCTACTGTATTGGTGTGTCAATAACATTTTTAATTTATATAACAATATTTCTATACTCAATTGTTTTTTACTATATTCCTAATACTAATTGCAAATTTTTTTCAAGTGAGTATAATAATTTGACCACCTACTGTATTAGTATGTTAACAATATGCTTAATTTTTATAATAATATTTCTATACTAAATTGTTTTTATCTTTCTCTGACTCATAGTAGATTTTTTCTAATGGATCTAATAATTTGGTCACCAGCTGTACTTGCCTTATGACTTTTTTATATGTCTTATTTTTTGTCGGCAAGTGAATTTCTTTTTAATTAAAAATAGCACTTCACTTTGTGTATTTTAACTTTCCATCATTAATTTCTACGCACATACAAAAAAGTAATAACCACAAAGTTCATTCGAAACTTCAAACCATTTGTTGAATAATTTAAGAATAGAAATCTAAAAGCAGTTAAATATTTGTATTCGAATTTTTCTGAGAATATAAAAGCATTTCAGAAAAATATTTAATGAAAACATCAGCTATGAAGAACAATAAATATTCTGGAAATATACAACTAAATTCCAAGAGCTTCAACAGCCTTGCAACAAAAGGTGAAGGTGCTGGCGAGATGCCTCTTAAACCAACACACGCACACACAACGTCATTACCAACAGCAGCAGCAGCCATACCACCACCACCGCCAGCACCACCTAAACAAACAGAAACCATGTTGCATTATCTTCTCCATCAACGGCACTCGACAGCGACAAAGAAAATGTCGAGAAAGCTATGAATTCACAAATGCAAAGTGAAGTGGAAAGGATAATGGCACGACAAGAAGACGACCATTTCATTCACAGACCAACTGGCACAGGGAGCAGGGTACGAGTACAGGTAAATTGCAGCGAACAAACAGAATGCGAGAAGAAACAAAAAACTTAAAACTTAAGGTCTGAGTGAGTGAGAGCTAGAAAGTAATGGGTTGGTGTATACAAAGTAAGGTGGGAAACAGAGCAGACGGGTGACGAGTAGGAAGTGGGAATAAGAATGCCTTGGAGACACTTGGCTGTCTACTTGAGTGGTTCGTGGGCAATGGTGGTGGTGTTGGCCGGCGGTTGACTACTTGAATGGCTGATCGGTTTGTATTTTGTTGGCACAAGTTTAGCATAAGCAAATGTTTGCATAGGTAAATTGGCTTCCAGCCTGTTACAGGCTGCTTGCAACATTCTACCATTTGTAATACCTACTTTTTCGATAGAGTTCTCTCACTGTTTTATTTGTTATACTTACATTTTTCACCTCAACTACTTAGTGCTTGTTTTTGTTGTTTTCCTTTTTTCTAGAATATTTTTCATGTACTCAATGTTACAATGCAGGAAGCTTTTCTTTTATGTAGCTGCTATTGTTGCATTACGCCAGAGAGTTTTAGATGCATGGTTTAGCTGGCATGCCGTGCATTGTGAAGAGTTGAGTTCAAATTGAAAATCGTTAAGTGTTAATAGTGGCGAAGGTAACTGTTCAGGGCACACATATGCGGATAGAAAAGCAATGGCACTCGTGTGCTTGTTGAGCTAAAATATTTTACCCTAAACTTGGGCTTTTGCAAACATAGCCCCAAAAATAGTCACTAGTGCAGTTGTACTGCTTCATAAATTTAAGTTCGATCACAGTAACCAGTTTAGGAGTCAATCCGCTATAATTTAAAAGAAGTTTGGGTTCGCTGCTGTCGTTCGAAGAAAACTTCAACCGAGACTCATCGAATGCCCTTGAATACTTGCGTGAGTCTGTAATCAGTAAAGGAACGTATCGTGAGTAGTATGGCCCGGAGCCCGCTCTGCCACTCTCGTCTGCAGCCATCAAATTCACGGTTGGCATACGGGTTACTTCAACCCACAAGCAAGCTTGGCAGACTGTGAAAGGCTGCAGATGGACAAAACTTATGTTAATTTTCATGTGGAAAGAAGGATGAGACGGCGTACCACTTTCTGCAGTCTTGAGGTATTTGGCACTGTTGTGTTAAGGAGTGACCATCTTGTCTCCTTGGCACTGCAAGTTCTACTCATAGGTCGGGTAAATTTAAAGAAAAAGGGAACCCGAGTACAATACAATGGACTTAGTATTGTCTGAGTTTAAGACATAAGATAGGCATACAACTCCTTGTAGTAGTAGTAGTAGTAGGAATACTTTATTTAATTTGTAAAAAATTATGGTTAACAATTGATTTGATTCATACATTATTTCATTTAATATATTAAAGTGAATAAAGAAATAAATAAAAATAAAAATGTGTGTGACAATAACGATGTTCTCTGTCGCAGCTCTTAAACTAATTAATAATTGAACTCTGCTATAAGAAAATCTCTATAGTATAGAGGCTGAGTATATGAAACCAGTTAGTGTTCCCCAATTTTGGCCATTTAGTATATAGGTATGTTTATTACTTCAGCGTCATTTAGCCTCTCTGCATTTAAGTATCTTTGTCTGATTTTCCTCAGTACAGGGCACCTGCCTAAGAGGTGATACATACCTTCTTCTTCATTTGAGTTGCATGGTATGCAAATTTGTACCGCGTTTTCATAAGCTATTGCATTCAGTTTTAACAAACCACATATTGCTTTAAATATTGTTATTATGTCAGTTAACCGCATATCCTCTCTAAAGTATGATTATCCTTTTGAGTAACCTAAGTATTTATATATTCGTGAGTTGCCTGATAGTGTTTTTTGTTTTGCCATGTTTGAATTTTGTCTTTAATGTTTGATAAAAGCTGGGTACAGCGATCTTGCCAATCCGCAGCAGTTATATTTTCTTCAAGACCTAAGTCATTGAGTTGCTTGAGCCAAAATACGTTTTTTCGTAATATGGCACTGTGTAAGTTTGTGCGGCAGTCGAATGCTGTTGTATTCATAGATAGCTTTCCAAGTGTATTCCATATGTATTACTCAGTACTAACGAATATAACTAGCTATCTTCTACGTTAGTTTCTAGCGTTATTCCATAATTCGGGGTGAATTCAGGTAATTTGAAAATTCGTTTAATAAAATAACGCTGAAGTTTATTTACTTCTTCGAACAGCGTACAACCCTAGATTTGAGCGGCGTATGTTTGTATGGCTCTGCACACAACTTGAAACAGCTTCCATTTCGCTTTGAATGAGATGTATGGCTTAGCTAAAAAATCGTTCCATGTGCAATTAATACTAGCTTTTGCTGAAGTATTTCTGGCTTCTAAGTGCTTGCCGAATGCAATTTTGTATGCATAAAATTTTTTGTTTTCATTGAACTTTAAATGCACTATATAGTCCAGTCAAAAGAGGATTTAACTTCATAATTTTAGGAGTATGCGAGTTTATGGTTTTATTATGTAAAACCCATCACTGTGAACTTAAATTTGAGTTTTCGGGGTCGGGGGTTGTGTCCCGCGGCCGCCATCTTGGAAATAAGGGTGCAACTGGTTTTTTGCGATTATCTCGTGAATTTCGAAAGTTACGAAAATTTTGTTAAATACTTTTTTGTAGATAATAATATTATCTACATAATATTATCTACAGATAATAATATTATCTACAACTTTCATTCAAAACTTTTTATTGTAAAATTAATCATAAAGAAGTTATAAACAAAATTACGCAAAAAATTAAGGGATGAATTTTTTTCAAGCGTAATAACTTTTTTTTTATTGATTTTATGGAAAATATACATCAGAGCTTTTTTATAGAGCATTCTTTTGTGAACATTTTTGTCCATAAGTTTTTTTCGCTATCTCTATTTAGTCTTATGATTTTGAGCTGCTAAGCGGAGCAACCATTACATTAGCGAAGCGCGTACATGATTGCACAGGCCGACAAAATTTAACCAACATTCAGGCCCAGAAACCAGACTATACATTTCCGAAGGGTTATGATGCGCTGACTCCAAATCTGGCCTCAGAATTGCTCTATCAGCTCTGGTTTTCGAGATATCCTAGCCTAAAAGTGCAAAAAACACCGTTTTTGCCCATATTTGAGGTTATGTAGCCTTGCAGATGTTTTCTTTCACCAAAATTAAAGGATGGCATCTTTAAATACAAGCCTTCTTTTTTCAAATGGCGTTGAGTTTGCTCAAATATCATTTTTTTTCGCAGAGATATCGCATTTTGAAATTTTCATGTTTCTAAATTTTCCTACACCTGAAAATCGATTGAGATAACATAGACATGATATACTCGATTACTAATTTTCTTGAATTGAGTCTTATTTTTGTTAAAATTTTGTCTCACACCATAAGTATGCTGAAAGAAAGATGATAATGATCTTCCTCAGGTCGCAAAGGTGAAGGCGAAGATACTCTTAAAAGTACTCAAATGGGAGGTTTTCCCTTATTCGTTGTAATCTTCAAACGTTGCTCACTTTTTTAGAGAAATTACACATTCTCTGACTAATCAGCATTTTCAAACTTCTGAAGATACCAGAAAATTTATCGATTCAGTGATCAGCTCAATAACGAGGGGTTCTTCCGATTTGGGAATTAAGTGCGCTATCGGAATTAAGTGAAAAGGTGATAGGAAGCTACAGAAATTTCTTCGATAGAAGATGAACGCCTTAAATAACGGACAGAATGCATCCGGAACATAGCAGTTTACTTAATAAATAAATGAGGCCCAGATGGGCTATTATCTATAAAGGCATTTTTTCTTTTCAATTAATTTGTTGCGTTATTTAATATATTTGAATACCTTTTGAGGCAAAACTTTAGCGTAACTTACACTTAAAAACAAATTAATTAAAAATATAATCTTTAATAATATTATGATAATTTAAGGGGTTAGGTGGGTTTGAAAACTTCAAAAAATCGATTTTTTTTTGTATCATTAAATAGTACAGTATGTTTAAAATACTCTCCTAAAATTTTAAGTCGATCCGAGTAAAATTCTAAGAAATAGACACTTCAGAAGCTCCGCCCATTAGGCCACGTCAGTTGAGCGCTTTGCAGGTATACGTATTTATCTCAAAACTCCACTTTTAAAGTCGGTGGACACGATATCTCGAAAAGTTATGAAGCCTTTTTGATAAAATTTTGTACAAATCTTTAAAATAACATTATCTAGTTATTGAACGAAGGATTTTTTTTTTAATTACAACTATTTTTTTTGAGCCAATGTATAATATTATATGTCGAAAATTTCACTAAAAAAATGTGTTTTTTTTTGGTTCAAAGCCCGTCAAAAATTCAAATTTTAATATTTTTTGTTTCCTTCGCACAACAACGAGATTTATCCATGGACTAATGAAATCAGTTTGGCTTTTTGATTTTAGAGGAACCAATAATGAGTTATGTTGTCCACGGCAAGAGCATTTTTTTTTTTGAGACGTCAAGGAAGATGAGATACCAACGGCTGAGTTTTCGAAATTTTTGAATAAAAATTTCACAAAATACTGTTTATGTATGTATCTTAGATATAGTGAATTGTTTAAATAAAATATATGATTTTATATACTAAAAAAAAAATAGTCAAAATCTTCTTTTTTCAACCTCTGAAACCCACCTAACCCCTTAAACAACTTTTTGCATTATTTACTAAATTTTTATATTTTTTGCGACCGTAGGTTAGTGTTCCGGAACCTTCATAAAAAGTTACTATATTAACTGCTGCTGTTTCTAACTTTATTTTGCAGTTAAGCCAGTTTAGTTCTTTGCATTTATCGCCAAGTGAAAAAAAAAGTCACCTTCACCAAAATTTCAAGAAATGTTCTCAGTTATCATTTTCTAGACTCCCTCCAACAGAAGCAACAGATTATTCGCTATGGAAGGCAACAAAAAATATATCACAACAATCATCATTGCACAGGTAAGAACAACCGATGGTCAGTGGGGAAAACCGTCAAAATAAAAGCCTCTGAATTTACGAAACACCTTTCAACAGTTTTCAAACTTTTTCTCGGCCAGTATACAAAAGAGATAGTAAAATATATAAATTTCTTACAGCACCATTCTAGACGGATCTCCGGGCTTCCGCATTTAACTGAAAAGAGGTTAAAGCTTTAATAAATAAAGACATGTAAGGAAATAAAGCACCCAGATACGACTGCATAACGACAAAAACTCAATACGAATTAACTTTAAGCGGCTACAAATTTATCCCCTACGGGTTCAATACAATTTTAAGAGCTTTGTATTTTCCTGTGCAATGGTAAGAAGCCCAACTTGTCTTCATACCAAAGTCAAGTAAAACTCCGGATATGGTTTTCTCCTATCAGTCAATAAGTCTTTTAGCTGCATAATCAAAAGCTTTTGAGAAACAATTCTTAAAAAAGTTCAAGCCATTTATTGCGCAGAGGAATTTTTTTTAAATTTTTAAATGAAAATACTTTTATAAATTATAAATATAATTTTCATATAATTTTTTTTAATATTCAAATTCTTTCAATTTTTATGTATCAGATAAATAAAAAATTAAGATTTTTAAATTAATCAAATTTCAAAATTCCTTGGCTTTTGATTTTTCATCTTCTAAACAAAATTTGAAATTATGACTGAGTGAATTATAAAGACAACTTTTGATTAATATTGTTAAGACCAAGATCCTATGGATCTACACAGATAAGATAAGACCTATTATCACATGCATGCAACAGTGATCTGGATGAGTAGACTCCTTCTCGGGGGAGTCAGGAGGGCCTTATCGAGACTACAACGCACTGTGGCCATCTGTTGCACCGGAGCTTTTCCGACTACTTCAGGCCCGGCGCTAGATGCTCTGATTGGTTTGCCACCACTTGATGTTTTCATCCAAGGAGAGGCACTGAAGGCCATCTGCAGGTTGATCGATCCTCGTCATGCCCCTTGACTCCATGAGATCCAGAGTCGTGCTTGACAACAGATAGAGTGTGGTGCTGCCAGAGGCTCAACTGTGGTCAAACTCAGAAAATTAGCCCCGCAAACACTGTTTTCGTATTTTCGCGGATGGCTTCAGGACCGAGCATGGCTCCGGCAGCGGTGTCTACGTGGAATCCAGCGGGACAAAACTGCACATTGCTTTTGGAATGCATGCATCTGTGTTTCAAGCGGAGTCGTATGCTGTTCAGGAAGCGATAAACTTTGTTGTGGAAAACAAATGGAAAGGAAGATCCGTATGTATCTGCGGCCTTAGGCAACCCTCCAACCACTTCAAAGGATGAGACCTGAAAATCCAGGATGAACTATATCGGTAGACATTATATCCTCACGCTAGCATGAGTCCCGGAACACGTGGGTATTGCGGGTAACAAGACCTCTGACTCCTTAGCCAGGATAGGGCAAAGAAGTTGGCCTCAGGTATTTGGCCCCAAGCCCGTTCTGGCACTTCCTTCTGCAGCCATCAAAGCCATGGTGTTAGCAAATGTGTTACTTCAATCACAATCCACAAGCGAGGCTGTGGACAAAACTTATGTCGGGCATGACAAACCGAATGTCGCACATCCTTCTGTCAGTAAGCAGAAGGAACTGTAGGCCACTGATTGGACTGATGATGGGCCACTTTCTATGGGCGAAGCACGTGGGTAGGAGGATGTGATGGCGGACCACTTTCTGTGTGTTATTTAATTTTAATTTAATTATTAATTAATATAATTATTGGCGGCCCCCATAGCCGAATGGGTTGGTGCGTGACTACCATTCGTAAATTACAGAGAGAACGCAGGTTCGAATCTCTGTGAAACACCAAAATTAAGAAAACCATTTTTCTAATAGCGGTCGCCCCTCGGCAGGTAATAGCAAACCTCCGAGTGTATTTCGGCCATGAAAAAGCTCCTCATAAAAATATCGGCCGTTCGGAGTCGGCTTGAAACTGTAGGTCCCTCCATTTGTGGAACAACATCAAGACGCATGCCACAAATAGGAGGAGGAGCTCGGCCAACCCCCAAAAAGGCTGTACGCGCCAATTATATATATATAATTATTTAATTAACAAATTTTTGAAAAATAATGTTAAAAAGTCATTAGTCCAAATACGTTTATTTTCATCTGAATTACGTAAATCCCATTTTGCAATTAGTTTCCAATATTAATCAAATTTTATAAATGCACCTTTTTATGTGAGATTTTAATTTCATGCATAGCAAAGTTATATAATAAATTCAATGAAATTTAATATATTTTTTTTAATAAATTTTTTCTTCAATTTACATTTATTGCATTTATACATTTTTTGTCCTACTCTTCGCATTTTCCTACAATTTCCAACAGCTAAACAGCTTTGCCGCTTACCTCTTTACCCATCAATCCATCAGCAGAAAAGTATTTGCGCTACCCTCAACAATGTTTCAACGAAATATTTGCATTTCATTGGCAGTCAAATAGCAGGGTTCATTGCATTCTGAATGGGCCACTTGAGGTCACGTCAAATGCGCCTGAAAGTGCGCAACAATCGGCTGCACTTCAAAAAGCGACTGGCCTCAGCCCACTTCAATGACGGTGAGCTAAGAGGAGAAACTACGACTATGAAAAACACAAAGAATCAAAGGCCAAAACAACAAAAAAGTGATATATTCAAAAAAACAAAAACAAAAAACAAAAAACTAAAATAAACGAATGCAAAACTATTAAGCTACATTGGCACAACGGGCGTACGGCAGCTTGCATGCAAACACTGAAATATAGCAGTGAAATATTTTATTTTTCCATGCCATTTGTGCTGCAACAAAGGAAAACAATAAAAATCGCCGGAACGTATGAATATTGACAGAGTGAAATTTATATTGCACAGCAGCAGTGCAATTTTTGAGGTCGGCCATAAAGGAGCAGCGGCCTAACGAGTGCCACTTCATAGGTACCACCAACACGGCCGCTAACCGGCAGACCAGCAACAGCAGTAAAAGGCAGTGAACGGTAGTAAAGGGTGGTAAAAATAGTAAAAAAGAATATAAAAAAGTTAAAAAAACAGAGCACACGCGAGCAAAGCAATTTGAATTGATTTTTCTACACTACTTTTTTTACTTTCTTTAATTCTCAAGCCCACAATAGAAATAATTGTGTACTAATTTCCGTTTTTTTTGTTTGAATACAGCTGGTATACACGCTCCAATAGCTGCGTCATTCATTACTTTTCTACTTTTCTGCTTTTCTTCATATTAATCAACTCGCCGTAGTTCCTTCACTTTGAGTGCATTCAGACGGTGCTTGCAAAAATAATATCCAGTGGCTAACGAACATCCACACAGCACCGCCAAACTCACAATGCGATTCTTAATTTTTTTTATCTATTTGTTGCTCTTATTCCGATTACTACACTTCAATTAAATTTGCTAATGTGCTCACAATGTGCTTATAATGTACTCATTGAGCTTAGCATCAAGCGCTCACAGAATATGCGACTCTCTTCAATGACAAACTTATATTGTTCGGTAGCCGCTGCCTTCCATTATTACTGTTTTTTTATAGTTTTTTTTGCCATTTTCTTGTTATTTTGCTTCGTTTATTTCGACTTTCCACTTCATCGAGCTTGCGTTTTTTTTCTTGTTGGCCATAAAAATATTCTTGAACTCCACCCAAATACGAAATATTGTTGAAGTTCACCACGTAGCTCTTTATGGCTGCGAAAGCACTAACAACTACAGCTACAACCACCGCTGAATTGAAAAGCCGCAATTTCTAATTTTACACACTTGATTGGTGCCCTAACAAGCATGAAGAATTAAAATTACTTTTTGTAGTTAGGAAACGATAATTGCGAAGTAACCAAGCACTTGAGTAGCACAAAGATGTTGGCGGTGTAGATTATAAGTAGAAATAAATGTGCAAAATATCGATAAATAACACTGTGCAACAATCACCTAGAAATGAAAATACCTAGATCCATATATTGAAACCTCAAAAAAAGATTATGCATTCTTTGGTCAAATGTCTTTGCTATAATAAATGAAAAAATGTGTTGAAATACACATCGGAGGGAAATATGTGGATAAGGTACATAGAGTAACATTTTACGAGCAATAATTTGGCAGACATTTCAACCCATTCTCCTCTTTTTGAGTACCAAAACCTTGCTGCGGTAGAATGGCTGACGTTCATCAATAAGGAGCTAGGCTATGCCGACAGAATGGACATCGTTTATTCAGGCAGTGTCCCCATGGCTAACTCTGAGGTGCCAGACTAAGATTGGCACAGCACTTTAAGCTAAGGTACCCGTACCAAAAGCTACATGACTGGTAGTATCTAAAGAACCAGTTGCAAACGGTCCCGTCCGACGCCCGACCAAAGTCGGTCGGTTGTACTAAGTGCCAACTCTACGCTTGCCAGCTCTGTGGATCTCTACCGAGCATACTCGTGGGATCAAAATATAAATGACACAATTAAACAAAACATAAAAAAGAAAGGACAAGCGAAATTAAGTAACGACATTGCTCTGACAGCGATTATCTTGAAGCAACGGTACCAGAAAGCTGTCTGCATGTTGGACAGAATAGCCAAGAACGCAGCAACTGGCACCGTGCATTAACGCGCCTACATCGACAGGCAAAGGTACAAGGCCGTGATTGAGAAGAACAAGTAGTTCTCAGAACATACATCCACTACAACTACTACCGCAGGCATCCAAGCGCAAAAAAAAAGTCGCTCTCAGAACGAAAGCAGTGACGCCCACCCCAAGAAGTCCAAGCAACTAGCAGTATAACCAGTAATAACATAGCACTACACAAGAGATCACCTACAAATGGCGATCGTAGATAATGATACGAAGACAGCGCAGGCGGTTCTGCAGAATTTGGGGGAGATCGATGTGGGAATGTCACAAATCGTGATCAATTACGTACTTGACAATCCCGAAGGTCCTCGTCGAGGGTTTGATTCATCAGAAACCTTTTGGGGTTACAAGGTAATCAACTACGGATACCAATTTTCTCTGGATTTCCTCACCGACAGTGTTGCTAAGCTCAGCGACACGGTGTTGGGTTTGAAGCTCCAGCTGATCCCGGCTAGCGAGTTCCCGAGAGGACGCAGAGCTCGCATTTGGTTGCCAACGATGAACCAACCAGGAGAGAAACTGCTTCAGTTCTTAAAGCTGCAGAATAGCAAGATACCAGCTATCAACGAAAGGCAGCTAATAAAGGTATAAGAAGCCAAGAAAGCTTCTCGTTCACTCCTTTTGGGCATCAGTGAAGAATCACCGAAAAAACTGTTCAACTGGCATAGGTTTGGCAGCCGCATCGCACATAGAGACAACGATGCCACTTAGACCACGAAATGGGTCCGTTGTGAGCCGCGAGGGCTGGGCTACATTTCCCTCTCCATATTGAGCCATCCTGAGCTTTTTACAAAGCGTATCAGGCCGCTGAGTATTTGCAGAAGAGATAAAGGGGTGGCAGATGTTTCATGTGTCCAAAGCCATGGATGGCGTGGTTTTCATGACGCCACATATTGCTAATTCCACTGATCTCTGCATCTTACTCAATAAGTTAAAATAGGCACACGGCCACGCAACATTTCCATATAGAAGAATGGGTCTGACGACAGCAGTGTAAAGCCTATGAGCAACCTTAGGTTTAATCCCCCAGGTCTTACCTAAAGCTCTCTTACAGGCATAAAAAGCTAGGTTTGCTTTCCTAACTCTTTCTAAGATGTTTGACTTCCAAGTCAGTTTCCTAGCTATGTTTAGTCCCAAGTACTTGGTTTCTTCCGAAATCACAAGAGCTTCCCCCCTTGAGCATAATTGGACTTAGATGAGGGATTCTGTGTTTCCTAGTGAACAATATGAGTTGAGTTTTGTCTGGATTGACTCCTAGACCACATATTTCTGCCCACCTAGAAAGTATATCTAGAGCATTTTGTATTAGGTCTCTTAATGTAGATACAAATTTACCAGAGACAGCAATAACAACATCATCGGCGTAAGCTATCACCTTACAGCCCACCGATTCCACTATTAACAGAGGTTTATTTACAACTGCGTTCCATAAAAACGGTGAGAGGACTCCACCTTGCGACGTACCTCTACTTCCTAATCTCCTGAGCACCGATTCTCCTAGTTTCGTTTCAATGATTCTGCTATTTAGCATTTTGCCAATGAAGCCTACCAAGCCCAGTTTTACCCTAAGATCAGTGAGTGCTGCAGTAATTGCCCCCCTTCAACATTGTTAAAATTCCCTTCAATGTCATGGAAAGCGGCTAAAGTTAATTCCTGTTTGTGCAGTGAACTCTCTGCCGTGTAAATAAGGTTATGTAGAGCTATCTCTACCGACTTCCCTTTCGTGTAGGCATGTTGTGACGTAGAGATAAGATTTCTATCTATAGTTAGGCTTAAGTGAAATTCTATCACCCTCTCTAAAGTTTTTCAACTGACATCCGAATGACTAAAATGGAAATTCTCAGAGACGATGTGAACCCAGAGAAAGACGACACAGAGGAGGTCGACTTAAACGTAGCTGGATGGTAAAAAGTAGTGAGTACTTCAGTTAATGAAAGTCATCAATGAAATTTCAACCAATCCATAACTGTTAAAAATGGCTGCTTGATAAAATTTTCAACTTATGATTTCTTAAGAAGTATTTCCTACTTCACAACATCAAAATACATTTTTAGTATGGAAACTATTCCACAAATTATTTAAAAAACTAGTATAAATTAATGATTAACGGGCGGCCGCCGCAGCCGAATGGGTTGGTGCGTGATTACCATTCGGAATTCAAAGAGAGGTCGTTGGTTCGAATCTCGGTGAAAGCAAAATTAATAAAAACATTGTATTTCTGCCATGAAAAAGCTCCTCATAAAAATATATGCCTTTCGGAGTCGGCTTTAAACTATACGTCCCTCCATTTGTGGAACAACGTCAAGACGCACACCACAAATAGGAGGAGGAGCTCGGCCAAACACCTAACAGAAGTGTACGCGCCAATTTTTTTTTTATTAGTATAAATTAAAGCAGTAACTCGTAGGCGGATTGTGGGCTCCACTAGTGAAAGGCAGAATTTAAAAAAAAAGAAAAAATTCACAACATCAAAATTTAAACATCATGTGTACCTTGAAACCCTGTTAGGATGCGGCGTACAAGTTTGCTAGACTAATAATGCGACCGCTGAGTGAACTCGATGAAGAAAGCCAAAGAAGGGAACTGTTTCGACAGCAAAGCTAAAGGCTGATAGCTCTAAGGTCTGAGCCTGTGTTCATTTAGAAGTAGAGTTCCAGTGGAGGTCGATCAGAGACAACGTGACGACAGTCAGAGACGCCTGAGTTTTTCACTCATGACTAAATCATACAGGACAAGACGTATTGGTTGTGACATTACCGCATTTTCTCAGTTCCTTTTGGTCCCACCTACAGTGGAAGCAATTGGAGACTATCTTGAATGTAGACACAATCACAAGTCCACCTCGATGTAGTGCAAATATGCAGCCCCGTGTGGAAGTCGACCTAAGAAGGAAAGTTTGTTTTAGTGAGATAATACTCCACATGTCATTGGCGCCATGTTACCAATGAAAATGCTTCTAACATTTTTATTTTTTTTTAAAGAAAAACAAAAGGAGGAAAACATTTAAAAAATGGGTCACTATACATAAAACTCAACAATTTCTAGTTTTTTATACATTATTATCATTCGTTCTCAACGGAATCGCGCATATTCCTGATACAAATTCTTATACTTTTCCTTACGTTTTTTCCAATTGTTTCGATTTTTTTTTTCCTTAAATTTTTTAAGATTTTTTTTTCGATTTTTTTACCGATTATGCCGGAAAGTATTTGGAATCGATTTTTTGTTATGTTGTCTATCTGCTAAGTATATTCAACTACGTTATTCTCAGTATTTTACTGCGTGAATACTCAAGAAAAAGCTCACAGTTCGCTTGGCAAGTCTTTATACAAAAATTCTTCTGATTTGTGGTTGGAAGTTTACTTCATTTCATTGTCATTTGCAATCTGACAGCTTGTAGAAATTACTAAAAATTTCAAGTACATTTTTTCCGAATTTTCTCCGAGTACATATAGAACATATGTACACACATACATATAAACTCACTCTTGACGAAGTAAAAATCAAGGAAATATTCAATTTGAATAATTGCATGCAGATGTCATCGCTCGCTTCAAATACAACCGTACGATGGCAGCCACAGCCATGCATAGAATATGCAAATTCGATAGAAGCGCAAGGAATGTGGTTAAGTGCAACCGAAATGTGATAGAATACAAATACACAAACCCATTGAGCCGGCTGCCGACTCTTGGGCGGTCTACTGACGCACAGTGTTGTTAATATGCATACCTGGGCGAAATCCACGCAAGCCAGCGCATGCTGTAGCAGTAACACATACACGCACACATACATACACATGTACATTTACAAGTGTTTACTTGCAGAAAAACGAGCTGCAGGCGCAAGAATGTCAATTTCATAGTAACCCAAGTCAACTATACTTGAGTGTGTTTGAATTGAAAGCTGCGGGTAGGTATGTGTGATTGTGCGTGTGATTGTGCGTGAGCATGTGTGCAAGTCTATTTGAACGAATGTGCATTACGGTGAGTACTTTTGTGTCTGTGTACGTGTGTGTGTGTGTGTACAGCTGAAAGCTGCTTTTAATGCAAACTAAATTGCTGTTAACGATGAAGGATCGACAGACCCACCGACCCACCAAATGACAGTGACAGTAACATGCTGCATTTTGACGTTCGCTGCTGTCAGCAACAAAATCATCAGCAACGCTCACAAGACCACCACCGCCACCACCGGCTAAAATGTCATCATTATCGACAATGCCACAGGCAGCAACAAAATACTCACCGTTAATGCACTCAATGTAAGCAAATATCTAAGTAGCGCATAAACACACACACACACCCTCACTAACACATGTGCGTGCGCCCTTTCCCTGCACGTCATGCCACCAGCTCAACTCTAGGCAGCGAAATGCCAACAAATTTGCATTCAGCGGAAGTGCCAACGTTGCTTGCACTCACCTTACCTCCCTCCATTTATCTTCTCCATCTGCCATTGGGTGGCACTCACCTGACTTGTGTCAGAAGCCATGCCATCAAGGAAGTATGTAACAACAACAAAAATCATCATCCAACACATGGTTTGTATTTAAATGTGAAACGTTAATTGCAGTTGAGCATTTATCTTAATTAAGCACTTCCCGCGCGCCAAGTCAAAGTTGCCTGCGTGGTTGCTTCATTCGAAATGGCTCAGAGCACGCAATGCAACACCCACCTACCCCGACTCCTGTGTGTGGCATTTAAATCGAAATCAGTTGGTTGCCTGCAGTTTTGGCGGCAGTCGTAAGGGCGCTAACAACAGCAACAACAAACAGCACAACTGTCACATATCGGTAAACGCAACAGTATTGCCAACTGCCATGTTGCCGGAAATCTTTTTGGCTACAACAGCAGCAGCAGCGGCAGCTTCACCTCAAGTTCCTCGGCATTCAGACGCTCACTTTAACAGAGCAAAATAACGCTTGAAGCTGTGGTCGTTGGTTGAATTTTTTTTGTTTTTATTTTTATTTTTTTGTTTTTGCAATTAATTTATGCGCCCCGCCGTGTGCCGTGCTGTGCTATGCGCTGCGGTGTGTGGTTAAAGGTGTAGTGCAATGTGATTGCATTCCTGTCGCTGTCATTTAATTTTTTTGGCAAGTCAGCCAAAAAATCAGAGCAGAAATGATTCGAACACGCAACGTCACGCTGCCATCTCACTGATTATTGAGGTCATACGCCATGAGCGTAAATACAGGCTGTGTGTAGGTGCACTTATGGCAGCGTATCTACTTTTTGCCAGCCTCCATACGCTGGCATTTATGGCGCGACACACATGTGCGTGTATGTGTGTATAATGGATATTAAAGCGACCTTTACAGTCTGCATTCGAGTAATTTCAATTAATTTTAAGCGAAAAATGTGAAAGGTGTCGCAACGAGTCCTTTATTATTATTCAATTAAGCGCCTGTGTGCGGCAAATATTTACACTTTGACACTTAGAAGAGTCTATGTAAGACTTATAACCTCTTCATTTTGATGCTGGTTAGTTAAATGAAACTTGAAATTGTTTTTGAAGACTTTTTCTTTTCACTAAACATTTTCGATTTTCATATTATTATTTTCTTTTTTCAACTTGCTTCTAAAAGAATCTGCTGCTCAAGTATTAAATGTTGTCCACAAACTACTACTGGGTTAGGGAATAAGTTCGTAGCCTTTTTACCGAAGACTTTTATTTAAGCAAAAAACATAAATTATATCAATAAGTTAATCAAATATATATTCGCCGTTGCTGCTCCCATGTCTCAATTTGTTGGTGCCGTTCCGCCAAAAATCGCCTGGTCTGGTGTCACAGAAGTTTTCGAGCCAGTTTTAAAGGACCTCTTTGATATCGAAGGTAACTCCCTTCATGTGGTTTGACATGGAAATCAGTCGGAGCAAGATCCGGAGAATAAGGATGCTGAATGACCTCCAATTCGAGCTCTTCGAGTGCGGCTTTGACGACTTATGCAACATGGGGCCTGGCGTTGTCGTGGAGGAGTATGGTTTGACAATGTCAATCAGGTTTTTTCAGTCGAATATTCTCATTCACGCGGTATAGCCGGGCAATGTAGAGCTCCTTGTTGACCATCGCATTCCTTTCGAGCATTTCCCAGTACTCCATACCCTCCAAGTCCCACCTAACACATATCTCCATCTTCTTTGGATGAAGCTCCGTATTGACTCTCGGCTTTGAAGTATCTCCACTCCTTTCTTTACTTCATATTGATGTATAAACACCATTTCTCATCTTCCATGACGGTTCGGTACAAAAAGCGCTGCTTATGACCACGCCTTGTTCGATGACGGGCGAGATGCTGAAAAGCAATTTGAAGGCGACTTTCGTTGTTTTTTTCGTTGAGCTCGTGAGGCATCCAAGCTCCCAATTTTTCGGTTAATCTAATTGAGTGGAGGTGTTTCAGAATTGTTCAGAATCGGAGCACTTTAAAAAAGGAATGTCGTACCATAAAACAGCTGAAATCGTTTCTTTAACCTCGTCAACGCTTCAGCACATTATTAAACGCTTTATCCATAAAATATGGTGGGGTAAATAAAACTTTCACAGAGAAGGAGTTTCAGTGCTTAGTGCGTCAAGTGGAAAAAAAAATCCAGCAACAAGCTCCCCAAAGTTAATTGAAACGGCCAAAAGGGATTTAGATAAGACTTTCCATCGAAAACCTCTTCGAAAAGTACTGGGGGAAACAAATTTAAATAGTGGAATAGCCCGTAATAAGCCTTTCGTAAGTGCACGGAATAGAAGTAAGAGTTTACATCCTGCGCGTGACCATCTAAGTATAGCCCCAGCATTTTGGAGACGAGGCACTTTCTGCAGACGAGGTACAAATAAACTTACTTGGTCCAGATCGCAGACCTTTCATATAGCACGAGGCCAATTCGGAACTCAAACCCCCAAATTTGCAAGCTACTATAAAAAACGGCTGTGGCAACAACTTAGTTTGGGCCATCAAATGGAGTTAGAAATTAGACCTTTATTGAAGGAGCACTGAAGAAATTTCTTTGTTTAAAACTTCTGGAAGAAAATTTGGTTAAAGGCGCTAGAAAATTATGAGTTAAAGGTGACTTTTGCTTTTATCAAGAAAACGAGTCACAAATAATAACAACATGCTTAATATATAAATGGAATGTATACAAATTCTTCAAGGTCCCTGCACAGTCAATGGACTTGTACGTCATCAAAAATTTGTGGTTGGTTTTGAAGGCAAATATGAGAAAATATGGCATCTATAAGAAATATGATCTGAAAAAGGCGATATTTCAAGAGTGGAACCAGATTAGTCCAGAATACACAAAAAAAATTGATTGACTCCATGCCACGTTGACTTCAAGCTGTAGTTCATAATAAAGGATTCTCAAAAAAGGACTAAATACCCTAAAATTAAAATTTTTTTTATACTGTTAATTAATCTTATTACTAACAATAATGTTTGGATTCCTAACCCAAATTACATACCTACAGCTTCTTGAAGAAGGTTAAGGTTGTTATGGGGAACTCAAATATGCGTCACAGGGTTGGAAGGCCAATCAATTCTTCGGAGACGTGACGAATTGATGGTATGCAACAGCGGCCGAGCCAATGGATTTTGGTGGTGTCTCTTTGCCTTGGTTATGTACCACGACGCTCCAGTAACCATTCTTAATATTTTAGATTGCCTTCGTTGTATAATTGCAAAACTTCTGGCACTTTCCTTACCCCATAGGTGTGACGCATAAGTCCAGATAGATTTGATGATTGTATTGTAGAGAAGAGTTATGTGATCAAGGCTAAGCCCAGAATGGGAATTGCTTAGCCAATAAAGATCTTTTGTTTTTACCTTCATCTGTCTAGTTTTGGTCTCAATGTGCCTTTTTCATGTCAGGCGCCCGCCCATACGAACAGCAAGATAAGCAACTTCTTGAGAATGAGGTATGAGCGTGGAGTTTAGATATACACTGGAGCTGTCGCTGAAGCTATTTAGCGTAAAAGTCACATGCTTACACTTTTGCTCATTCCCTTTGATGCGCCAGTCTGTCAGTCACTTTACTATGTGTTTTATATGACTATTGAGTTCACACGACGCTCTTACTGGACACTCGGAGCGACAAAGGATTGCAGTGTCGTCACCAAGCGTGAATGTAAATATTTGAGGGTTTGTTGGAAGGTCAGCCGTATATATTACTTATTAAAGCGGTCCCAGTACACTGCGTTGTGGTCCGTTTTGGTTAGGTAGTTTTTACATCTTACCACAAACACCCGATTTGTTAGATAAGATTCTAATGCTTTGTGTAAGCTTTGTGGCAGTGTGCTTTGGAATTTGTAGACAAGTCCCTTGTCCCATACTCTGTCGAACGCTTGAGCTACATCAAGAAATATGGCTGAACAATATTCCCGTCGTTCAAAAGCATTCCTTATTTCGGAGCTGATGCGATTGACTTGCTCAATTGTGCAGTGTTTCTGACGAAAACCGAACTGATGAGTTGGAATAATGTTGTTTTGCTGCAGATGCGCCATCAGTTTTCATTTTAGCAACTTTTCAAATAGTTTGAAGAGAGATGACAGCAGACTTATAGGGCTGTATGAAGCTGCCTTGGCTTTTTTTCCTGATTACGGGATCTTTATAATGGTCGACTTTTTCCATTGAGAAGGAAAGCGACCAACTTGAAGAATTGCATTAAAAAGCACACTGAGAAATCTAACAGCGCAGTTTGGAGTCTCTACTATCATTTTAGGAGATATTTGATCATAAAAACAGTATTTTCGTCTGAAAGCAGCTTTAAATTTTATGCAAAGGATAATTGGAACTATGATAGTTTCATAGTAAAAAATTTAAGAACCTGAGTTGAGAACTTTTGACTTCACCTAATATACTCATTTGTAGAAGTAGTTATAAACATTAAGCAAGTATCTTATACAAACCTAACATATTTACACACATAGTTGCGATTACTGAATAGAACCAGACCTCAAAGTAATTAGAGTGCGAAGTTCGATGCAGGTAACCAAGGGAACATCCACATCACAACAGCCAACCGTTGAACAAATCATTGAAGCACCCAGCCAGGAAAGCAATCAAAGCAAGCCACATTAATTCCCATCCAATCGATAGACCAGCAGAAATTTGGAACTTAACTGATGCATCAGCGTATAAAGGAATGGAATTGCGCTCACCATACATACACACATATGAATAATAATCAATAACAAGTGGTCGGGTACGCACACATTTAGCAATCAGCGAGCTTTACTCATATGATTGAGCGCATAAGCAGCAGCTACCGAATTACTCAAAACATGCACAAGTTTGTGGCTACTGTGCAGTTGTGTTGTGTTCTGATATGCACACATACACATACATACATACTTACAAATGTACTTATAACTTATGTGGGTACCAGTGTAATATGGTTGCATTAGTTTGTGTGTGCGTGTGCGTACAATCTACGAGTATAGCAGATGGACAACACTTTTGTATGATGAATTGTATGGAGACCAACATGGCAACTCACATACTTATATACTTAAACTGTCAGTGTATTATTGTTACTGTTATTGTTGCATAAAAATAATAACTAAGCAGCAGGCGACCAAAATCCATCAAAACAGTAATTTAGCAGAGACGATTACTTGACATACCGCACGCGCGAAAAAATGTGTGCAGTTGCCATATACAAAAAAAAAAAAAACAATAAAAAAAAATTATGTACATTAGGGTGCAACACAAGAATATAAGATTACAAGTGAAAGTAGCCTTGGCTGTTTCAAAATAATATTTTTATTTATTATACTTCCCACTGACAGGCCCCATGTCATAGTCGCCGACAGTGCTATAGTCGTGCATGTGCATATAGAACGGTATCAGACGATGCAATATGTGTTGTAGCCGGGAAATTCCCAGTTGAAATTCACGCAAGAGAGCTTCGCCGCCTCTATAGCGAGCAAGGAGCTAAACCAACGGCAACAGAAAAAGCCATCGAACGAGAGCGATCTATGTATGAGTGGCAAAGAAGATGGGAAGAGTCACCTATAGGGCGCTGGACGTACAAGTTAATACCACATCTCGAGCAGTGGGTAAAAAGAAAGCATGGCGAAACTGATTATTACCTTACGCAGATACTCACCGGTCATGGCTGCTTTATGGAATATCTCCACCGCTTTCAGCTGGCAGAAAACCCACTCTGCCCAAGCTGTCCTAATGCAATCGAAAGCGCGGAACATGTGGTTTTTCATTGTGATCGCTTCGCACGAGAACGTGCAATACTTGAAAGGGTTTTGGGACACTCAGCTAGTCCTAATGACATCGTACAGGACATGTGCTCATCCAGTGCTAAATGGGTAGCGGTTCGAGCGTTTGCTGGAAAAATTATGCTACGACTCCAATTCATCGAATGGGAGCGCAAGACCCAGCAACAGCAACTACAGTTGCAATTACGAAATGGAGATGAACTGTTTCCGGACAGAATGACGACAAACACAGACACTTGAGTGAATCACTGACAATAATATCAGACAGAAGACAAGACGATAGTTCGTAAAAACTGCGCTATCGCAAATTTTCCGATGTTCCATTTCCTCCAGAACCACGTATGAAAACAGTGGGGGGAGTGGATATTATCGCTGACGTAAGATCTCCATACGTCCACAAGAGAAGGACCAGGACGCAAGTACCTGGTTGTGTCAATAGACATAAACGCGGCTCCACCTTGATGAAATGTTTACAGCGGTCCCTGGGTGGAAATCAGCCGAGGAGGAGGAATGTTATAGTGTTAGTGGGAGCATTCCCCACATACCACTGGTGCGACGGCGCCTTTGATGATGTTTCTGACATTTTGATTTTAACCTCCTAAAAAAAAAAAAAAAAAAAAATAAAAATAAAAAAAAGTGCTATAGTCGTAGAGCAGGTTAGGTTAGGCAGGTTGCTTGTCTAAGGCAAGACATTCGGTGCTTCTAACGCTCATTGAGATACCTGCATTTGGTTTCCTTTCGAAAACTAACTTTTTAGGAAGTTACCCTCTTTAAGTCGCGTTTTAAGAAGTCCCTCCAGTCAGACATTTTTGAAATTCCTTAGGTCCTCAAAGAAATAGTCGTCTAGATATTTGACACTCTTTCGTGGAAGTGCAGGACATTCACGGAGGGGATGTTGTACCGATTTAATATCTTCTTCATCTCGACAACTCCTGCAGAAAACATTGTGAGATACACCCATTACACTGGCTAAAGTGCCAATAATGCAGTGACAAGTTATAAAACCTGTGAGGACGCTGGTAGTTGACCTGATGAATCCAAGCAGACATTTTGTCCATTTAAGTTTCAGTTTTGGCCTGAGCGCTTTGGAGACCCTTAGTTAGTAGTCAGAGACCACCTCCGCTATTGGTTTCCGCGATTAGGCTCAAGTCAATAGCTGTATATATTTCGCTTAGATGAACGCATATGTCCCATACCGTAGACGTTTTTTGCGTATTCTTTTTTGAAATTGTCTATTGTTTCTCTTCCACCGTCAAGATAGCTTCGGTGTGCTTCTTTTTTATAGGTGAACCGCTCTTTTTTATTTCATGGTGTACATTGTGACGGCTTTTGTAGTACTCCATGAGACAGTCAATAGCTTCTTCTAGACTCATTATTTGTACTTGTAGTGCCTTCTTGTCTGCAGTTGTACTTTTTCCTTCTCCGGCGGGTTTTACGCTGCATCACCAACCCATTGGTCTTTCCATCTCTTTGTTTTTTACTTCATCTGAGCCTCCTATATGCCGTGTTGTTGGCGTTATCCCGCTGCTTTGGGGCGGTATGTTTTCGGCCCTTATTAGCTCTCTGGCTATGCATTTTACCAACGGCGTGCTGCATAGCTCCGGTTGCACTTGAGGAGTCACTTTCATTTTCTCAGCAGTAGCTGCTGGAAGATTGCTACGTACCGATTGTGCCGCTTCCGGGGATCTCCAAATAACCGAGCTCCTCCTAAAAGCTTCGATGTCACCTGCTACTATTTCATCGTTTTTATAAGAAGATTTAACATTTTTGTTCATGCTCTAAAGGTCACAACTCACGACCGCTATCTCTATAAGGTAAGAGTGAAAACTCTGAAGGCTTCTGTTTCTCGTGGTACTGAGATTAAGTTTTCGGTCAGCCATTACACTGAAAGACACTACCAGTTGAGCTCCACTACTCATGGACTGGTCACCCTAGAATTTAGTCGCCTTTTACGACAGGTATACCTTACCTCGGGCAAATTCTAATCCCTGACCCGCTGGGCGTATGTCCTATACCATCCGCTGGAGGTCAAGCTCAGAGTCTTTCCTTGCACACTTATCTGCTCTTCAAGAAGTTGGCCTCAGAGCCCATCCTAGCTAAGAAGTCAGAGGTCTCGTTACCCATGATATCCAAGCGTCCCGGAACCCATGTTAGCATCAGACTATTATGTCCCCCGACATAGTTCAGCCTAGATTTACAGGACTCGACTACCCCTGATGTAGTTGGGGGGCTGTATAAGGACAGCAATAGCTAGTCTTGTGAGTATTTTTACTTTATTACTTTTGGAAATCTTATTCTACCTATTCTCATAACATCGGAATCCAAAATTCCCTTAGCCTTGCACTAGCAAATGCAGGACACTCATGGAGATAATGCTCAGTGCTATGCGTCTCCTCTCATCAAATTGGGTGCTCATTGATTCCAATGGTGGTCATAAGCCAATATTATGGATTGTGTCCTGTAATAATTCCAACCATCACTGGTCCTCAGTTCTCAAATCCAATTCCCATGCACTCGCCCCCTTACTCATTTCTGAAAGACCACTGTGCCCTGAGAAGCAGAGCTCCCAAAGAAATTTCAAGTAGTTCTAGTGGTTTCCACACTGACTTAAACCGATACTAAATTCACTAAATAAATGCGACCCTATGCTCCAACTTGGTACTCTAGGAATTGATGATGAAATTCCGTAAAAAGCTAATAGCTAGAAAAATTTTTTTGATTTTGTTTTTATTTTATCATTCGCGTCGCTTTTCGTCAACAATCTGCTACGCACTGTCACTTGTTTTTAATAGATTTGTAAATATCTGCATGTAACATAACAAACTTGAACTACAAGAGCAACAACAAAAACTCAATATGCGGTTTCTCAGCTGGGTATGACATGGAAGCTGAACTTGTTATACTCGTCCAATCCAATGACTAACAGGGAACGCAAATTTATGGAGGGTCAAACAAAAAACAAAAACTGAAAAAATAAAAACACTACCGAACTCTCAACGAGCGGACGCTGGTATGGACGGATGTATGGAGGTAATTTAGATAAACGACAGCCTCATAAAAAATGCTAAGCCACATGCTGCACTCCCGCTCTCGCTAGAATTTAATGGGTTTTTGATGGCGTGTCACAGCAAAACGGAAATATGCCACAACAAACCTTGTAGAAATTCCAAGAACAACAGCAAAAAGTGTGATTTGTATCTAAGTAACTTTCACAACTAACTCTGTATGTACGTACGTATGTATTGGTGTATGTGAAGTCTGCGTTGCTGGGCAGTCAGCGGACGTCATTTCCATCAGCACTCGACTAGGCTGGCGCATAAGGTTTGAAAGTCGTAAAAAAGTAAAGGCTACGCTAACGACGCTTTCAGACTGACAAAGCAGCCACTGCGCCGAAGTAGATATGGCTGACCTATAAATGACACTTGTGCACCTTTGTTCGCTTGATAGTAAACACTTCACTTTAATATAAGCCTCTTCCGATCGCGCAACAACTAATGGCACATTTTAACTTTTACAAAAAGTTTTTCCATTTTCTCACTTACTTACCCACACCCCAGCGCTATCGCAATCGTCACCTGTAAAACTACCTTCCCATATTCAGCAGCAGATGTCTTTCTCACAAATGCTGCGCTTCGAATGAGAATATCAAAGCACTTTAATTTACACAGCCTGTGTTTTTTTTTGCTACACAGCTACTTTTATATTTGTCAACAGCGTTGCTAAGCACAGTTTCTTATGCGTTGATGCTTCCGCTTTAATGGTATGGCACTCAAGAAAGCACTGCCAAATTCCAACACAACTCAGTCATGCGCCCAATTGTAGGCCACAAATGGATAAGAATTTGGTGCAAAGGTGCTAGGGAAGCAATGAGTGTGCATACATACAGGAAATCGTAGGTATGTATACTGGAACGGGTGTTGGGTAGCTAATGGTTAGCCGAAAAGAACGCAAAGTAACTACCTTTAAACTTAAAACGAAAGAGTAGTTAGGATTTAAGGTACCTAGTATACGGTTTACATATAAGTTAATATGCCTATATTTACATATATGCATGCTTACTAGGGTGTAACGCCTATAGATGCATTATTATATTTGCGCCAATAAGTTAATTTTTTCCTCATGAATGTATCTTACACATAAAAATCATATCATTTAACTGATATAAGCGGAAGAAAATTGTCTTCAATACGAGTAATAAAAAGTCCAACGGCGAACCAGCCGCATGGTGCAGATGGCGTACGGACAATTTTGGTTTTTTCGTCGGGCCAAGAAAGGTAGAGGTTGGAGTTTGTTAATCATTGAGATTTAAAATTGTTAAGGTACCGAAAAAGTTCATTACTTGATGAGAATTAGAGACATGCAAACGTCAATCAACTATTGAGAGAGGCCGCCAACTTTTTTTTTCTTAGCGATGAAAAGCGATTCCAATATGTCAAATGTGCAGGAAAGAGAATGAAATCTCTCGCACAGTTGTCGAAATATTTCATGCTTCGTAATTTGTTCCATGACTATTCCAGATCGAAAATAGTAAAATTAACTTTCACCTTATGAAATTTGCTAGAAATTGGGAATAAGTCTTATCTAAAAAAAACTATATACCTTATGACCAACAAGTACCGGGAATGTTTAATTTAAACGAACCGCGCACGTGAGAACCGATTCATATTTTTTTCCTATGTTGGTAGGACTGTAAGACACACATATGTCATTATCTATCCATTTTGAAGCGTTTGAGAGGTGCTGTACGTCGCCAACAGCAGGAATTTGCATAATGATAACGCGCCATCGCACCGGGCCCAAATTGTGCTGGATTATTTGACCAAACACCAAGTAAATTCCATCGTGGAGGCACCGTGTTCTCCTGATATGACCCTCTGCGACTTCTTTTTGTTTCCCAAGTTGAAGTTATCACTTCGTGGAAGGAGATTTCAGTCGATAGAGGAGATCAATGTAACGAAGGCGTTGAAGGCCATCTCTTCGTCGGCCTACCAGAAGTGCATGGAGGACTGGGATAAACGTTGGCGCATGTGTGTTGCTTCAGACGGGTCATATTTTGAAGGAGATAAAATAAATTTGCCTGAAATTTAACTCTGTTTTGTTTTATTTAAACATTCCCGGTACTTTCTGGTCATAGGGTAATTATAATAATTTTCCGGAAATGCATTTGCCCCGAATATTGCAAAAGGCAATACATACTTTGTCAAGCATCGAGATCGAAATTAGTTCTGCTACAGAATAAATAAATTACCTGAATTCAAATTCAAAATATATTGAGTTATTAAAAGGGCATACAATTGTTTTTAAAGGGTGAAAAGAACAACCGAAATATCAAAAAATCCAAATCCAAATACAAAACAATATCTAAGTCCTCAGGGTAAAAATAGATCACTTGATACGTTATCTGCTTTGGAGCTATCGTAAACGGAGTTCTAAACTGCCTTGATGCTAGCGAAAGCACTTATTTTACTGCCCAAAAGAAGTTGGCAGTTTAGTCATAAATATTATCCGTAACACATTCCACCTACGCCCAGTGAACGGTGCGATAGCAATTATGTAATCATCATCATCAGCATCATTCGCTCTACGCTAAACTATAATCCGCCTGACGATGAGTTTTATACGACCTTGCATGGGAAAAGAGCATGTAGCGGACTCCATCGTAAATCACTCATATCGCAAAAAAATAAATATTATTATTGAATAGATTCTACGGAGTGTCGATCAACAGGAACGTAGTAGGAATAAAAACGCATTGGCGGAGTCATAAAATATGCAATATGTATGGTCACAGCATATATGAGATTTTAGTGGAGCACGCATTTAATAATTTTTTTTTCTTTCCTTTTTTTATATTTTATTTTTATTTTTAATTGAATAAACTTTCGCTTTTCTAGTGCTTAAAAATAAAATCAGAATATTATTTTTAGTGGGCAGTTAATAATCATTAGAAGCAGTTAAAACTTCTTACCTTACGCATTAGAAAAGAACTGCAAGGCAGATGAACTTGCTGGAATCGGTACAACGCCTGATATCCAAGTGGATAAGACGCTGATACCTATGCCTATAGCTAGTTGTGAACTACTTATAGATAGGGAAACCTCTCAACATGTGAACTAAGCAGACAGGCATGGCCGAAATATAACAGCGGTCGGTCAAAAAGCTTATTAAGATTTAACAGATAAGCTATTCGAAAAATGAATCGAATTCGGTCATTGTGTAATAGGAAGCCACGCTAGAAGCTTAGGACTCCCGTACTTCGATTTCTGTAGAAGCTGTCTTAATACAGAAGAAGAGGAAACAGTCGGACACATTTATGTGAGTGTGAAAGCTTAGCGACAAGGAGGCTCCGCACTCTTGATACAGCATCTCTAACCGATGTAGCGGACATAGCGCATCCAAAACTAACGAAGCTTTTGCTCGTTTATTAAAGCTACCGGATGGTTTGAAAAGGAACCTATAGAGTACGGATAAGTTCCTGTGCTATCACAATGGACCTACGAAAGGACTAGGTGTGTCATTGCGACAGCCACCCCACCTACCTACCTACGCATTAGAAAAGAAGAATTTTCCCTTAGATGGATTTTCCCCACTAAACTCTAAAAAGCTTACAAAATTTAAATTTAAAAATATTGAAGCTTATTATGAAAATCGTCGTCGTTCTTGAAGAACAGCACATGCCAAAATTCTTGACTTCCTTGGTGGAAATAGTCACCCGATTGAGTGGATCGTTCAAAGATCGCCCAAGAAATGTGAAGAGACTGGTTCTGTTGAGAATAAAAAAAGGACTGCCATACCCAAAACTGGGCGCTCTGTGGATAATATTGCTGCTATAGCGCAAAGTGTTGCCGAACAACCTTCAACATCGATAACTCGACGTTCTCAACAATTAGGCAGGAATGGGCTGTTTGGCGGATTTAACCTCACCTGTAGACATGATCAAGGAAGGCATGAAAATTATGTAATTTTTCACGTAAGCGCCGTTTTTTGAATAAAAATAGTGAAACCTAAAACAATTTAAATTTTTACACATTTTACAGTATCTTATAACATCTAAGCGCGTGTTTTGAAAGACCCTTTATGTATAAAACTATTGCTTTATATCGCTATATAAAGAATACCCTAATAAACCTTGTACATATGGATGTATGTAAATGAGACTGCCCCAAATAATGCAAAAAAAATGTTTCCAAAAACAAGTTTCCAAAAAACATTTTTTTTTGCATTATTTGGGGCAGTTTCATTTACATACATCCACATGTACAAGGTTTATTAGGGTATTCTTTATATAGCGATATAAAGCAAATGTCATAAATTTTTAAATTCTTTTTTGTTTTTTTTTTTTGTAATATCAAAACTAGATTAAGTAAAAAAAAGAGCTAAATAGTTTTGCTTTCTTAATTTCTATTTTTTTTTTTTTAATTTTGGGTTTTTTCAGAGTCACTTTAAAACAGTTAACTTTTTTTTTAAGTAAAGCCTGTGTCCTACTTTTTGCATATTTTCGAGGTGAGCTTAATGGAACTATAACCATCTATAAAAATTGTACTCGAAATTTACGGTAAAGTCGACTTTCCACATGAAAATCAAATGATTGCTTTTAAGGCGTTGGAGGCACCGGTAAATACTATATGAAAAAACAAAATTAAAAACTAAAAACTAAAAACAAAAAAAAAACTATGTATCTTATTTTTTTATTTAGAATAAATTTAGTGTGTGGAATGAAGAAAAAAAAATTTTTTCCCGTCCCAACACGCAGTCAAACCTGGTTTCATGCGACCTTTTGGTTGTGTTGTTTTGTGATTTTTTTTTTGTTTGAGATTTTTCATATGGGAATGCAATGATTGCTTTCAAGTCGTAGGAGGAATGGTAAATACTAAAAGAAAAAAAAATCATATATGTGTATCTCATTTTTTTACCGTAGAACAAATTTAATGTGTGGTATCAATCAAAAAACGGCGGCCGCCGTAGCCGAATGGGTTGGTGCACGACTACCATTCGGAATTCACAGAGAAAACGTAGGTACGAATCTTGGTGAATCACCAAAATGAAACATTTTTCTAAAAGCGGTCGCTCCTCAGCAGGCAATGGCAAACCTCCGAGTGTATTTCTGCCATGAAAAAAATATCTGCCGTTCGGAGTCGGCTTGAAACTGTAGGTCCCTCCATTTGTGGAACAACATCAAGACGCACACCACAAATGGGAGGAGGAGCTCGGACAAACACCCAAAAAGGGTGTACGCGCAAATTATATATATATATATCAATCAAAAAAAAATTTTTTTGCCCGTCCCAACATGCAGTCAAACCTCTTTTCATGCGACCTTTAGCTATCATTTTTTTTTTGTCTTTTATTTTTTTTTTTTCACATGAGAATTCAATGATTGCTTTCAAGTCGTAGGTGGAACGGTAAATACTAAATGAAAAATAAAAAATAAAAATGTGTATCTAATTTTTGCACCGTAGCACAAATTTTGTGTGAGAAATCAGCACAGCTTTTTTTTTTTTTGGCCGTCCCAACACACAGTCAAACCTGGTTTTATGCGACCTTTTATGTAAGTTTTTTTGTTTTTTGTTTCTTTTTTTTTTTTGTGGTGGGCGCTCTTGCTATGAATTTGATATTCTGCAGTTAAATTTTAACAGAGTTGGCATTTTGTATAGAGTTGGCATGGGTTTTGCATTAGCACGTTTCAATACTTTATATATGTACATTTCCAATGACCCTTACGAGGAACTAAGGGCCTCAAAAATACCAATTGCTTTACCGGATAACTTCAGAATTAATTGTGGACCTTCGAGGTGATTGTACACAATAAATGTAACAATGATTTTATGATGAGTTTGAAAACACGTTAGTTACCTTTTTCTTCTGATTTCTCCTTCATATAATTTTTAGCTTAATTTTAGACATAAATAAACTCTTAAAATGAAAAATCGAAACCAAAACCAAAAAAAAAAACGATGAATGGCGATGATTTGCATTTCCTCATTTATCTTTTCTGTGCCGATTTCTTAGAATATGTTTGTCTAGTTTCATATGTATATTACGTTTAAAATTAGGAATGCAAATTTTTGAAATTTTTTTCGTAAAATTTTTTTTCTTAATTTTTTTTTTAATTTTTTTTAACACACCATTGTTGTATTTTGGAAATATGGGTTTTATGTTGAAATATTGTTGAAAATAACAAACTAAACTTTCATTTAAGTAGCAATGTTTTTGCAAAACGCATTTAAATATTTTCTAATTCAAACCATTTTTATGCGCTTGTTGTTGTTGTTGCCGCATAAACAGTCCCCATACTTATACTGAAAATGCTCCTGAAGCGACAGTCCGGGTTGTTCCAGATTGCTTAAAATATTTCTTTTTTCAAAATTTAGTGAAAGTTGTAATTTTTAGCTATTTTTGAAGTTTTCTGATCAAATTTATAGTGCGTTTTTTGTTTGTCCTGTTTTTTTGTGTGTTCGTTTTCTTTTTGTGTTTTCCTCTGCCTAACGCACAAAAACAGGTTTGGCTATACCTACCTACATATGAATCTTACTTATTATGCGAAAAAGCTGTAAGTTTTTACGCGTTGCGCACGTGAGTAGAAAGTATTATTGACTCTATATGGATCGAAAGCTGAGTGACCCCCAGTGACTGGCAGACAGTTAGCCAACCTCCTGTTTACCCTTGAGCCAAATCAACAGGCACACCAACATTTACGTTATGCCCTCAAGAGTACATTTGCCAAGTGAAATTGTTCTAGAAACTACCCAAACACCCCACTTCATTGCTTCCTTTCCATTCTCCCTTTCATTTCCACGCATAATTCGAAGCAAAAGGCAAACGCAGCAACCTTCTCGCATCCAATTTTATGTGACCGCTGTTCTCATTTCTTCTCATTCGCTTGAGAGATAGTGGTGATTACCGTTGGCCGGTAATGGGCTCTAAGACTGTCATTTAATTCCTCCTATGCCACCTACTGGCGATTATCTTTGACCTACGTGCGGCACATCAGCTATTTTCTTAGCTTTTTAACATCAACATAACCATTTACACACACAAATACATTTACAAATAAGCAACTGGTATAAGTAACGCCTGCGTGTTGCCTCACATAGATATTTCCAAAAGCTCTTGCTTGTCTGGCTATTGCTGTTGTTTTGGTGAAAATTCGTCAATCCCAAAGGTAAATACCATAACGCTAACGGTGCGCATATTTAAGTGAAAAGTATCAGGCATAAACAGCAGCAAAAACAACAATGCATAGAATAAAAAAACAACGACATGTGGGTTAGTCCAAAAAATAAAAGCCCCCTCCCACTTTCTTTTTATGAATACATTTGTGTATGTATGTGGCGTTTTATGTGACGCTCATGTGCATAGTGACCGTCATTAAGCGTCATCAAGCACTTCACTCAACAAAAGTCTTCCTGCTCGCATTCGGGTAACAATTTTTTGGTTTCAAAATTAGAGTTTTGATGCGCAGAGAAATTGTTTTCTTGTGTGGTTCAAAATCCCCTTTCCGGTATGCATCGAAACCAAGAACCTTCGCCAGTAAAAAACAAAAATAAATTGGTCGCTCCATTATATTCCTGAGGGAATTTCTGTGACACATATAAATACCTATGACAAATATAAATTTATGCATTTATACCTGCCGCCCAACACTCATATTCAACAATTTTATTTTATTTTATACGAAGGCAACCAATTATTTAATACAGTTTTTATCTCAAAAGTACTAAAATATAATAAATAATCCACAAATTAATTGTACTTAGGAGATTTAATTTTTCTTTTTTGTGTTTTTTCGACTACTTTGGTATTCGGCATCCACGCGCATAGGGCCATAGATCTTGCGTAGATAAGATTTTTGAACTGAGCGATTCCGTGTCAAGGCAGTCAAGTATTTTGGATATTGACTGCAATTGTTCTGAAAATTGGCTTATCTTTTTAGGCTTGATAATAAGGAAACAATGGAAAAAATTTAGTAATTTTGAAATTTACTCAATGTTCAAAAATTTCAAAAATTAGAAAATTTAACTTTAACTTTTTAAAAATAAAAAAAAATTAGAAAAATTTTTTAAAGTAGGGGAGAATGGGGAGTTGTGAGACACAGGGAGTTGTGAGACATTGTTACCTTTCCGCATTATTCATTTGTTTACATTCGATTTTAAGTGTCAACAAGTGTTCTCGGTGCGATCTCACTTTTCAGCTAGCATTGGTCATATTTACACACATTCGACGCGTCTCTCCAGTTACTGTGTTTTGGAATTTCTCGGTAAGTTTTTTTCATCATTTGTTTTGCGATACATTCGATCAGTTGTTGAAGCAAATTGCAAATGTTAATATATACAAATTATTAATTGTCCTATTAGCTTTGAATTTACACATTCACTTGGGCATGAACGTTCGATGTGTTTATGACTACGCGGCCATTTATAAAAAAAACGATTTGGGGAGTTGTAAGACAACAAATGTGGGGAGTTGTGAGACACCGTTTTTTTCGGCGATTTAACGCATCTTTCATAAGTACCTCGCAATATTCATCAGAATTTGAAGAAGAAGAAGATTTTTGCATCATCTGCAAAGGTGCAATGCCGAAAAAGTTAAGCAGAAACAACTCCATTCATTGCAATGTATGCGATCGAGCTGTGCATCTAAAGTGTGCCAATTTACGAACTGGTTATTATACATGTTCTCACTGCGAATCATCAGATTGATGGCATTGCATTTTTTATACACTTTTTTATAACAATTGTCTTTTCTTTTTTATTTTTCATCTTAATAAAGAACTAACAACTAAAATAAGTCATTTTTATTGATTTAAACCATGGTGTCTCACAACTCCCCACATTTTTGTATTTTGTATTATATTTTATATTATTATATACAGTTTTAATTTTAAGGAAAATTGTAGTTTTGTTAAATAGGCCATACCAATAGCTTCCAGTATTCATTGACTAAAGATTCCATCGTTGACATATGCAGAATATTAAGATTTTGAGTAATACGGGTCCAAAAACAAAACCCGTCTCACAACTCCCCATAATTTAACACAGACTGGAGTATAATAAGGAGCAAATTAAAAAAAGAATTTAACACAATTTTTTAATTTTCAAATATACTCAATGTAATATATTACATAGGTATATTCAGCCGCCGTAGCCGAATGGGTTGGTGCGTGATTACCATTCGGAATTCACAGAGAGATCGTTGGTTCGAACCTCGGTGAAAGCAAAATTAATAAAAATATTTTTCTAATAGCGGTCGCGGTCGCCCCTCGGCAGGCAATGGCAAACCTCCGAGTGTATTTCTGCCATGAAAAAGATCCTCATAAAAAATATCTGCCGTTCGGAGTCGGCTTGAAACTGTAGGTCCCTCCATTTGCGGAACAACATCAAGACGCACACCACAAATGGGAGGAGGAGCCCGGCCAAACACCTAACAGAAGTGGACGCGCCAATTATTTATTTTTTAATATATTAAAAAAATTCAATTAAGAAAAAAAATTAAAAATTGCAAACTTTTAAAAGTTTTATAAAACATAAGAAAAAATATATGAAATTTATTTAAAATATATAAAATATTTTTCCAAATATATGCATAAACGTGAGTATAATAGTGAGAAAATGCAAACATTTTTAAAACAGTTTCATAATTTTAAAATGTTTCCAATGTTGAAATTTTCAAAAATTCAAGAAATATTTTTTCAAAATTAGTATATTTTACCTTAGGCTGGAGTATACTCCAATCTGAAAAATGTTTTTAAACTATTTTATAATTTTGAAATTTAATCAGTTTTGAAAAATCTTAAAAATTACAAAAACATATCGAATTTTTAAAAGTTTTTTTTTAATATCTAAAACTTTTTCAAAACTTGTTGGAAAAAAAATGTTTCGAAAGTACCTTCTGCTCAAATATGAACGAGACGTTATCAATAAAACGGTCCGCGGATGACATATGGCAAAAATAAATTTTTGGTTTTTTGGTAGGACTGTTATAAGCTTACATGGTAAATTTCAGCGTGATATGTCACATAGTTTGTTTTCTGTGCTACTGTAAACAAGTCAAGCTCGAGTGTGTTCTTCGAATTTAACGATGGAAATTGAAGTTGAACAAAGAATTTGTTTGAAATTTTGTTATTCCAACAAAATTTCGGCTTCAGACGCCTTAAAAATGTTGCGGACAATCTATGGGGACTCTGCTCTATCTCGTGCACGTGTTTTCCAGTGGTACAAATCGTTCAAAGAGGGCCGTACATCGGTTGAAAACTTGCCTCATGAACGTCGTCCAGCAATATCAGTAAACGAAGAAAACATCGGAAAAGTAAAGGAAATTGTGCTTGAAAATCACACAAATCGCAAAATCGGTTAACGCTGAATATTATTTACACGTTTTAAAGCGTTTGCGCGAGAACATTCGTCTTAAAAGGAAGGAATTGTGGGACAAAAAGTCATGGTTCTTGCATCACGATAATGCACCAGCTCACACATCACGTCTTGTTCGCGATTATTTGAACAAAAATAATGTTAATATCGTTCCGCAAGCACCGTATTCGCCTGATATGGCTCCATGTGACTTTTTCCTGTTTCCCAAGCTCAAGTTGCCGCTCCGTGGAAAACATTTTGAGACAATTGAAGTGATAAAGGAGAATTCGAAGAACACACTCGAGCTTGACTTGTTTACAGTAGCACAGAAAACAAATTATTTTTGCCATATGTCATCCGCGGACCGTTTTATTCATAACGTCTCGTTCATATTTGAGCAGAAGGTATATCCCTAGACCTGAGCATGATAAGGAGTAACCTGCTACAAATTTTAAAACAATTTTATATTTTTTGGGTTAATCCAATGTTGAAAAAATAGAACAATTACAAAAAAGGATTTTTTAAATTTTCAAAGACCCCCAAAAAAATATCTAAAATGAATATAATTTTCTCAAAAATTGTATTTTTTTTTTTTTCAAAAGTACATTTTACCCTAGACTGGAGTATATTAAGGAGTAAACTAAGAAAAGTTTTAAAACAATTTTATAATTTCGAAATTTTCTCCACGTTTAAACACTTAAAAAAATTAGAAAAAAGAATTCCTAAAGTTTTTAAAATTAAAAAAAAAAATTAAATACAAAACCAATTTGAGCAAAAGAAGATTTCACCCTGGACTGGAATATAATAAAGAGTAAGCAAAATTTTTTTAAACAATTTTATAACATTAAAATTTACTCAATGTTGCTATTATTTCAAATTCTATAGGGTGATTTTTTCTCGTCAAGAGGAGGTTCTGGTTTTCAATACAACCATTTTGCAGGAGATGTTATCCGCCCGAGCTCGAAACTGTCAGTGTTCGTGTGGCTTATGCTGGTTACGTTGATTGAGTCTTTGTTTAGCGCTAGATCAATTTCATCTTCCTTTCTTCACTAATATCATGTTCTAGATAATTGTAAGAACTTTTTCGAATTTTAAAAATTGCAAACATATTACAAAAATAAATATGTCTATCTGGCTTACGCAGATGTAGTATGATTATAAGTCGGATATGCCTTAACATTAATATTCATAAAAACATTTTGTTTTGGCTTTTATTTTATTGTCCACTTATGCATTCACTGTGCTGTGCCGTTTAAATAAAGTATCATATTTCTTAAAAGGTTCATTACTCTTGAAAGTAAACGCAAATATAGCTAACGTAATTATTATATGCGCGGCGCGTGAATGCTAGAATCATATTACACAAGTAAACACCGAAAAGTTGTTGTTGGCTTGCATTGATAAAAATTACTATAAAAACTCTTGTACTTAGTATGTAAGACACAATAAAGAAAATAATCGTTCGCCAAGCTGGATGCCTAGCTTGGAACGATAAACAAATAAACATATTTAACTTCAATAAATATTCTTTCATTACATGGCGATCCTGCCAGCTTGGTGCTAAGATTTTTTTGCACAAGTGGCGGAAAGCTCAAATGCTTATTCCAAAGTCCAGCTTGGTGCTAAGATTTTTTGCACAAGCGGCGGAAAGCATATAATATAATATACTAATACTAATAACAAAGTCCTGGTATTGATCAGCCAATAAGATCTACCAGTTGCGTGAAGTTCCTGGTCTGGCCAATAGACCAGAAGATAGATGACCACAGAAGGGCCGAAAGCTATCTCCATTGAGGAGTATAAGCAAGAAACCATTTATTAAGAAACCAGCCGATCAAGAAAGTCGAAATAGACATGTATTTTGGAGTCATGGATATCTACCCCAAGAAGTCAACACTCAGCCACCACCACCTTGGAACAAGGCTTGGAATTTGGGAACGCATCTCAAAATTGGAATTCCTGCTGCAACAGCGTAAGCAGATTATATAAATACAAAACAAAAAACTGTGCGTGCTTCACGCAGACAGTATAGGCTGATAAGCGTTAACCGCTCGCAGAAAAAAAAAAATACAATAAATTATTTCTTTACATGGCGAGAAATTAGAGATGAAACTGTAAATGAATATATTAAGCAAAAAAAAAAAAAAAAAAAAAATGATTCGGAAAGTCATTTTAAATTATGAAATTGTTTGAATTTGATATAATATACTTTCTAATATGCTTACTCAATAAATGAATTAACTTGAAAAACAAAAAAAATTTTTTCATAAATCCAATGTAAAAACAAAATTTTTCAAAATGTTGTCGTTTAAAAAAAAAAAAAAAAAAAAGAAAAAAAAAGAAAAAAAATATATATATATAAATAAAGAAATTCAATGTAAAAACAAAATTATATATCCTTACATTATAAACTATTTGATTGACGGTATAAGGTCCCCAATAGCTAATTTTTCAGTAATGGAAAAATTTTTTTTATCAAAAGTTGATAAACCTGGCTTAAATTTAATCAAAATTTCTTTAATTATAATCACAGTCATAACCTTACTGATATTAGTATTAAAATTATATGCTATGCACAATAAAAAATTGAAGGAAAAGATAATCACGTCGCGGACGCTTTGTCTCGCATTACAATAGATGACTTAAAAGATAATCACGTCGCGGACGCTTTGTCTCGCATTACAATCAATGACTTAAAGGAAATAAATGAAAAGAATCAAAATTTATACAAAATAGTGACTAGATCAATGTCGAAAAATAACAACAGTCCAACTACACAGCAGCACATTAAAACATATGATAAGCCCAAAATATATGTCCCAATTAATAACACTGACGTCAGGAAATACAATAAATTAAAGATTACACCCACGCGATGTTACATCAAACGAGGAAAATCTATAATGGCATATATAAAAATTGATGACTTATTTGTTAATGGGAAAATTGACTTAGGACAATTCTTCTCTAGGCTCGACGAAGTGGCCGACAAATATGGCATTAATAATTTACAAGTGGCACCTAGCGAGAAAATTTTCGAATTTGTCTCGATAAATGATTTTAAAAATAAGGGCAATATGATATTAAATAAAATAAAAGTAGCGCTACTGAATGAGGTGACCCAGATCAATGATGCTAAAACTGTAATGGACATTCTAAAAAGATACCACGATGACCCTATAGAAGGCGGTCATTGCGGAATTTTCAGAACACTTATGAAAATTAAAAGACATTACTTCTGGAATAAAATGTCAAAAGATGTTGCTAAGTACGTAAAAACTTGCGAAAAATGCCAAAAAACCAAAATAACAAAGCATTTAAAAAGCCCCATGACTATAACACCAACACCTACAGGTACATTTGATACAGTTATGGTAGACACAATAGGCCCACTACCTACAACAATTAATGGCAATACTTATGCAGTCACAATAATATGCGACATGACAAAATATTTAGTCACGATACCCATCCAAGACAAAAACGCCAAGACAGTGGCGAAAGCAATATTTGAAAAGTTTATTCTTACCTACGGTCCAATGAAGACGTTCATTTCGGACATGGGTACAGAATACAAAAATTCAATACTAACAGAGCTATGTGAATTGCTAAAAATAGAGAAAATTAATTCAACTGCTTACCACCACCAAACATTAGGAGTAATAGAAAGATCACATAAAACTTTCAATCAATACATAAGATCTTACATATCGATTGACAAAAACGACTGGGATGAGTGGCTACAATACTTCACATACTGTTTTAACACCACTCCTTCTACAGTACATGACTATTGTCCGTATGAATTAGTTTTTGGAAAAACACCAAACATGTTTCAGCAGTTCAAAAATGTAGACCAAATTACTCCATTATATAACATAGATAACTACGCTAGAGAAGTAAGATTTAGGCTAGAAGTAGCACATAAAAGAGCTCGCAATATGATAGACATAGCTAAAATTAAGCAAAAAACATTTTATGATAAAAATAGTTTAGATCACAATTTTAGCATAGGCAATTTAGTTTTACTTAGAAATGAAGTGGCCCATAAACTGGAACCCCAATATTGTGGGCCTTATACCATTAAAGCAATAGATAATAAAAATAATGTTACTATAGTCGATAAGTTATCTTTAAAAGAACAAATAGTTCACAAAAATAGGCTTAAGATTTATCAACAATAAGTAGTTTTAAAGACCGGTCTAAACTTAGAAAATTAATACAATATATCCATATAAATAAAATTAAGATTACTCTTATGTACATATTTTATTTTAACAATTCAATGTAAAAGAATGTTCATACAAAAAAAAAAAAAGTTGTATGAGCATTCTTCCGAAGAATGGAGGTGTAGTATGATTATAAGTCGGATATGCCTTAACATTAATATTCATAAAAACATTTTGTTTTGGCTTTTATTTTATTGTCCACTTATGCATTCACTGTGCTGTGCCGTTTAAATAAAGTATCATATTTCTTAAAAGGTTCATTACTCTTGAAAGTAAACGCAAATATAGCTAACGTAATTATTATATGCGCGGCGCGTGAATGCTAGAATCATATTACACAAGTAAACACCGAAAAGTTGTTGTTGGCTTGCATTGATAAAAATTACTATAAAAACTCTTGTACTTAGTATGTAAGACACAATAAAGAAAATAATCGTTCGCCAAGCTGGATGCCTAGCTTGGAACGATAAACAAATAAACATATTTAACTTCAATAAATATTCTTTCATTACACAGACGATTTCACTCTCATAAAAAAAATGAATAAACATGAAAATAAAAAACATAGATTGCAACGACATTCACAACGATATTTTGAACTGGTGCAATTACTCAGGTGCAAGCCTCTCAACAGAAAAAAGTAAACACATACCCATATGCAGGAAAAAACGCTGCCATCCAAATATCCCATGCAACAACTTTACAATAAACAACGCCGAGAACTTAAATATATTACTTATCGAATTTAATAAAAGATATAGATGGGAAGCGGCCGCCGTAGCCGAATGGGTAGGTGCGTGATAACCATTCGGAATTCACAGAGAGGTCGTTGGTTCGAATCTCGGTGAAAGCAAAATTAATAAAAAAAAAAAACATTTTTCTAATAGCGGTCGCCCCTCGGCAGGCAATGGCAAACCTCCGAGTGTATTTCTGCCATGAAAAAGCTCCTCATAAAAACATCTGCCGTTCGGAGTCGGCTTGAAACTGTAGGTCCCTCCATTTGTGGAACAACATCAACACGCACACCACAAATAGGAGGAGGAGCTCGGCCAAACACCTAACAGAAGTGTACGCGCCAATTATTAATTATTATTATTATAGATGGGAAGCCCACATTTCAAAACTTGTCAAGTCACTAAATAAACGTTTGAACATAAGAAAATGCCTTTCAAGCCCAAAACTCAACGCTAACACTAGTTCAATCATTGCCGCTACCAAATCTTTAATCGTAGCAAAAATTTATTATGGATTATACCTTTTTGGGTACACACCTAAATCAAATATCAACAAACTCCACTCATTACTAAAATCTGCTATATGAACCGCCTTAGGCGCATACCATACTACACCGATTCGCAACATAACGTTCGAAACAGGCATACCACCGTCAACCTAATCGTTAATGACCAGTCAACACTTTCCAAACTAACATACAAAATAATAATTTCTAAACGAAAACACAAAATTCAATCAACACTCAAACGCATAATAGAAGAATCTCTGGAATTAGATATTCCCATAAATATAAACAATCTATAGTATTATTTTAAAACATGGCGCTTGTTCTGACTAAACTACAATATGTACAGATATGAAATATATATCAAAAGAAAAGATTTGACGAGTATGTTTGAAAAAATCATAAAAATTAAATTGGTTCATTTATTAATGAGATATTCGTATGTAAAGTAATTGATCACAGCATGTCTATACAAAAAGTAAAATTAATTTTGTGAGCGGGATTACGACACGTACAAGAGCACTTATAAATGTATATTTGGATTCTCAATAATTGTTTTGTTTTGTTCTCTTCACTAATAAATATGTATTCATGAACATAGTCCCAACGGGTGCTGCGAATTTTTTTCAAAAATTTGTTGTGATGGCAATAATTGGTATGAATTGACAATTGACTTGAAATTTGTCAATTCACTTAAAACAACGGTAACAGTGCAAATTAGAAAGAGTTTTGGACAGACGCAAAATATAATTTATTTTAAGAAAAAAGTACATCCATATTTAATTTTAAAATATGCCTAGAGGATGACCAACTGACATTGAAGTCGATTTGATATGCGCACAAACATTAAAAGATCAGCTTAATCGAGAACAAAAACACATTTTTGACGAAGTATTACAATGTTAAATGATGAGGACATATCTGTTAAAGCTGTTTTTTTATTGATGGGCCTGGTGGCTCTGGAAAAACATTTCTATATAAAACTCTTACTCACTATATTCGTGCTATTGGAGAAACAGTGATTACCGTAGCTTGGATAGGTATAGCTTCAATTTTGTTGCCAGGCGGGCGAACTGCTCACAGCGTTTTTAAATTTCCCATACCGTTGACTGAATCGTCAGTTTCTTTGGTAAAACCAAACACTAAAGCTAGTCAGGCATTACAGGCAGCAAAAGCTATTATTTGGGATGAAGCTAGCATGGTACCTGGCAGAGATCTGTTGTGTTTAGATCGTCTTTTGCGCGATATTCACCAAAATGAGACGCCTTTTGGTGGGAAAATTATTATTCTGGGTGGAGACTTTGGGCAAGTTTTGCCTGTGGTACCGAGAAGTACGCGAACTGGCATAGTTGGTAATTGTTTAAAGCGTTGAGCTTTGTGGAAATTTTTTAAATCATTTAAGCTCACAATCAATATGCGTAGTCAAGAACCCGACTATTGTAATTTTCTTTTGCGCATAGGACACGGCGAAGGGCAAGATGAAGTAATTAAAAAAAAAAATTACTGATTCAACTAAACAAAATTTTAAAAATGTTATATGCCTAAGTTCTTACATATGAATAAAAATATACACTTTTCTAATCATCATAACTTTTAAAATATAAAAGTGTCACATATGCTGTTTACATTCCGTGGGGAAAAAGCCCACCCGATTTTCGGGGGTTACATACTAGTAATAATTACTATACAGACTACATAAGAAACAGCTTACTAAAATTCAAAAATAAAATCTAACTCATATGGATACCAGGACAAGCGAAAATCAAGGGCAACGAACTAGTAGATTTAGCAAAAGAAGCACAAAACCGCCCACTAACTATGTCTCTGAACCTCCTATATACAGATATTAAGAGGCATATAACAAAAATATTCAAAAATAAAAAACACTCCACATTCGAATAAACAACAAACTGGTAAACTTGTTAACCCAATGAAGCAAACAATCAATGAACACACATTTACACATAATACTAACATAACTGGAAGGGAAATAACAAAAATAATTAGACTACGGCTCGGACCCACACGACTAACACACGAATATTTAATAAAAAAGACTTTAATATCTGCAAATACTGCAATACCTCAGCTCCAAACATCAAACACATCCTAGACGACTGTACATATTTTACAAACCACAGAATAGATCTACTTTTAAACAGTTCTACAGAGAACAATATTAAACTTATAAGCCATTTAAAATATTGTAATATCTTAAATGAAATTTAGCTAACACTCTACACACACATATATACACATCCAGTATATTAGCTTAAGGCCACAGAAGCCATAGCTAAAAGCTTATTGTATTTTATAGTTAACTGTAAATACAATTGTCAATAAAAAAAAATTCTAAAAGTACATTTTACCCTTTACTGTAGTGCAATAAGGAATAAACTTAAAAAAAATGTAATAACTTGATAATTTTGACACCAAAAAAAAAATTTTAAAATTTTAAAAATTACAAAAAAAAAATTTAATATCTAGAAATTTAAAACATATTAAAAACAACAACGTTGTCTGAAATTTTTTTCAAAAAATTATTTTTCAATTTACAGCCACCCAAAAAAAATTTCATATATATAATATATTTTACCCCAAAAACTCGTATCCGAAAATTTTCATCGCAGAGTAAATCTGAAAATTATTAAATTAAAAAAAAAATTTTTTTCTGTTAATTTTTAATTTTTCAATAATATTTTCTTTTTTTATTTAAAATATTTCCAAGTTTTCAAAAGTATATTTTGCCGTAAAAAATTAAAACAAAAAATGTGTAAAAACTTTAAAAAGAACCGAAGCTGTTTTAGTTTATACATAAAGCTCAATTCCAAAGTGCTCTACATTTACTAACTTTCAAACATCTTAAATTTTTTTAAAAACTTTCCAGTTTACTTCTTATAATACTCAAAACAACAAATAACCTCAATTTTTTAAACAAAACTTTACGACTATGTCCAAAACATCTATGACATGGAATCGCACAATTGTCCCTAGACTCCACTCCAAGAATTTAGGTTAAGAAAGGAAAGAGAGTGTAAAATTTACCATCACAATATAACTTAAAGGTTAACTAATTAAAGGGATTTCAGAATTGTTATCATTTTTTTTTTTTTAATAAAAACTTAAATTAATTATTTATTACTTTTCAACATGATGAAGGGGTTATGAAAATTCATGCACGAAGCAGCAATCCAAAATAGTATTCAGAAACTTCGATTCGTATGTGCTTATTATCTCTTTAGTATTGAGTATTTTCCCGACCAGGCTTCTCTGAGGCTCCACCTGATATAAAAGTAATGGAAAAGTAAATAAATGCGTTTTTGGCTGTGATTTGCGAAGCAAGTAACGAGTAGAAGCGGATAGAAAATCAAGCTCTAAATAAAGTTTTTGTGACGTGGTTGCTCTAGACACTTGATAAGCTTGCAGATATGTATGTATGTGCCTAGAGATGGTAATGGATATAAGACAATTAAGCAACATTGTTTAAAGTCATGTAAAGTCAGTTTGGAAGTCGTGCAAGTCATTTCAGCGATGAGAAGTGTTTCACTAATGGCTCTGCATTTTTTTTTTCTAAAGTAATTTTGTTATTAAATGAAATGACTTTGTAGTGTTGGTCTCACCCAATTACAAAACAGTGGCTTTAAGCTATACAAAGGGTAATTCTAGTTATTGTATGAATTAGAATTAATAACTAACCCAAATATGCCGTGTGTGCGTAGATAAAAGCTTGATTGTCTTCAGCCTAAATTGCAGTTTGCTGAATATCAAACGTTTTATCGCCTTACTTTTATTAGTGTACTTCATGCCGATGTAGAATTTTTGCTCTCATCTAATAAACCGTATTTTCATAAGGTCTGCTCTGCCGATAGACGCTCATCTATTAGAACTCAAACTTTATCAGCTGCTTTGTCCAAAGTAAAAGATAGAGGATGTGAAAGTACAAGAGCAGAAGCATAATAATAATAAGCAACAAAGTGCATTGCTTCTTGCTGTCAAAAAATTAGCTGCGCTTAGAACAGAAAATAGTGGCATGAAAAAAAACGACTATGCAAAAATTAGATGATCTTATAGCAGAAACTCACTTTTAGCACTCTAAGCTAGAAGCTCAAGATGCCGCTTTGTCTGCGCTAAGTCTTGAGGTAAACATTTCAAAATATTCTTGCTAACTCTGCCAATATTCTCGGCATCTACTGAGTGAGTTTTGTCACTAAATGCTTCCCTTCCTGTAGCTAATGTTCATATCGTTCGAATTTAAGATAAATCCAAATATTACTATGAATTTTTGAATTTTAGAGATATTTCACCACAGCGCCACCTATCAGAAATTTCTGTGATCTTCATCTAACTGGCTTGAAGTCAAACATATGCGGTGCGTTTAAACTCAAAAGGCAAACTAAAGTATTTTTTTCTATTTACCGGTCGACTAACATAAGCGGGAGAACGACCAACTTTTTGTATATAAGATGCACTTAAATTTAGAACTGTAAAAAAAATCACAAAAATGGGCAAAAACATAAAAGTAAAATTCAGTAAAAAAAATATTTCCTCTATATATTTTTGCTATATATTTTTTTATTTATATCTTTTTAAAATTCTTTACGCCTATTCTAACTAAATTAACTCCAGTGCCATTTATCCACCTTTCAAGCTTTCAAAAAAAATACTCACACATACATGCACGCTTTCTTTCCAGCCTTCTACAACATTTTTCGTACATTGATAAATGTTTAAAATCGTATAAAATATAAAAAAAAAAAAAACAAAGTATCATCAACAACCTCAAAAGGATCGATTGCCATTAGTAAAGCTAAACGACCATCGTCGGCCCAAATAATAAACTTGGGACATTTCAGATATCCCCTGCAATCGTATGTAGCAAGTCCAATAAAATGGTGATTTAAAAAACAAAATCACACACACATACTCACATTTACAAGCAACAAATTCTACAATCAAAATAAGTAGATTGATAACAAAAATCAAGCAGCACCAAACAAATATCTATAAATATCTTCCAGCACCAGGAAATTTGGCAAGCACTCGAAATCCAGTTGGGTGACTGGGTGGTGTGAGGTGTAGAGACTACGGACATAAGCAAATGATTCGAACAAAAGTAATTTATAGACATCGCCAGAGGCAACATGGCATCATTAGCACAATAACAAAACCAACAGCAAAATAAATGGAAAAAGAAGACAATGCCAATGGTAATGTGGAACGGAATACGGGGGGGGGTAGCAAAAGTGGGTAGCTGGGTGAGATGGGCGATGGGTGATGAAGTATTGTTAGTAATCTATTGACACCAAAGTTTTTTAGATAGCCGCAAAAGCTTAACAGAAAAAATTTCAATATAAAAAAAACGTAAATAAAAATATTAAGGTGCGCGAGAATGCATTGCCTTTTAAAGTTATTGCAAAATCTGCTACAAACTAAAGCAGTTATAATTATTAAGCCATTATAATTAAAATATAAATTGCCTTACCTTCCACCCCTCTTTAGTTGTTCGCTTTGTGGTCAGTTGAGGCAAAAATATTTGAATTTTTTTTTTTACGAGCGCTGCCAATAATTCCTATTGGGAATGTTTTGCAATGACTTTTTCATTTTCTTGTTTATGCGACCCAAATTTGTTCGCCACTATTTCCGCACCTCGTCATTATCGCTGATGGGCTCAGGATGCTTTATTATTTTAAAGAGATTTGTCTTCCTTAACTTTTCAAATTCGCACATTTCTTTGTTTATCTATTTACTTCCTGGGTATCTATTTTTTAGGTTTGAGCTTTTGCATAATTTATAAATATTTATTTGATACACAAAAATGGCGCTGACTGTAGTCAACTGCTGTATAAGTTCAAGCGTGGCAGATTGTGTAGAGAAAAATTAGAATTTCTAGTTGTTTTAGTTAAATAATTCATATCGAATGCATGCTGAGGGAAATATAAAGAAATTGGTTTTCATCAAATTTAATTATGAAATTAATGAATTAACTTTAGAATCTGTATTTCATAATAATATCTGTGATCGAAAATTTCACCATTAGCTTTCGTTCCAACTCTGTTTAGGTCATCTTATTCAATTTCAGTTCCAACTTTACATCTTTTGCTCCCTCTATATGTACTTTTGCCTATTTCTAACGCTTTCTTTGCGCCTGTCTTTTCTGCTTTATGCTTCTTTATATTTTCATCACTGCCCTTAACTTTGTGCCTACCTTTATCTTTATTATTTTCCGTACCTTCACATCCTTCCCTATATTAAGTATTTAAATTAACCTTCATTTTTCGCTTTATTTTTATCTTTATTTTTAGTCTTCCCTCAAATCTTTCTCCTCTTTTGCACTTTCATCTATGCCTTAATCATTTTATTAATCTTAATCTAAATCTTATTCTTCAACAGCTGCTTATTTAATTTAATTCAGAATCAAATTTAAAGCATACATTTAGGAGGCATATACGTAAGAAAACAGCACATCGACCACTTCCTTAGAGGAAATTCAGTATCTTTTATTCCATCCCTGTCCTAATTTAAATTTTTTTTATAAGTGCCTCATGTGATTGGCACTTTCTTCCACTCTAAACGGTTGCCGCCTATTCATTCCCGTTCCTACATACATCCAAGTACACTTTTTTTAACAATAAATTTGAACTCAATCCAAAATTTGTTAATTTAGGAACAGTCCTTGGATCTCGGGATTACAAAATTAGATCCCGAAAACTCTGAGATCAGTAAAATAACGAGAAATTGCATCTTCAGTGTTTGTGAAAAATGTCCAAAAGTTACTCATACGCCCCGACGTGCTATCCTGCTAGGTCTACACACAAATTCCAAAGCTGAAAACAAATGTTTTCACAGAAGCCAGGCAACCGCCATAGTAAAGTATGTTTGGTGGTGATGACAATTCGGTCGAAAGAATTGAAACGAGCCGAGGAGCACCAAG